>CM034706.1:154874549-154884732 GCA_020142125.1 Phrynosoma platyrhinos
TTATTTCACATAACTTCTAAACCAACCTTTCCAACTTACTGCACACATTGATTTTCAAATATCCTAGCTTGATTTTCAAAAATCATAATGAAGCCACGGGGGGAGATCATAAAGGGCTATAGAGTGGAGTATGACACTAGTATGCTGATGATGCATTCAGCTCTATTTCTCCTTGTCATCAAAGTCAGCTGGGGCTGTGCAGATGCTAGACGAGTGCCTGGATGCTGTAATAGACTGGATGAGAGCCAATAAACTGAAACTGAATCCCAGTAAAACAGAGGTTCTGTGGATTGGTGATACTCAGGTCCAGGAATTGAGTAAACAGCCTGTGCTGGATGGGGCTGTACTCCCCCAGAAAGACCAGGAGCATAGCTTGGGAGTGTTCCTACATCCTCCCCAGTCACTGGAGGCATAAGTAGAATCTGTGGCTTCAAGTGCTTGGCACCAGCTTTGACTGTTGCACCAACTAGAACCCTCCCTGGACAGAGATAACCTAGCCGCCATAGCCCATGCACTGGTAACCTCCCAGTTAGACTACAGTAATGCAGTAATGTGGGGCTGTCCTTGAAGAAGACTCAAAAAATATAGCAGCTAACTGCTGACCAGAGTACAGCGTACAGTCTGAATTCAAGGTTCCTGTGATGGTATTTAATGCCCTGAGTGGCTTAAAACCTTGATACTTGAGGGAACACTTCTCCCCATATGTGCCTGCCCAAGAATTAAGATCTGCTGGGGGAGGAGGTCCTCCTCCATGAAGGATCAATACATTTTGATCTCTGCTCTGTGGGATATCAATGCACCGGAGAAATCAATACACTGTGTCAGACATATGAGAACACCTTCTTAGTCATGGCAGCACAGTTATGGAATGATGTCCCCCGGAGGCTCACCTGGCACCAACACTCATTTAACTTAGGAGCCAGGTTAAAACTTGGCTGTTCCTCATCCTTTGGGCCTCATTAACTCATCCCAAATACAGTGTACATAGTTGTTTTAAAAAATCTTTTAAATCTGTTTTAACTCACTATTGCACTTTAATTTTTAACATTTATTTAATAATTATTTTATTTTGAAGTGTATAAATTATTTTTATTGGGGTTTTTTTGTAAGCCATCTTGAGATCTCTGATATAGGGCATGATATAAACATTTTGATAAAATAAAATTAAAAAGATAATGATAATAAAAATTACTTTCTGCTTGACATTTTGAGTTCAGCATCCAATTCTCTTCCAGTTTAAAGCTAAAAACGTACAAAGGCAGGGGCTTTAAGGTTGCCCATCAACAGTTTGCATATCAACAACCTGGTTAACACAGGTCACATAGAATCATAGACTCAGAGAGGTGGAAGAGACCACACGGGTCTAGTCCAACTCCCATCATGTAGGAAAGCATGATGAAAACATTCCAAACAGATGGCTATACAGCTTCTGTTTAAAAAACTCCAAAGGAGACTCCTGGCCACAGTCTTCCCACTGTAATAAGAATTGTATTTTAATTTATGTCATAGTGGTGATTTATAAATAGGCATCTATATATATAAATAAGTATATCATATTTTGTGCAAGTCAATTAATTTGTTGTCTTTTTGTGATTCATTTCCTCTTTTCTTTTTTCTTCTTCTTTTTTTTTTTTGGTGATGTTTAGATTACCAATTATGGGGAAAATATTTATGTCTTGCTGTACTGTTTAGATTCCACTTCCTTTCATCATCTATTACTCACTCATCCAAGAGTGCTTCCTAAAGCAGGCCACTTCATGCTGTTTCATGACTTAGAAATGCATGCAGTGGCAACCTTTGGTTTAGATGCAGGCAATTTTCACTTCTCAGAAAGTTGGCCTATTAATATTACGGTATATATCTTTTAGTAGCAAGCACACTAGTCACTCACAGTAGTAGTAAGCAGGACCCTGTTCTACTCCCTATTGAATTACATTTTAATTCCCCACTGACACCTGTGTTGCTGTTCTAAATCCAGGAGAGCTGGGGCATGGACAAGGAATGATAACATCATCTATTGATTCTGTTGTTTCTACATTCCCTATAAATATTTTCCCTATAACTGGTAATTCAGTGAGGCACTAGCCTAAGATATTTTGCTGCTTGAGGCAAACTACATGTTGCCCATCTTCATTGCATGTTTCATGTTCAGAATGAGTCTTCTACTAACCCAAGAGCAACAGATAAGTTAGATGGTGTAGGACAGACTTTGAAGCACATACAGCTTTGTTCTTCAAGAGAAGGGTATGGACAGAAAGTCTGCCACTACTGCCCCCAAGCATAGTCTGACTCAGGGGTGTTACAGACTGGCCCAAAGGGCTGGCCTGGGGGTGGAGTTGGGGCAGAGTAGCTATACACTGGCTGCCCCAACTCCACCCTGATGCTGTCCTGATGCCACGCACCCATTTGCATGGCGCGCAGCATCAGGATGCCCTCCCGGCACAGCGTGCAAACATGCTGTGCTGAATGGGTGTGAAAGAGCTTCTGTGTTGGCTCTTAGGGTGGCATTTTGCCACCCCTAGAAGGAGTGACATTTTGCTGCTCTTTTAGGGATGGCAAAAGGAAGGATTGGGGCCATGGCATGGGGTTGCTATGACCCCAATCCACCGCTAGCCGCTGCCCATCTGCATAGCCCCTAAGACAGTTTTTTCACTCTGCCTTACAGTAATGTCCAGCCCCATGAGCAACTTGAATGTGCTCAGGCTCTATTCCGATCTTTAATTCACTGCATGAAGTGTAGTCCCACTTCCCTTCCAAGCACCTTCATTATATGCATTTCATTTGCAAGTCAAAGCACACCTCTTTGCCCAGACCTTTGAAAGAGGATGAAAACTATGAGACTACCCTGTTGTTGTTGTTGTGTGCCTTCAAGTCATTTCCAACTTATAGCTGCCCTAAGGCAAACCTATTACAGGATTATCTTGGCAAGATTTATTTAGAGGAGTTTTGCCATCACCTTCCCCTGAGGCTGAGAGCATGTGTCTTGCCAAGGTCACCCAGTGAGTTTCATGGTGAAGCTGGAAATTAAACCCTGGTCTCCAAAGTTGTAGTCCAACACTCAAATCACTATGCCACACTGACTGCCTAGTATGTACTGGGACATAAACTAAAATTTTAATGTTGACTTTGTGTTGGTTTACTAATATATGTCCTGGGACCAGTGGGCCATGTTAAACAAATATACATTTAGATGTAAAATAACTGTAGCAAAGTGTTGGTTCTCATCCACATAAGTATTTCTGCACTGTATGGAAAATAGAAGGAGCAGTTGCTGCATGAGAAACTTGTTTGTTTGTTTTGTGACATTTCCTTTGGTGATTTCCAGTCTCTCCCTGCCTTATCTTCCATTGAATCAGAAGTTATTTCTCTAGCACAAATACAAATCACAGCTAGGAAATGTCACATTAGACTTTGCCTATCCTTACTGATTTGGCTCAAAATTCTGAAAATTCTGATTTATGGCTGCTAGGTAACTTTAATCTGTGTCAGTGAGAACATTACAGATAATTGATATTGTTGTGCTTTTTCAAACAGCAACAACATAAAGAGCATAATGAGAGATGGCATGGTGTAGTGAGCAAATGGAAATCTTCAGTGAAACAGATTATAATGATACAGTGCCTTTCCACCCACTGCATAAGAAAACAGTTGATAAATTCAGTAACCCACTTTCTAAAAAATTGTGGCCCTAAAGGTATGGAAGTTCTGGGCTAAAAAGTCATAGCCACATCCTTTTTCTATATGTTCCTTTATTAATCATCCAGACTTTGCTTTTGTAGACCAGGAAAAATAAATTGAGATTCTTCTAGAAATGATATACATGATTCAAGATCTGTTCAGAGGGACTCCCTAATTAGTGTATATCTGTTTAACAGTAAATTGAATATGGTAGATCATACTTGGCTGAACAAGCATCAGGAATATGGATTTGCCATCTCCTGCACCAATTACCAAATTGGAAGAATTTGAATTGAAGGGTAGTTTCAAATATCTATAATTAGGTTATTGATCTTCCTTTTTATTCCATCAACAGGATTAAAAATTTATTTGAAACTGGAACTAGATATAGTGTACACTAATAATGAATGGAGGAGAATTTGGGGTTCCCATGCTTTTAAAATAATTTCTATGCAAGGCTGAGAAAAGATATTCATTTAAGTTATTCATTTGCAGTGTATCCCAGTTAAAGTTTCCAATTTGATAATGCACTCTCTTGGTAAACTGGATGCATTATTCTATATGTGATTGAAGAGACTTAAAGTATCATATATTTGAACAATGGTACTTGATTTTATATCAAAAATGTTAAAATAAAAAAGTCCAGGAATGTGGAGCACTGCTGATCATTTTCTTATATAGAGGTTAAAATGCCTCTCTCTGGGTACATCTGCACTGTAGAAATAATGCATTACTTTAATACTACTTTAACTGTAATTCTACAAAACCCTGAGATTTGTAATTTTGTGAAGCACCAGCACTCTTTGGAGAGAAGGCTAAAGAACTTGTACAAATCCCAGGTTTCCATTGGATGGAACTACATCACTTAAAGTGCTATCAAACTGTGTTATTTCTACAGTGTAGATGTACCCTTTATAATAAACAACTGATTTGAGTATTACAACAGCTGCATTGGAAATATATAAACACTGGAAAGATGAACAAGAGAAACTGAGACATTGTACATGATCTGGATACTGGCCCTGATGGATAAATGGACATACCAGCTGAGACTTACACAAAAAAATAAATGCTATGATAAATGTATATGACCAGAATACAAAACAGTAATGCAAATTTTATAGGCATGTGATATCCTTTTATTATTTTTCCTGGGACAGAAATTTCTCCACATGGCTCTCCATCAGAGCTTTTGAAATTTTGGGGAAAATATTTTGAGTTTATTTATATGTGGTCTTAATAACTTGGTCTTAATAACTTGTCTTTTTACACAGAATGACAATAAGAACATGGAGCTTAAAATACTCCTCTAGTGACTTGATGTGATCCATTTTATTTGTAATGTTACTCTGTTTTTATGGGGGGTAGAATTAATTTTTTTTTAAAAAAAATGAGTACCAGATCTCAACATAACTGTGTATTTTAGATGGAACTGACCTCTGACGTTAGTTACCTTTCATGGGAGGAGAGCCCTTCTCAGATATGCCTGTGAATACTGCTTGATGTTGATGTCAGGATGGCAGTCAAAAGATTTGCTTCTCCTGCTGTCAAAGTCAAAACAGGATTCTTTTCTCTTTTCTGAATGTATTTTCTTCCATGTTCTAGCACATCATTAGAAAACAGTTCTTCAATTGCTGTTATGCTTTTAAAGCCAGTTTTATTCATCCACATACTTTTTAAATTTTAAAATGTACCAGGTTTGATCACAACAGCTACTACCATAGGGCAGGAAATAAGGGGTTCAGTGTTCTTTAAAAGCTACTGCTTCTGTGTTCAGTTTGATGCGTGAGCATAACTATCAGTACTTTTATACCTTCCCATCTCTCCTGTCCCTGTCCTCAAGTCAAAGGTTCACTAGATTGATGCAAAGATTGTAAGAATTACCTCATAGCCATCTCTTGAGTCTTTAATTTTTCTCTGGCCAAAACTCTTGTGAATTGCCTGTTTTCTCACAACTGCAGTATCTTCTTTTCTACTTCTAGTTTTCAGAGGACTGTCATCTGTAGATAAGATGGTATACTGAACTGTTATGAGATCACAGAATAGACATAACTGTTCAATCACTATGAGCCCTCACATAATTAGTAACTGTTGCTGTGAAAGAAGTAGAAAAATAATTTGGCAGGCTATTGTTGTTGTTAACTGCCTTCACGTTGGTCTTGACCCATGGCGATCTTATGGCTGAGACATCTCCAGCCCCCCCTCCCCCCCGTCATCTACTGCTTTGGTCAGCTCCTGCAAACTCATATTCATGGTCTCTTTAATGAAGTCCATCCATCTAGCATGTGGCCTTCCTCTCTTTCTACTTCCCTCCATCTTTCCTAACATTATTGACTGGCTAGGGGAACCAATATTCCATAGATAGTAGATAGACACTCCATAATATTAGTGGACTACTAGAAGGAAATCCAAGATGGCAGGGTTTAGAGTTCAGAGACCCAGCATGGTGTAATGGTTTGAGTGTTACGATGCTAGACACCACAGGGTTCGAATCCCCACTTGGCCATGGAAACCCACTCAGTGACCTTGAGCAAGCCAAACTTTCTCAGCCTCAGAGAATGGCAATGGCGAACCTCCTCTGAAAAAAACTTGCCAAGAAAACTCCATCACCATAAGTTGGAAATGCCTGGCACACAATAACAAAAATAGTAACCACAACAACAACTATTTTTGTTTGTTATAGGAAAAGATATACATAGTGCAGTGGGTGGGAAGGAGGTTGGCCATAGGATTTATATGGTATAGCTATCTGAATTCATGTTCTGATTTGAAATGAGCACCAGAGGCTTTGATGCAGATCTTTGATGTAAAGAAATTACTTTGGAAAAGATCTAAAGACTTTTTCTTCATGGGGTGAAATTTTACCTTGATCTATGCTAAATATCCTATTAACTTTACCAACACAATGTCTAACATTTAGGTGAACAGTATCTGGGCCCAGTTGTGTGGAGAAGATTATTTATTTATTTATTTATTTATTTATCTATCATAGCAACCTTTGCTTACTCTCACCCTTCCAACTAAATATTTGTAATCTGACATCAACATCAAAAAATATATGTCAGACAGATTTTTAAGGGATCTAAGGAGATTATCGCACTACAGTTAAACCGAATTAAAAACACTTCCGACTTAGAAAAATGGCTGCCAGAGTGAGTTAAGTCAGCCTGGCTGAATTCAGGCTGCATCCGGATGGCATTTTTTGGGGGGGGAATCCATGCAACAGCATACAGATGCAGCCTGAATTTTACTTCAATTTGGGTAAAGTAAGCCTTTTTAGTTCAGTTTAACTGTAGTGTGATAATCTCCTAAATTATGCTTAAGTGTATTGATGGATACAGGAAGGAAAAGCTAGGGGAGGGGAAGCTTAGGAATATGTAAGGACTTGTGAAGCTCCTCAGGGATCATCAGTTTCATGATGTTCATATGTTCTTTTCCCTGTTGGGATAATTCTCTATGTTATCTGTATGCTTGTTCTGAATATCTGAAACCCTAGCCCAACAATCTAGCAAACTCTGGCAACAACAAAAGACTGTACTGTTTGTTCCTTTGAAGAGTAAGCACCTGCTGCTGCATTCAATATTCTGAAAAAGAGGAGCAAAACAGTCAGCATTAAACTATTTAAGCAGTGTTTAGAGACCCATTTATTTTAAGTGGGTTGCTATACTACTGAAATGGAATGGAAGGCAATTGTTCATTTATTTCAGTGGTTCTTTGCAGATTGCTAGAATCTCTTTTTGCTTATATTCTATATACTTTCTTTTGAGCACATACATACATAGACAGTCAAATACAAATCTGAGATCTGTGGATTTCAAAACTGATAAATTGTAATTTGTTAATGAACCAAGTTTTGCAATCTTTGGAGGGAAGGCCTTTTCTCAGTTGCACCACCATCACTAGGATTTTTGAGAAGGACATAATGAAGGTATTTTGGTGGCTTCTCTCTTCCATGAAAGGGCTAAACTGGCCACTTCTCTGATCTACTTTCATCAGCAAAAAAATAAACAATAAAAAATACAACCTGGAATTTTGGACAATGGCTGTTGTGGCTCACAATCTGTTTTTGAAGGATCTTTTAATATGCTTCTTTCTCCTTTCTTGTTATATTTTTGTACGTTTAAAACCATTTTAACTCAGTTCTTGATATTAATATGATAGGTTGTTTAATTGTTGTTGTTGTTTTTAAATGTTACCTAACATTGCAACTACTCAATTTGATTTTAGTTGATCCTATAACACCTTGGTCTTGCTCTGGGGAAAAGGTAATTAATTAATTAATTAACTAATGCACTGTTTGTCATTTTATGTACAATTTGCTTAAATGAACCTTATAATCAAACCAAAGTTCAGACTTGGTTTAAGATCATAGTGTTCCCATTTAGAAGGGCTGCCCTAATTTGTATGATTCTTGGCAAATTTGTTGTTATATATTTGATGCAGCTGAACAACAAATTATGACAATTTTCTCTACACATTAGAGATGGCAGGAAATTTTGTTAAGTTTACATTCTTAAGTGGCTCAATTTAATTTTCACTTCTCAAATAATGTCTAGTTTAGAATATGATTATCGGATGTAAATCCTACTTGGGGCCTTTACAGACTGCCAGAAATAGTGCAAATTGAGGCCACTTTAACTGTCCTGGCTCAGTGCTAAGGAATCATGGGAACTGTAGTTTACTGTGGCACCAGAGTTCTCTGATAGAGTAGGCTCAATGTCCTAGAAAAAAAATACAATTCCCATGATTCCCTAGCACTGAGCCAGGACAGTTAAAGTGGCTTCAATTTGCACTATTTCTGGAAGTCTGTAAAGGCCCTTGGTTTTCCATTTTGTGTTACTTTTATTAGATTTCTGTAATGCGCTCTACATGGGGCTACCCTTGTGCTTGGTTCGGAAGCTACAGTTGGTTCAAAACATGGCAGCCAGGCTTTTGTGGGGAACATCTAGGAGGGACCACATCACTCCGGTTTTGAGGTCCCTCCACTGGCTGCCTATTGGCTTCCAGGCCCAGTACAAGGTGTTGGTTATTACCTTTAAAGCCCTAAATGGCTTGGGTCCAAGCTATCTCAGAGACCGCCTCTTCCCATATAATCCCCCCTGCCCTCTCTGGTCCTCTTGGAGGAATCTGCTGCAGCCTCAAAAATCTAGGCTTGCGGTGACCTCCCAGAGGGCTTTTTCTGTTGTTGCCCCCAGGCTCTGGAATGGCCTGCCAGACGAGATCCATCAGTTAACATCTTTGGACAGCTTTAAAAAGACTGTCAAGACGTATCTCTTTCAGCAGGCCTTTCCAGACTAAGGGGGGTTGCAGACTGCCAGAAATAGTGCAAATTGAGTCCACTTTTAGGGTTAGGGTTAGTGCTAGAGAATCATCGGGACTGTTTTTTTCCTGGGACATTGAGCCTTCTCTGTCAGAGAGCTCTGATGCCACAATAAACTACAGTTCCTATGATTCCCTAACCCTAACCCTAACCCTAAAAGTGGACTCAATTTGCACTATTTCTGGCAGTCTGCAACCCCCCTAAATCACTGGGCCTCGGGATCTTGGGCCTTCCCCCCTCTTTTTTAGGAATATTTATACTCCCCACTAAAACTTGTAATCACAGGGGTTTGTTGGTTGTATTTTATTAGTATTTTTAATTTTAATTTTGTTGTGTTTTAATTGTAGATCGTTTTAATTGTGATGGGATTTAATAATCTTTTAAGGGGGGAGGAGGGAATTGTACTATTTTAATCTGTATGTATTTTATACTTGTACACCGCCCGGATTGGCTTGCCACAGGGCGGTATAGAAATAAAATTTATTATTATTATTATTATTATTATTATTATTATTATTATTATTATTACTTAAGAAGATGCTAACATTTTCCTCCTCACCACAAAATGGCAAGCTTGTTTTTTTTTTCTTTAGCAGTCTCAAGAGATTGTTTGCATTTTTGAGACTAATTTTTGCAAATTTCTGTTTGCCTTCAAGTGGTTTCTGATTTATGGTGAGTCTAAGGTGAATCTATCATGAGGTTTTTCTGCCAAGATTTGTTCAAAGGTCATCCTCTGAGGTTGAGACACTGTGTCTTGCCCAACATCACCCAGTTGATTTATGTGGCTGAGCAAGCATTCAAACCTTGTTCTTCAGCATCATAGCCCAACACTCAAACCATTACACCATGCTGGCTCTCATACATATGCAGAATTTAAAACAGTGCTAACTCTTGCCCTATTGCATGGACTACTAAAATGTAGTACTATTGGATTAGCGTGTTGTTGATAAATCACATGCTTGCTATGTACACATGCTTAGCAAAAGAAACTAGTCTGAATAGAGACTTTTTGGACAGACTAAAGAAAATACAATTGATGGGGGAAATCTTGGTAGTTTACTGTCACACTGTAGGTACAAAGTTTTACAGGGCTTGAATAATCCACAGCACACTCTCTCAACAACAACATGATGACAACGATAACAATGGTGATTATGATGGCTTTATTCATTTATATCCCATTTT
>CM034706.1:154909797-154919892 GCA_020142125.1 Phrynosoma platyrhinos
AAAAATTGTATTTTTAAGCAGATGTTTCAAAATCTGCACACTTTTGTATTGAACCCCTTTTCTCACAATGACTAAAATAGGGCCATGGATTCATTTGACAAGGCAAGGACTCCAATCAGGAAAATTTTGTAAATGCTTTCAAAACCTTTTGCAGATATTTGGGCTGAAACACAGAAAGAACTAAAAGGCAGCTGAGCACAAAGTGATATTGTAGATTGGCCTTTTGTTTCCCCTTCTTAATTTAGCCATGTTCATGTGCAATAAGCCAAGTTCATGCACACTTACCAGTATAATAGTTGTTTGTTGGGTTACAGCTAGGAAGATTCTGGTTTAAATTTCTGATCAAGCATGAAGCTTGACCCTTGACCTTTGAACAGTCACTGTATCAGTTTTGTACTTCAGAAAGTTGTTAAGTATACAGTGGCTCTCCATATCCATGGGTCTGCACCCACTGCTTCCAAAGCTTGAAAATTAAAAAGAACACACACACACAAAACCTTGCTTTTGCCATTTTATATAATGGCACCTTTAAACTACACCATTGTGTGTAGTGGGATTTGTGCATCCACAGATTTTTTTATCTATAGGGGAATGCCAAAGGCCCTCTGTATAATGTTGGTGCAGAAAACCAAATGTATTTCTTTCAGTTCTCTGGATGAATGCACTATAATGATACTGTGTGATTTTAGACTTTGCTAGAGATAGTGCCTTCATTCATTGATGTCCCATTGTTGCAGACAATAAAAATTGTAGTGCCTTTTTCCTGGACTTGCTAAGACACTCTTAATTTAGCACTTCTGGGTGCTGGAGGCAGAGAGTTCTCTGTGATGTGCTTTCAGCTTTGCTTCTCCTGTTGGTCCATCACAGCTGGTCTTTTGACCTTCAAGGGACAGAATAGGGCTCATCTCTTCACTTGAGTTTTTGCCTGAGGATCATCAATATAAGGGGAGTCAAGGATATCTTGCTATTAAACTCTATTTGCTTTGACACTGTCAGAAATTGTTTATGTTTTATTCTAAATCATTCCTGCATGTGCCCAAAGCTTGTCGGTGCACCATGTTTTATAAGGGGATAAAGAACACAAAATAAACATAAAAATAGCTGAACAACATGTCTGTGGTAGAGGGAAGATGGAAAGACAGATTTAATACAACAATTCCCCTGGTCATTTGACCATCAATTTTTTGGCTAGTCCACCTCTAGTATACATTACTTGGTTTGTCCACAATTTTTTAAAGGTGATTGAGATAAGATTTTTATCACTTTGTCATGTATATTCATCAATCAAGCCTAGCTTACACCAGAATTCAGTGTGCTAGTGCTCATTGCATAAGAGACAAGGGTATAAATCCTTCTCTCATGATATTTTTCATTCTTGCAAAGGCTTCTCTCAAGTCTTATGCACAACAAAAAACTATCATGCATTAATTCATTCTCAAATATTTAAGCAATTTTTAAAAAGCCTAAAGCAGAATGGCATAACATTTTGCCTACCAAGCTAAAGATAGCCATTTATGGAGGAGACCTGCCTGGGGCTTTGGTTTTTGCTGCCTGCCTGGGACTGAAAATAAACACCAACTGACTATGTGACCTGGCTGCCAGTTTCTTTTGTTTGAATGAGTCACAAGTTGAGTAAAGCTATTTGAGTATGCTGAGCGGAACCAATGGATAGATGCAGAATGGCTTATATAAATTTGTCTCTCCTTATCTAATTCATAGTAGGTCCAGAAGCAAATTCCAATACAGGAGAGCCTGTACTGTCATGAGTAATTTAGAAGAGAGTTTTTTGTTTTGTTTTGTTTTGTTTTGTTGCAAGCTTAGTGGTCATTCAGGGGTGAGGAAGCCAACTGTTCCCACTGAAATGTCTCTTTGACACACCTATTAAAAATAGAGGAACCCTATTGTCCCTTGCATCTGGTCACCTGCCATTTGATCACAGTGAAATTAGGTGTATGTGTGTGCTTATTTACACACATACATGTGTATGTGTGTATGTATATATGCAGAAATACAAATGCAACTCTGTGTACATGCAACATATGTATAATGGAGCCCTCCCTCCATTACCATCTGATGTCATCTGGGGGAGAGACACTAACTAAGCCCAGCACCACCCAGTTTGTTTTGATGTTTCGAAATGCTGTACGCCACCCCGATTGCCTAGCAGAGGGGCGGGATATAAATAATAATAATAATAATAATAATAATTATTATTATTATTATTATTATTATTATTATTATTATTATTATTATTATTTTATTATTATTATTATTATTAATACACTGAGATACACATTTTATACAGATATATATTCCCTGTCATGAAATTCTCTTGGCAATGGATTAGAGTAGAAATTAGGAAATACAGTTAGTTTGAAATAGATTTGCTCAGGCTATTATAACTAACCTAAATTTTCTAAATTGCTCTGCATTTTATCTCTGCTGCAGCTGTATCAGACCTTATAATGGGATTAGATACTGACATAGAAAAATGGTCGCTCTCCCTTAACTGAAGGCTCCTGGCAATGGATAACATTCCACTTGTTCCCCGATGAGAATATGGATTTTATTTTATTTTTTAATTTTTGTTTTAGTCATGGCGGTTTGAATTCTGACAGTGAACACATTCTGAAATAATAGAGAGAGCAGTATTTTAACATTAGTCTGACAGGGCTGCACTGTTATATTAAATTATTATTCTTTATGGTTTCACAGACTACTAGGTTTTGCTGACAGAAGGTTTGAACACATCAAATTGTGTCCAGGATGCTAAGAATCACTGAGGTATCATTAGATAAAAAGGTACATTTCAGGCACCATCACTTTTTCTAACTGTGCTGTTGTGATCCTGTCTATGGCCATTTGGTTCAGATGTTTTATCAGTCTGTTTCAAATTCTCCCAGAGCACCTGTTGCCACTGGAGCCTGATAATGATGTCTGGAATCCTGTATCAGCTACTAGTTAGGTATACTTGGAATTCCTTAGTTGCTGTGTATACTCATGTATTAGTATAAATGTTTTAGTGGGGGAAAAAACCTCAAAAAAACCTTAGTCAACTTATCCACAGGTCAAAGTAAAAACTGTACCTTAACTTAACCTTATCAGAAAAGGAACCATACCCTTCTCTGAGTAAAGGTGAGCACCAACTCTTTCTACTCTCTCGGCACTCTTTTTTAGGGGAAGCACTAAAGAGCTGCCACATTACCATTTTCCCATCTAGACATTTAAAAAGTTGCTATGTTAAAGTTGACTTAATGGCAATTAACAACAAACCTAGTTACAATTTTGACACTATTGCTATGACTTTACCTTCCACCCAAATGTACTGTACTGGACATCAACTGCATGGGAGAAGGAGATCCATTATTCTGCCAACTGGTGCACCAGTCCATGATGTTTCCATCAGGCCAGGAAAGGTTGCTAGTTAGGTATATCTAACAGGACAGTTAAAGTGATCTCAAGCTGGATTATTTCTGGCAGTCTGTGTAGGCCCTATCTTGGACCTGATCTTTACCCATGAGGAACAATTGTTCAACAAAATGAAAATGTTGGGAACCTTTGATAGACGAGATCACATCCTCATGGGTTTTGTACTAGAGGAAATTGAAAGTTTGAATGAAATCAGACTATGGGCCTTTGCAGACTGCCAGAAATAGTGCAAATTGAGTCCACTTTACCTGCCCTGACTCAGTGCTAGGGAATCATGGGAACTGTAGTTTATTGTGGCACCAGAGCTCTCTGACAGAGAAATCTCAATGTCTCTGAAAAAAATACAATTCTCATGATTCCCTAGCACTGACCCAGGACAGTTAAAGTGGACTCAATTTGCACTATTTCTGGCAGTCTGCAAAGGCCCTATGAAGCTGACTCAAGATTCTAGCTATTGACACCAAAGGGAAACTACCTCTTCAGTAAAAACACATCTCAATTTGAATAAGCACTTTTATGTAGCTATTTTTTCCAAATAGTAAAAAAAGCATTGAAAATTAAAACTTTACATCTTGAGCATTAATGTTATGAGGACATCCTCTCCTCCCAAAACTTGTGCACCTTATCCAAATTTCTCTGGCTTCCTTTGAGATCAGAAACATCAGAATCTGCCTTATAGGGCCTCGGCAGACGACTAATAGAGTCGTCTCCGAGGCAGGGAAGAGGAGGGGCAGCCGCATGATCGGCGCCCCTTCCTCCTCCCGAGGTTGCCCTCGGAGCTGCCAGCCCTCCGCATGGCTGGCGCTCCAAGGGCAACCTCCCGCCGCAGCGTCCGCATACGCTGCAGCAGAAAAGTCAGTGAAAGTGTGCCCTACGCTTTTAGGGCGCATTTTCACTGACTTGTGAAAGGAACACTGATTTTGCGCTCCTTTCAGAGGCACCGATGGTGCGCCGCGGTGCGGATGCTGCGGTCCCGTGGCGCACCATCCCGCGGCATCCTGGGAGCACTCGTCTGCTTCTCCCCATAGTGAGCCAAACCAGTGGTCCATCTGGTCCAGCATTGCAAGTTCTGGCTGGCAACTCTCCAGTGCTTCAAGTAGAATTGTTATCCTAGTGCTGGCATTCCCTACGGGAATCATGGAACTCCCTGGTATTGTCTAGTGGAATCTCCTCTGAGTAGGTCCGGCCCTACTTAGCTTCCAAAATCATGGTTACAGTAATTAATGTTTTCAGGGTGGCATGTGCTTCCTGGAAAAGATCAGGGGAATGTAGAAGCCCTTCCAAATTTTTTCGTTTTCCTGAAACTCTTTCACTGACTTTGACTTTTTTTCCCACCTGAGGAGAGATTCCCGCAAATTCATTTTCAATTTTGTACAGTATTTGCTGAAATACCCATGGAAATTCTAGTTCCAATTCTCCTTCCTGAGGTTCTCGTTCTCTCTCTCTCTGTATAAATTAAGCTGTCAGTACATTAAAGGTAAAGGCAACTGTATTCCCCATTGACAAGGATGTCAAGTTGTGTTTGACCATAGAGGGTAGTGCTCATCTCAGTTACTAAGCCGAAGAGCCAGCATTGTCAAAGACCAATTTGTGATCATGTGGCCAGCATGATTGCACAGAACTCTGTTTACCTTCCCACTGAAGTGATACCTATTTATCTACTTGTATTTGCATGCTTTCGAACTGCTAGGTTGGCAGAAGCTGGGGCATGATCCGAGCTCATCCCATCATGCGGCACCTGGGCCTCAAACTGCCAACCTACCAAACTTGCAATCAACAAGAGTCAGCATCTTAACCACTTGAGCCAGTGCATCCTGTCATTACATTACGGATTGATTAAAAAGAAATGTATTGTTTTGTTAAAATAAGACTGGCTATTGAATAATATCTATCTCTCTGTATTCTGTGTTCCACTTGGAAAAAAATCTCTGTTACACAGTCCCAGAATTCTTTCTCAGAGTTCATCTCATCTCAGCTGGTTCTAGGACTCTCAACCATTCCCTTCATCTGCTTAGAGATAAAATATCACATAACTGTCTCCCTATATCTTTGGCCAAGTCCTGACCAGCAAATATTTCATGTTCCACTTCAAACAAACTCTGACGACCTCACCTGCTGGGTTTTTTTTACCAGTTAACAGGAGGAAAAGGCTACCTTGTATTCTCTGGAAAGGTTTACTGACAGATTGCCTCTGAAATGAAACTGTGTTCTCCTACGTGGGGTATGGGGAATGTTGAGAGTTTAAAACCACCATGCAATAAAATACAACATCTGAACAAAGCAGAGACAACTTGAGGTCACAGGATGTAGAGACTGGCTCTAAATTTTCTCAGAGATTAAATGTTCTCAAACATTCCAGCATTCCAGTGCAAAAGTATTAAATGCAAAGGAGATGATCATGAAGCTATTTGTGTAACATGAATTGTGGTAACAATGAAACTAGTCTACATATTTAATCATCCCAGAAAAATGAAGATAGAATTGTCTCTTTTCAACTTATTTAAGTCTTTCTTTAAGTGGAATGAATATACATATTGGTCAGTAAGAATTATGCATGCTTGAACATGTTTAGAAGCCATGTGGAGTCATTTGAAAGTACAGAAAATAGAAGGGGTGCAGATGTTCCCAGTGATTTATTCCTTCCCCTGTTCAATTTAAGCAGGATTACAGGGGAAGGGGCTTTACAGTGAAATTAAATCTCACAAATGCTGGCATTGTAGTGTATTGTTTACCATCTAGAGACACATATGGCTTACTGGAAAGTGCAGAGATAGTTGCCTATTGAGGCAGAGAGAATAATTATTTATTATGAACCCAACTGCTCTAACAAAGGTTTATTACAGAGAGCCCATTGGTTAGCATTTTGGACTGGGACTTTGTAGATCCAGATTCAAGTCCTCAATGACCCTTTGAGTAACCTTAGAGAATTCATTGTCTGTCAACCTGGCCACCTTCATGGGGCAGTTATGTTTTTTTTTTTTTGTTTTTTTTTTTTGTGAAGTCAGGAGGGCATTAAGGAAAGGCAGAATATAATTTGTTTAATGATTTATTATACAGCTTTTAAGTTAGAATGGTTTCAACACTAAATTGTCCTTCTGCACATTTGTTTAAGAAACTTTAATACAACAGAGGTTACAGCTAAGGCAAGGGTGGGAATTCAGAAGCTCAAAAGATGCATGTGTTCCTAGTCTCTTCTAGACCATTGCAAAAACCTCCTGAACAACAACACAATTTTGCAAAAATGTAGAATTCCATGCTTTGAAGACTCCAGGAACAGCAGTTTATTTTGAAATAAGCCACATACCCTTTCATATTGGTTTGCCCAACCCCCCGCCCAGGATTTTTTAAAAACTAAATTTAGAAATTGATTTTTGAAGGGTGAGTTGATATTTTGAGGCCAGTGTATGGGCTGTGGAAGTCCTAGGGACCATAAAATGGCTCTGTAATTTACCTGTCCCAAGCTCTAAAAAAGAAGATATTTTTACCAGTTATTTAACCAGTTATTCCTTTCTCCCTGTAATACCCCATGTCACCTTACTCCATGCTCTGAAAGTTCTACCTTTGTAATTGTAGGAATGTCAGCAGAATTCTACATATGGTATCTCCAGAGACCAGTGATGGTGAAACTTTTAGGCACCAACTGCCCAAACTAAACGGCCTTCCAGCATCGGGTGATACCCTGTGCCAGAGGCAGGACGTCTGGGGGGGAATAGAATTTCTGGGACAGGACTTCTGTCCTATGGGGGCAGGACTTCTGATGTGGGATTTCTTCTCTCTGTACCTTCCTGGGCCTTCAGCTGCCTCTCCACCTGTTCCTACTTCTCCCCTAGTCTGTTCCTCCTCCTCCCCCCACACCTTCCCAGGCCTTCAGCTGCTTCTCAGGAGGCAGTTGAAGGCCTGGGATGGCTGGTAGGAGGAGGAACATGCATGTGCCTATTCCTCCTCTTCCCCGGTCTGCATGCCAGGGAAAATGGCTTCACGTGACATCTCTGGCATGCATGCCATAGGGTCACCAACATGGATCTAGACTGTTTTGGCCAAGTGGTTGTGAATAGCAATCAGTGAACATGTAGTATAGATTTAAAAGCATGAATCAATAGGCTGCACTGTGTGAGTGCCTTCAACTAATTTCCAAAAGGAATTACATTACTATTAAGCAAATAAGTGGGTAATTACAGTAGGTCCTCCATATCTACAGATTCTGCATCCATGGATTCCACACTCTATGGCATGAAAATATTCCATAAAGAAAGAAAGAATGACTAAAACCAAACCTTGAATTTGCCAGTTTTTAAATACAAGGGGCACCATTTTACTACACCATTGTATATAATGGGACTTGAACATCTGTAGATTTTGGTATCCACCAGAATTTTGGTCCTGGAACCAAACCATCATGGATACCATAGGCTCACTGTATACTTTGTTAAATTTTATTTTATTATTTAATATTTGTTTTTAATGTTTAATTTATTGCATTTTCTATATTAGGTATTTTTATTTGTCAGCAAGACATTGAAATCTGCAGCATGTAAATCTGTATCTTTTGCTCTCCCTTCAGATGTGAACCATTAGAAGGATTACTTGGTAAGGCTAGCCAAGAAGGAAAGACTAGAATGCTCCACTCTGAGTTCAAGTTGGAAAGGATGGCAAAGGAGGTTGGCCTTCAGGCAATAGTATGACATGTAAGAAAAGAAAAGAATTCTCAATGTTTGATATCATCTCATAGGATCTTTGCAGACTGCCAGAAATAATGCAGCTTGAGTCCAATTGAACTGTCCTGGCTCACTGCTAGGGAGTCATGGGAACTGTAGTTTTTTCTGAGACATTGAGCCTTCTCTGTCAGAGAGCTCTAGTGCCACAATAAACTACAGTTCCCATGATTCCCTAGCACTAAGCCAGGGCAGTTCAAATGGACTCAAGCTGCATTATTTCTGGCAGTCTGCAAAGGCCCATAGTTGCTTTCATTTGTTTTTTATTTATTTGATAAACAAATTTCATGTAACATTCTAGGAGTTATTTTTGTTTGTGCAACATGTAAAATTTTGAGTAGTTTGTTTGTGTTTGTGCCATATGTAAAGTTTAAGTTTGCTCTACACATAAACATACACTCAAATATTATTTTTTCTTGCCTTATTGTGTTTTGGTTCTGTGTTTTGGTAGATCTGATGGCCCATTCACATGTGCAGTCCAGCTCACTACTTGATACTCATCAAACAATGTTTGAGCTAATATGAACTAGCCTATGTATGGATAGAGCAAGGCAAGCTTGTCCATAGTAGGAATGGAATAAATATATTATTTTTCTCACAGAAAATGCTGTTTTCTGCAGAAAATGGTGCAAACATTGCATAGGATAGGTCCCAGACTGTGACTAGTATTTGAAAACTGTGCAGTGCAAAGAATATTTCTAAAACTACTCATTCCTTCCTTACGTCCTAGTCCAGTGTTTTTTTACTCTCAGAGTACAGTCTTCCCCTTTTGTAGGGAAAATGTGTTTGTTACACGTTTCTGTGTGATTTCAAGTGCAAATGCCTGCTTCCTGGTGTTCTACTCCAGCCCTATAAAAAAACACAGGCACATGTCTTTATTAGAAATATAATGAGCAGTTCACCAGAGATTTGAACTTTTGCCAAGTGGCCCCTCACAACTCAGTTAAAAAAGAGCTCAGACACATTTCTACATTTTCTGATTAGGCTCATGTTTGGTTTGGAGAGCCCAGGAAATAAAAGATCAAACTAATTCTTTTGGAAGTTATGGCTCTCAGTAAACTAATAAACTCAATAAGGCCCCAAGCTGTGTACCTGATCAGTAAAGTGTTTTCTGCAGACCTTCCCTGGAGGAAGGTTAAGAGAAGAAGACTGAGGGAGAGGAGAAGAAGAAACAGATAAAGCAAGCAAGCAAAATATAATTGAGAAGTGAAAACCAAGAGCTCTCCAGAGGAATTTTCCTGATAATCTAATATTGCTGGATAGAAATAGTTTGTCCCTGAAATATAGCATTTTTCTGCTTAGCTTTCCAAGTATCTGGCCTTCCACATGCATCAGGAGAGGAATTGTTCAGCAGAGGGCAGAAGGATATGGGAGATATCTTCCCCTAAGTCAGCAAGGAATGGTACAGTTTGTCAGGACTGGGTCACAAGCAGCAGTTTGAGTGAGCCTAGAGCTATGGAACAAGGTACTTGTTAGGGCATTCTATCAAAAGTAAATTCCATTTTTAAATATTTTTCTATGCAAGAAGGAGGGATGAGGAGGGACCTAATCACTATACTTACACTTACATTTAGCAAAAGTACACAGTTAAACCTATACAGAGTATAAGTATGGTCTTAATCTGATGTTTCTACACTAAGACCTGTATTAGCTTTCAACTATTTAAGTATTGTTAACAAGTATACTTAAGCAAATGGTCTCTTTTAGCCTGACCTCCCCCTGCCCCCAAAAAGAAACCTAATGGAAATATCATTAATGTGTACTCTGATTGCCAGCAGAATGGACCTTGTTCTTCCCATGCAGATGATAACCTGGTAAAATAGGTGAACTGGTAGACTTATGATCATGGCAATAGTGACAAAATTGTGACTAGGTAGTAATCATGAATACAAAAATGAATAAAGAACAATTACCGTATTTTTCGGCATATAAGACACTCCGGCATATAAGACGC
>CM034706.1:154925803-154942827 GCA_020142125.1 Phrynosoma platyrhinos
ATAGCTTGGACCCAAGCCATTTAGGGCTTTAAAGGTAATAATCAACACTGAATTTATGGCTGAATTCTCATGGTTACATAATAGGACACCCACCAGGCTTTTGAGGGGGTGAAATGAAGTTTCATTTTTCTCCTAGTGCCAATGTCAACAACATCACAAGAACCAAAGAAATGAAGGTACATGCCCATCTCCACAACATATTGACATTATAACATACTCAGAAGGCCACTGCAGATGGCATTAAGCTAGAATTCTTGTTCCTAATGAGAAAGATGGCCCCAATTAATTTGAAAAAGTTATTCTTCTTTGATGGATATTTATTGAAGCTGAAGAACAAGGCCCCCAAATGTCAATGGGACCCACAGCCTAATTAATAATGGGTTCTATCTTATCTTTTTAGAGTGGAGCCATTCACCAGCTCATTCTTTTCCGGAAGTTTGGGCCCTGTCTGCACAGGCCAAATAAAATAGCTTCACCCTCCTCTGCATGAAGTTGCATGGCCCAAACCCTGGTTCTGGTCTGAACAGACCAAATGACATCCAGCCCATTCAGTTTCAGAACTGGCATATAACACATTTAATATGCATTAAAATAACTTACTATTTGCTCTGGATCTTCTGGACCAAGACAATGTGGCTGTTTGAAATGTGACTGTTTGAATGCTGCCAGTCATTCACTCTGAGGTCAGAATGAGACACCCAGCCAGGTAATAAAGGCTGGGTACCTTGTTCTGACCTCAGAGTGAAGTGACCCTTGACAGTGATGGACACATCAGGTGGCTCAGTCAATGTGTGTGCGAACAGCTGCCTGGCACCATAACAAAGGGCCTTTGTAATGGGAAAGGGAAGGGGGAGGGCAAACAAGACCTTGCACAAGCTTATGGTTATGGGAGAACAGAGCCCAGAGATTCTTTAAGGAGGAGGAGTTGAGGCCTTTCCACTTGCCCAGGTTGTTTTCCCTGGACTGGGCAATCAATATATTAAGAAAGTTGCACAAGTTCACATTCTGCTGGATTTCAAACACATGCACATCCAAGTGTATCCCATACTTTGTCATCCAAGAAACTTGAAATGAATTGGTGAGGATCAGATACGCTCTCCAGCTAGACTCAGCTGGTTAGCAATAGCCTCAGAAAACAATGCTGTGGCTATAGATCCTCATCCTTGGAGAATTTATAGATGGTTGTGCATAGGAAGGTGGCCCAAACCCTTAAGGCCTGGGACAACTATCAAAGTTGAGAGGGCCTAGGAGGACACAGTATGAGTTTCCCTCTAGGTAATATTTTTGTGCTGGAAGAAGTTTCAGAAGGGATGCCAACTTGTCCTCTGGCAAACTTGATGCAGGTACAGCTAAAGGTTAATTAATAAGCTGTGAACCTAATTAAACTTAAACAGAGGAGCAATTGGCCTTGTTAGCTGCCAAAGAAAGCTCTAGGTCCTAACACAGAGCTTGAAAGACTTGCAGGTGATTGCTATAGTCAGTCTACTCAGAAATCATACAAATAATGTGTGATACAAGGAAGACCTGACTGTTCAAAAATAGTGCTGAAGATCCTAAAGGCTATACAGGTTACTGAACAATCTATAGCCATTGCCTTGTCTAGATAACTAAGGCCTGCCAAACTTAACCACACAAAACAGAAGTATTGCGGGTGAACTATGAGGAATCTTCAGGTGGACTGGATATCACACTCTTCAGCCAATGATAACATTGTATATGGACTGCTAGAAAGAAGATTTCCATGTTAGAAAGAACAGTATCCATAAAGTGCTTGTGAGTTTTATATTATTATATTATAGAAATGGTGAAGAACATTAACTATAGGACTGAGATCCTTGGTAAACTTTCAATTCATCCCCTCCTTTCATTTTGTACTGGAATCTGATACATTTCCAAACACATGGGGAGCTGACCTCAAAAACAGCCAAGCATATGGTAGGCCCAGAGGGTCAAGTTAGTTATGGCTAGCATAGGTCCCACTAATTTCAATGAATCTAATTGAGCTATGGCTAAATCTGGTTCCTATCTATGGTTAGCAGTGGACATAGGATAGCTGATAATTTGAAGAGGTTATTTATTTTTTTCCTGCTCCATTTTTTTTTTGCTATAGCAAAAAAAAAAAAAAAAAAAAAAAAAAAAAAAGTAAGCAAAAGAAATTCCTGTACCATTTAGAACTGCCATGCACATTAACTCTGAAAGCTGTTCTGGGGAAAGTATGAACTTGCATGCCTCTCTCAACATTAAAAATTTATATGTTCCCTAAGTATTGTCTCCAGAAATTTCCACCATTTTGTGAATAATATGAGGTGAGGTGAGGTGAGATGCAGTTGTGTCATTCTCACTGCATATAACAGGTTTCTTTTTTTGTAAAGTATCTGATGCATAGTGATGCAGATGACATGAAACTAGATCACTAAAAGACCTCAAAGTTCACAACAGAATTTGCTGCAAACATGTTGATTCCATCAAATAGAAACTACTAGCTTTTAAAACAAATAGTGATCTGTGTGTGTGTGTTTGCTTTTAAAAGAGCCAAAGTGGTGTAGTGGCTAGGATATTGGACCAGGGCTTCAGAGAACTGAGCCATGAAATACACTGGGTGACCTGGGCCAGGCATTCATTCTCTGTCTCACAGGTTGACCTACCTATCTGTCAGACTTGAGCAAATTCAGAAGCTTTGTGTATCAGAGTCCAGTGCATTGAAGCAACAAAAGACTTTATTGAGATCACATAATGGCTAAGCAGATGGTGCAAAGCGCCATCTTCAGAGCAAGGAAGGGGAGGGGCAGCCACACGCTGGGCGCCCCAACCCCTTCCCCAAAACGTCCTTGGAGCAGCCGGCCCTCCGCACTGCCGGCGCTCCAAGGATACCTTTCTGCTACAGCGTCCGAACATGCTGCAGCGGAAAAGCTGCCGAAGATGCACCGGCAGCCTTTTGCAGTGCACCTTCAGCGATTTGTGGAAGGAGCGCTATTTCAGCACTCCTTACGGGGCGGCAAAACTGTGCCGCGGGGCCAAGGAATAGGGATGCCTCGGCTCCGATCCACAGCTTCCTGGGGCAGCCCCGTGCCGCCCGTCTGCTTCGCTTCATAGTCAGAAATTCAGCAGTCAGTGTTTAAGCCAGAACTACCCCTTAAAGCCAAATGATATTTTAAACCCCACAACCTTTAAACTCCTTCCAACACCCTTGGCACCAAATCTAGCACCCATCTCTAATTCCCATAGTCTATTTTCCCCATCAAGCTAGCTCCCCTTTCCAAGCCTTCTCACCAGCCCTATCTCTCTCTAACTCATACATTTCCGCCCTTTACCCCTCCTTTCAATTACTGTCAGACACCAACTCTCAGCATCCCACAGCTTACAAAGGCCCATCATTCTCAAAACTATCCTAGCCAGCTGCCACTATTCCCACCCACCCCCCATACTAGCTGGCTTATTTGCTATTGCTACTAGCATACCCATAATCCCCTACCATCTACAATATATATATATATATATATATATATATATATATATATATATATATTCAAATCAACAATAATAAAAACCTGACAGAATCCATGCATGCAGGCATGGTTCTAACATTATCTGACAGAGGTATGTAAGCTGAGAAGGAATTGAGAAAGAGACATGTTTGCCACCTTGAGCACACTGGGGGAAAGACAGGCCTGGTCTTAACAGTCTTATTGACCATGAGATTTTTCTGGGCCAACTCTGGGTACTTATTGTCCTGGAAAGCCGGAGAATGGGCTGATAGCCAAGGCAAGGAGAAGTCCCAAACAAAGTCCTAATTAGCAATCCAAAAGGGGCAGCTAGCGAAGAGTCAAACACGGTCCATAAATCAAGGGTTTCAGAGAAGCCAACAGCAAAAGCAGTCTGAAGTCCAAAGATGCAGAAGTCTGAGAGTAGTCAGTGGTCCGAAGGTCAAGGTTACCGGGAGTCCAAGATAGTTAAGTCAAGGGTTCGAAGTGAGGAACAAGGAGAATCAGGGACAGAGGCTTTTACCAGGAAGTTCAGATATCCTCTGGCACCGAGGCAGTGTTTCCTCTGGCACCGAGGCAGTTAAATCTCAGAGCTGCCAGAGCTGAGGTGCGGCTGATCACCTTGATGACCTTGGCGTTTTTCATAAAGTGTCATGCCCTCGATTGCTAGAGGCCCGCCCTTTTGGCTCTACACTGACTAAAGGTAGGCACAGTCCCCTGATTCTTCTCCATGTCCAACTGCTCTTTCATTGGAAGGCTTGGCTGTGGATCCTCTTGAGAAGCCACATGCTCTGCCGGAGGCTCTGCTGACAAAGCAGAGCTACTAGGTCCGAGCTGCAGCTCCTCCGCTGCAGACTCAAGAACTGGAGGAAGTTCTGGCTCATCCTCTGAGTCCTCCAAGTCTTCACCCAGGCAGGGCATGACACTTATGTAGAATCAAAGCTCTCCTAGTCCTACATGGGAGGGGAGATGGTGGCAATGGTTGTCTCAAAAGCAGCATACCCCCAAACATTTCACAGATGAAAATTGGGACATGTGTGGCCAAGCAACATCACAGTGTGGTCCAAATGGCAAAGGTTATTAAGGAAAAAGATTACACAAGTTAGAAAAGGCTATGGCAGTTTGCTTTTCTCTATTGAGAAGAGCAAGATCCCTCACTTTATTCTCTTTTCTTTTCCCCTCATTGAGTTATTTGAGTGTGAACTACATTTGTACTTTGAACTCAGGCCTCTGCAGACTGGCCCAAAGGCTGGCCTGGAGGGAGAGATGGGGCAGGGCAGCTGCACACCAGCCACCCTAACCCCATGCCAACACCATCCTGACACTGAGCACCATTACTCACAGTGCATGGTGTCAGGACGCCCTCTTGGCACAACATTCTGACATGCTGCACTGGAAAGGGTGATGAAGAGCCACGCACCGGCTCTTAGGGTGCCCTTTTGCCACCACAGAAAGAAGTGGCATTTTGCCACTATTTTCGGGGCAGCAAAAGGGAGGATTGGGGCCATAGCATGAGATAGCCACAGCCCCGATTCGCCGCTTCCTGGGGTGGCCCAGAGCCACCTGTCTGCACTCCACCTCAGTTTCCTGCAGTTGAACCAAGCTGCAGACACAGAAGAAAATGGGAGGAGGAGAGAGAAACTGGAATATTTTTTAAAAAGCTGAAAAAGTGGAGTGATGGAGGATTAATTGGTATGGTACTTATCCAATTGGAAGAACTGGAAGGTATAGCCCTGGCAATTTCCCCACTCTCATTTTAAAACATGCAACATATGTTTTACTGATAGCTTTGTCTTTTAAATGAAGGGCCTAAGCAGACTGGCGGCATGGGGCTGCCCTGGGAAGGTGCACTGTGGGACCGAGGCATCCCTACGCCTCGATCCTGCGGCACACCTTCGCCACCCCTGAAAGGAGTGCTAAAATAGCGCTCCTTTCACAAGTCAGCGAAAGTGCACCGCAAAAGCTTGTGGCGCACTTTCGCTGACTTTTCCGCCTCAGCGTGTCCGGACGCTGCAGCAGGAGGTTGTGCTCAGAGTGCCGGCCGTGCGGAGGGCCGGCGGCTCCGAGAACGACCTCAGGAGGAGGAAGGGGTGCCGAGCGTGTGGCTGCCCCTCCCCTTCCTTGCCCCGAGGACGGCTTTTTAAGCCGTCTGCCGAGGTCCAAAGTTGGATGTAAAAATCAATATCATGGAATTCTCCACAGCCACAGTGCAGAATCTCCCATTAATGTATTCTGAAATCTTAAGCATGTTTTCTCAATAGTAAATGACATGAACTCAATTGGCTTCCTCACAATTGTGTTCAGAAACAATATAAAAGAATATGAATGAAATGAAATGAAAATTAATGAATAAAGTAAAACAGAATATACATTACCATTCAGATTTTCTGCTGCCTTGGTTCCCAGTGAAAATAATTGCATTTTTCTGTATTCAGCACCTTCAATGTGTTGTGAATTTCTAAGTCTGGTCCTTTGGTTCAAATCTTTTGACAGAAAAAAATTAATGTGGAGAGAAATGTCCTCCATTTTAGTACAAGAAGTTATTCCCCCCTCTTTGTGGCTTTTCTTAATCTACAGTAAAAACTAACCAACCTGAAAATAAACTTCTGTCTTTAAATATAAAAGGCATTACAGTTAACCAAACCTATAATTGAATCATAAGCCAACTTTTACTTTGGGTTTTAGAAAGAGCTCAATAAAAACAAGAAGCATAGGAGAGCCAAGCTTCATTTTAACTCTTCATTGTTTCCAATGTAATTGCAAGCTTTCTTTGCTTTTCTTTAATCCTAAAACAGCTACTAATGTATTTAGAAATTCTAAGGATAGCCAAACTGTTATTTTCTCTGGTTTTGGTACAGCTGTGGGAGAAAGCTTGTGAAAACTTCTTGGAGTATTGAAAGAGACCCAATATGCATATTTAATTATTATATTCTATGTCATAATGTATGTAAAGTAGATTGCTAAAACCTTAAATCAGTTCTATTTTTATGAACTCTCACTAGGCTGAAGCAGATGGGCAGGAAAGGGTCTTGATCCTATGTTTTCTGAAATCCCACTGTCTGCATGGCTGACTCCTGAGGTGGCCTGAATACCAATGGAGAGTCCTCACAGTTATTTTTTGGTCACCTCCCCACCATGCATGTGCCCCATCACACAAACACACCACCTGTGACCTCTAATTACCTCCCTATTCCCACCCAGATGTTTTTTTAAAAAAAATATTTATTTATTAAACATATAAAAAGCATTCCATCCAAAAACATTCATAACCCAGATATCATTCCATTGGACGCCCACACATATTGTCAGCCACACAGTCACACGTGCAATGCAGCATCTGTAGAGTGCATTGGTGTGCTCAGTGCCACATTGGCAGAGCATAATTATGGAGCTACCCCCATACATGCCCCCTTCACCCCCTCTTTACCCAATGCCCCTCTGCTGGACTGTTTGATTTGTGTATGTTGTAATTACATCCATTGCATTATTGGCAACCTGCCTGTTTTATATACTTTCCTGTTTTTACTTTGCCGCATTTCCGCACTGGCGTCAGACTGTTTATATGCTGGTGCAATGATGTGGCATGTTAAGTTGGAGTATCAGAGTTTCTTTTTGCTCTGGTTTTTAGCCCCAGAGCACAGCTTCATTTGACTTTCTACCTGGTTTTGCCTTGTACATCATCTAAACAGCTGTACTTCAAAGCAGTCTGAAGCCACTTCATTTGTCCAGTGCAGATTACCTTAGTCTCTTTTGGAGATTGTTTGCAGCTCTTCATTCTGAGGTTTCACCATACAAACTGATATATGTTCTGAGCTATAGTCAAAGTCTTGGCTCCAGAGTTGTGCATAGCAGAATTCCACAAATTGGATTATCCTCTTGGTGGAAAGAGAAGGCGATTCCTGTTGATTTGCTTTATTCTCTTAGGTCCCTATGAAAATCTTCTTTTAGTAAAAGGCAAAAGATTTATACGGTCTGAAGAGAAACCAGAGTATCTTCTTTGAATAGTTGGGAATCCCTGTAAAGCAATATGTGAAGAGGTGCTGAAGGCTGCAAAAGGAGGGAAGAATGAGTGGCGGGGGGGGGGGGAATGACTATTCACTCTTCTTCATTCAGTTAAGCATCTCTGCTAGATCAAAGTTCCCACCAATGGAAGGTGATTGTTTCCATTATGATGGATCTGCTCCATGTTGTATCAGTCTAGTCTGGTCTGTGATTTTGTCAAGACCATGTGGCACCCTGGTCTAGAAAATGACATGGATTTGGCCACTGAAAGGACTGGAGCAATAGTAACAGGGTTACTACAGTTCAAGTGGCAGGTGCATGAGTCAGCATTTGGTAAGCTGTGCATCATGGGAGATCTGATGCAATAGGCACAGTGGATAGAACAAGCCAGGTATACATCATGGGAGGTATGAAGTTCTGATGCAATGGGCACTGGGATGAAACCAGCCAGGTTTCATTAGTGCATGGCTGTCACATGTTCCTAAGAAGATCACCTATATACAGAAGTTAAAATTTGTGTTGTTGGTTAGTTGTGGTTGGTGAAGCACTTTGTTAGTCTGTATAGCTGTGAGTATTCAAGATGGATGTCTGGTGCTCTGTGTATCTTTATATATATTTAGAACAAATATAAAGCGCTTACGGAGAGAAGTCTTGCTGTACAGTTATTCATTTCTCCAAGCTGAAACAGCAGCTGTGTGAGGGAGGTTTTTTCCTGTGCCATCTGGAGCAAGATTCTTCACAGAAGACCATCTTGTAGGTGTTTCTGCCTACGTGCTTCAACTCTGCATGTGTGTATGCTAGATTCTACCTGTCTGCATACCCCAACAGATTTGTAGTCTAAAATTTAAAGATGTAATCAAGCCAGGTACTGAATCTTATCTCCAAGACATGTTTACCATCTTTATTTATTTATTTAGCATCACATCTTTCTCCTGATATGGGACTCAAGCTAACTAATAACAGGGCTAAAAGAAGAAACAGCCAAAAACCCAAACAAACCCTGTTTTTAAAGAAAACAATTAGATAAGCTATCACATTAAAACACCAATATTTACAACAGCATAAAATCATTAAAAAACATAACACAGCTAAAAGTACATCATACACATATGCACACACACACACATGTCCATTGAAGACCCATCTCTGCCCTTATAGGGGGAATGCAGACAGGCAGCCCTGGGCTGCCCGCCCTGGGAAATGGAGGATCGAGGCTGAGGCTGCTGGATGTGTCGGACACAATTCTCCCATTTGCTGCCTCAGAAAGGAGCGCCAAAAATTATGCTCCTTTCAGAGGTGGCAAATAGGCCACCCCAAGAGCCACCATGTGGCTCTTCTGCATCCCTTCTGGCACAGCGTGTGAAGATGCTGTGCCGGGAGGACATTCCAAAAGCACACGCCATGTGTAACAGCGTATGCCGTCAAAATGTCCTTGGGGAGGGTTGGGGCAGACAGAATGCAGCTGCTCTTCCCCTTCCCTGCCTCCAAGATGGCGCAAAGTGCCATCTGTAGAAGCCCAAAATTCCTTTAAAGTTGGGACTAAATCCCAGAGCTGATTCACTTCACACTGACATAGGTGCTACCAAGCTAGCTCTGGGAATGGGAGTCATTCACAGAGGGGAAACTTTGGATCCACACTATTTTCTTTTCACAGGCAAGAAAAAATCATTTCTACTGAGTGATTTCAAATATATTTGTTTAAAGCATATTTTTTAAACATATTTCAAACATATTTGTGAAATTTCATTAGGTTGATAAGAACATTTCAAAAACAATCATTGTCACTTAGTTCCCCCCACTCCCTGATGTGCTTGAAGATGAAAAACAAGATGTGTTGTAACTACTGATACAAAAACCTTCTACTGCATAACATCCCATCCTAATGGCAGAGATCCAGCATGGCTTCTTATTAAGTACTGGCAATTAGTAATGCAGCTACCCATAAATGCTAATCAATATATTGTTTCCTGAGCAAGAGGAGCCTGAACAAAGTCTACAATGAGCAATGACTAATGGATTCTCTATCAAATATTTACCTTAAATTGTTTCACTTTGTTTCAGTGAGAGCTCCCGTACTGCTTTTCCATCCATCCTACTGATATTGATATTGGTAGAACAGAAGACTAGCCACTGAACTTCAATGAGCAGAAGAAGCAGACACAATTGCAATGTGTTACAGAAAAGACAATGTTGCCTTCACAATAGCATATGTTCTGGAGTATAGGGATAGCTAAAAAGCTGCCAGATTAAAGCTTTATGCATGACTAGAATTACAAACACTGGACTACAAGTAGTGTCCTAGGCACAGCACAACATGTACACATGAAACCCAGGAGGGGAGAGAGAGGGCATAACTTGAAAAAAATCTGGGATGGGTTAAAAAAAGATACAAGGTAGACCATGGCTTGGTACAGTACACAAGGCACCATGGGAAATACAAAGGATGCTGCAATTTGATCTGAACTTGAGATGAATGTAAGAATTTTAAAGCTCTTCTTTTTCAGTACATTTACCAATCTTTTTCTTTTTCAAATCTTACTACTTCTCTAATTGTTGTTCTCATTACAGATGAATCTATTTCCAAAGATATCTCAGCAAAGAAAAGGACTGGTAAACTATAACAAACTGTACAGTGGATATGATGGTCAGCATGGTGTAGTGGTTTGAACATTGGACTACAACTCTGGAGACCAGATTTTGGATCCCAACTCATCTATGGAAGCCCACTGAGTGATCTTAGGCAAGTCATACACTCTTATCCTCAGAGGAGGGCAAAAGCAACCTGCCCCATGAACAAATCTTACTAAGAAAACCCTATGACAGGTTTGCCTTAGGGTCACCACAAGTCAGAAATGATTTGAAGGCACACAACAACAACAACAACAACAACACTGGATATAGAGAAATAATGCCACAATATTTCTGTTGTTTTACTGTGTTCTTGATTGCATAATTTGTCTTTATAATGTTGTAGTTTATTGTCATTGTTTGATGGAGCAGTATAAAATGAAATAGTTTTTTTAAAAAAAAAATCTCTTACACTATGTGGAAGCTACGTGTTGCTCTCTATAGTATTGCAGAACCACATACTGCTGAAGTGATAGTTGCTGGTTCCCATGGAATTTCAGATACATGTACTGGACCCTATCTCCAACTTTTAGTCCTTCCAAGTTCAGATTGGAACTCAAATCAGGTCCCCTGTCCCACTGATCTGGGTGACATTGTGCTTGTGGTATTATCACTTTGCTTTCACTGTCTCAAGGACTGGCTCCAGAGTCGATAGACCCCAGGAAGAAAAATCTGAGGACTGAATCAAGTGCTTATTTGATATGTAGCATTCAGCTAAACATTTTCTTTCTTTCGTTAAATAATTGCAGCTGTGTGGGGGCATGTAGTGGTTCTTACTATATAGGCAGTGTTTCCCTTGAGGAAGGGAAGCTTATAGATTCAAGATGGCATTGTGATTGAACTGGGAATTGCTCTTGGTACCCTGCCCCCTGAGAAATGAGTTGCATTGAAACATCTTTTTTATATCTATTAGGCCAGATCACAATGGGAGACTGGAGAGATAAGGCCTTCCTTCTCATATCTTGCCTTCTTCCTTCATAATCAGTAATCAGTTAAAGCACTGCCATCATATTTACAGTAGAGGTGGGGATTGACAATTGCCAGTCAGGCAATGATACAAGGAAGTTCTTCTATCATCATTATCGGTAGCAACAGCAGCACCATCACTTTATTTATATCCCACCTTTCTCCTAGACAACTCATGGGACTCAAGGTAGCCTACAAAAGGCAGAAAATTACAGGCCACAGTCATGGCCAATTAGAGGACTTTTGGGTCACATGGTGGCATCCAGCTCTGCTCTGTCTGGGCTGTACAAGTGTTATATAAGGAGGAATTGGATGCCTCCTTATACAATGCCCAATACAGAACCTATGCTTTTCAAACCACTGGTACATTATACTTGAGCATGCCATTTTAGGTTTATTGTGGTATCCAGTACCACCTTCATACAATGATCCTTCCTGCAATGCATGCAGCCAACCTGTCATCTGGTAGATTGTTTTAGAAGTGGGTGAGGTAGGAACATCCAGAAAGCATCTGGCTGGTCAGAACCACAAACAAAATGTCTTCCTCTAAGACAGGCCTGCACAACATATGGCCCGCAAGCTGCATGTGGCCTGCCAAAGGATTTCTGACAGCCCACAAGGATGTGGAATGACTTCAAGGCTGAGGAGAGGGCCATTTGAAGGAGGAGGTGGAAGGGCAAAACTCATTCTGCAAGGAGAAAGCCAGGCAGTGGAGGAGGAGTAAGGTCAAATGCTTGCTGAGCAAGGCTCCTCCACCAACTGGCTTTCTCCTAAGGAGGCTAGGCAGTAGATGTGGAGGAATACAGGCAAATACTTGTCCTACGAGTTTCGTCTGCTGTTTGGCTTTCTCTTGAGGAGAAGGCTGGGTGGAGGATGAAGATGAGAATGGATGATCATTCACAACATTCTTCCACTGCTCAGCTTTGTCCTGAGGAGAAGGACAGGTGGTGGAGGAGGAGGACGGGCAAAAGCTCACCCCCTCAGGGCACCTCCACAACCCAGCTTTCTCCTGAGGAGGAGGCTGGGCAGTGGAGGAGGAAGATGGGCAAATACTTGCAGGGCTCCTCCATCGTGTGGCTTTCTCCTGAGGAAAGGGCCAGACAGAGGAGGAAGCAGATGGAATTAATATTAATAATATTTATTATATTTAATATACCGGTAAATAATATTTAATAATTAATATTAAATAATATGTTAATCATATTTAATATAAATAATAATTAATATAATTAATTAATATTTAGTTAAAACCTATCTGCAGTCTGAAGAAGTTTAGCCTGTTTTAATTTTGGCCCCTTCCTACTGCCAAGTTGTGTAGGTCTGCTCTAAGACCTCTGGAACATTCTTCTCATCAGTCAGGAGCATGCACAGAGGGTGGGGAGTGAAGGAAGAGGCAGAGGTATGCTTGCCAATATAGATTTGCTGGAGCAACAATGTAGCATGTGTGCGTGTGTGTATGGAGTGAATATGTGTGTAATTTCATTTGTATCTGAAATTCCATGCTTTACTATAAACATTTTCAAAGCAGCAACTTACATTGTTATTCTAAGCAGTCAATCAGTTGAAATGCATTTGGTTTTACAGCTAATATTTTTTCATCCTTTTGAAACTGATTTGGATACTGCTTGGGAACTCTTGGAAGAGATTTATTGGTTATCAAGAAACATCTCTCCATTTCTTTATTTCAGATCCTATTAAGTTTGATATTAATAACCACTTCTAGACCCTCCCTTTCTCTGTCTATGTGTGGAAAAATATATACACACACACAAAAGTACAGTATTTGCCCTCATACACAATGTAGTGTGAATTGGAAGTCATCCATTTCTTACTGTATCCCGGTGGTGAGCAGCTCATAGGATTACTCTGTGATTCAGACATTGTCAAGTCTTGGCATTGTAATGCTAATGTTGCCAGACATTTTAGTAACCAAATTGCCCTCTCAAAATCTTTCATGCCAATCCCTGTCAGCGTTCAAGTCCATTATCAAGAAGACTAACATTGAAAATACTGTAAATAATTATGCATTAAAGACCCTCTTTGTTAGGTTCTTTTCCAAACAAGGAACATCCTAAATGTCAAATGGCATTGTAGCGATCTTAAAAAAAAGAAAAATTTTAAAGAAATGTCATCTTTACAAAGAGATTACCATTTTAAATAAGCCACTATTTCAAGCCTCCAAAGAACTCCGCAGGCCTCTACATGAAGAGCTTGATTTTTATTTTTATTTTATTTTTTGCATGCAGTAAGGCGGGGCATTCTCTGAATGCCATTTGGTGGCAAAACAGGTTATAAATTTAAATGCAAATAAGATAATAATTCTAGAGCTTTTCCCATGTTAGTAAGGGGGAAAGAGTCAGCCTTTTCACTGTTTTCCATATACAGTTTGCTTGGTTACTTGCATGTTTTTATATGGGGAAAAATATTCAGACTTGAAATCCCCCCCCCCTTTCAATTTGATACCATGGTACTTTAAAAAGAATCCATGACTGTTTACTTTTACATCTGTCCAGTCATATTATTTCAAATGATTCTTTGGCATACATTCTAAAATGATGAGTTTTTGTGTTGAAAGGAATACATTCTCAGTTCCTTTTAAAGAACACAGAGGAAACATTAGATAACAGGAGCTATTAATTTTTCATTTAACATTCCAGTACTGCCTGGTGTGAGAATTCCACTGCAAGTAAAACACTACGATGCATCTGTTGGCATGCAGTCATTTTTCTTTCTATTCTCATTTTCTTTTTCCTCAACAAATAGGAAAACCTCTTAGGGCCTCTACAGATGGCACTTTGCGCCATCTTGGAGGCAGGGAAGGGGAGGGGCAGTTACGTGCCAGGCGCCCCAACCCCTCCGGTACAGTGCGTCAAGACACTGCATCGGAAGGTCATCTTGATGGTGCACACCATGTATAATGGTGAGGACGTCATGACAACCCACACCATTATACACAGCGTGCACCAACAAGACGTCCTTCCGGCGCAGTGTCTCGACGCGCTGTGCCAGAAGAGAAGCAGAAGAGACGCGTGGCGGCTCTTGATGTGTCCCTTCTGCTGGCTCTGAAAGGAGTGGCATTTTAGTGCTCCTTTCAGGGCTGGCAGAAGGGAAGATTGGGGTCAAGGTATAGGGTAGCCTCGGCCCCAATCCTCTGCTTCCCAGGGTGGCCATGGCCACCTATCTAAATCTCTCCTAAGCTTGCAAAGACATTTCGTTTTTTTGTCTTGATTGCTGCTTCTTTCCTGCCTTCCCTTCTTTCCCTAGGTTTCCATGTTGCTTTCTTGTAGGAATTAAATTGAAAGCCGTCTAAGCAAAGTCTGGTGTCCATCAGATTAAGTTTCAGTTTCTCCTCCACCTTTTCTTCCTCCTCTTGTTTTACCAGTATCTTATATCAGATTGGATTTTTTTAAAATAATAATTTTAAACATTTTGCTCTTGCAGACTCAAGTACTCCCAGAGCAGTCTGAACTGAACACAGAAACCAATGGCACACTTCACGTGCATTTAATCACTTCCTACTTTCAGCAGATCCCTGATCTTCACGGCTTTACCTGTAGTCTCACCTCTTCCTCCTTTGTAATTTCAGCTATATAGAAATGGGTCTTCTGCTATCTAGCCTGCATCCATGCTGCAGAAATAATCCAGTTTGACAGCACTTTAACTGCCATGGCTCAATGCTATGGAATTCTGAGAAATGTAGTTTGTTATGGCATCAGTGCTCTCTGCCAGAGAAAACTAAATGTCTCACAAAACTACAGTTCACAGAATTCCATAGCACTGAGCCATGGCAGTTAAAATGGTGTCAAACTGGATTATTTCTGCGGTGCCAATGAAGCTTTACATGCCTTATCCTTTCTAAGTTTCACAGCTAGTACAGGTCTAGTCTCCTTTATCCAAAATGCTTGGAACCAGAACTGTTTTGGATTTTGGTATATTTGCATATACACAATTAGATATCTTAGAGATTGGACCCAAGTCTAAACATGAAAATAATTTATGTTTTGCATACACCTTATACAAATAGCCAAAATGTAATTTTATACAATATTTTAAAATTAAATAAAGTTTTTTTTAGATTGAACAATCAAGAAGCAAAAATTTCCCTATCTTAGCCACCTATGGAGGCAATTTTGGATTTTGGAATGTTTTGGACTATTTGGGGTTTTGGAATTCTGGATAAGGGTGACTAAACCTGTATCTCTAGAGCCCCCATTCATATTCAATCATCAGTCCTTCTAGGGCAAAGATGGGCAACTGTGGAAGGTTGGTGACCAATTTCCTTTCCTTCACTCTCTGCACAATCACATTTTAGTGCACTACAAGGGATCTAATATGACTCTTACCTGCTATTTCAGCTGATTTTTCTGTTTGTATTTTGAGGGTAGGTTGAAGGCTCTAGGGCCAGAGGAAGTAAACCAGTGCATTTACAGCCATTTTGGAGTGCTTTGGGTCAGTTTTCAGGCAAAAAATCACCTCAGAAATTGATCCATTTTTTTAAAAAAGGGGGAGTCTATCAGATGGTTTCAGGAGACTCCTGGAGGCTTCAGATGTCCCACTTGGGGGTTCCCCAGTCCTAAATCCTGGCAGTCAATCTCAAAGCCATAGCTCCTTTCCACTTTCCCTTTCCTTCTGGCAGGAATGATCACACAAAGAGTTAAAGATTGCATTGTGTTGAGAATGGTTATAAAATTTTTAAATGTTTAATTAAAATGATGTAGACTGGAGAACTAGAATTTTGTCCCATTATACCCCCCCATAAGACAAATAAACTGAAATTTAGGATTTGAAGGATTTGGATTAACAGCAATTTGGATTAACAGCAAGGTCTTGAAGACAAAAATAATAGTTCAGAGCTTTAGACTTCTTCCCTGCAAGATTTGTGAAAAAAATGTATTAGATTGTGCTTTCTGTTATATTTGTAGCACCTTTGACACTAACTGAAAGAAAGATGCTGGGAGCATTAGCTATCATAAACTTGAACCTGCTTCCAGAAGTCCAAAACACACTGCAGAAATAATCCAGTTTGAGACTGCTTTAACTGCCCTGGCTCAATGCTAGGGGATTCTAGGAACTGTAGTTTTGTGAAACATTTAGCCTTCTCTGTCAGAGAGCTCTGGTGCAACAGTAAATTACAATTCCCAGGATTCCCTGGCACTGAGCCAGGGCAGTTAAAATGATCTCAGAATTGATTGTTTCTGCAGTGTGTTTTGGAGCAGAGTCTCAAAGGTGTTACAAACTCCCTTTGCATACTGATTGTTCAATTTAACATGGTTATGTCCTTATATTTTATATTTGTGACAGATCCAGTACTTGACCCAAGCTAAAACACCATGAATTTGTCTTAGGCATCCATTTCAAGGATTAGGCCTCCATTTCAAGGCTTATACTATGGATGCAGTGGCTCAAGTGATTAAGATGCTAACTCTGTTGATTGCAAGATCAGCAGATTGGCAGTTCGAGGTCCAGGTGCTGCATGATGGGATGAGCTCCTGTCACTAGTCACAGCTTCTGGCAAACTAGCAGTTTGAAAGCATAAAAATGCAAGTAGATAAATAGGTACCACTTCAGTGAGTAGGTAAACAGAATTCTATGCAAACATGCTGGCCACATGATCACAGAGTAGTCTCTGACAATGCTGGCTCTTTGGCAGTAACAGAGATGAGCACTGCCCCTTATGGTTGGACACGACTTGACAACCTTGTCAACAGGGAATACCTTTACCTTTACCTTTGTCTAGGTGACTTTAACATCCACTTTGATGACTCCAAGAATCTGACAACATCTTGCTTTAGTTCTCTCTTAGCCTCTTTTGGTCTTCAACCTTATTCCAACTCTTCAACTCATTCACTTGGTCATTGTCTTGACCTAGTTTTTGCTGCTAAACGTGACATTTCTGAGTACTTGGTAGATGATTTTCCATTATCTGATCATTATTTAATTTCTTTT
>CM034706.1:154951667-154969099 GCA_020142125.1 Phrynosoma platyrhinos
AATAATTCTGCAGAGGTTCAATCCGTCCAATGTGTATTTAAAAAACATCCAAAGAAAGAGAGTCCACTAGCCTCAGAGGGAGGTTTGAATGCAGTGAATACAATGAATACAGTTTGAATGTATTGGTTCATGTCTCAGGGGGGTTGCAGACTGTCAAAAATAGTGTGAATTCAGTCCACTTTTAGGGTTAGGGTTAGTGCTAGGGAATCATGGGAATTGTTATTTTTCTGAGACATTGAACCTTCTTTGTCAGAGAACTCTAGTGCCACAATAAAATTCAGTTCCCATGATTCCCTAACCTTAACCCTAACCCTAAAAGTGGACTGAATTCACACTATTTTTGACAGTCTGCAACCCCCCAAAGTCTCTGAAGCAGCAGAAACCAGACTAACTCAATTTCAACAAGCTCTCCTATCAGATATTTAAAGGAAGATGGCTGTGATATCACCTAGATCAGGGGTAGGCAACCTTTCCCCTTTAAGGGCCGAGGGACTTCAGCTCCCAGAATCCCAGGAGCTATTGGCCAACATGGGACTATTGGCCAACATGGTTGAGGCTTCTGGGAGCTGAAGTCCCTCGGCCCTTAAAGGGGAAAGGTTGCCTACCCCTGACCTAGATAGCCCAATACCCTAAAGGCACCAGAACCCATCTGATCTTGGAAGTTTAGCAGGGTTCTGGTGCCTTTGAATTGGGTGACTGCCAGTGAATGCCAGATGCTGTAGGCTATATTTCAGAGGAAGGAACTGGCAAAACAACCTCTGACAATTCCTTGCCTAAGACATTCCTATGAAATTCATGGGATTTCCATAAGTCGACAGGTGACTTGAAGGCACATACAGTAAACCTTCAGAACATACATGTCATATCACCTATCCATCTTCATTCTCCAAACTAAACATAAACACTTTCTATAGTGGCATCTCCTACAAAGTTCATCTGACATTTTTAGTTTTATGTTAGGCTAAAACTCCTTTGTTATGAGCTTTTGGCCAAGTATTGTATTGTATTGATCTCAGAGATGTTCTGAAGGTTTAATATCTTGCTGTTCCATAGGCTTTTTGCTGTTTCTGCTGTATAGCAGAAGCTCATATAACCATTTTTGGATTTCCATTTTATTTTTAAAATAAAGTAAAATACACTTCTTGTACTGTGGATATTTCCTGATTCCAATGAATTTCAGTGCTCTCCCAGAAAAAGCAATCTTGATTGCCTTTAGAAGTAGTGCCTGATCTATGGACAACCAAAGTATAGTCATTCTGGTTACCTGCATCATAGGTTTATTTTGAACCAACACGTTACATTGGCTGAAACAAAAAAAAAATTAAAAGAAAACTTACCCTGACAAAAATGCATAGATTTATCCTGTAAAAGGATAAAATAGAGAGAGGAGGTCTGGGATTACCTAATCTTAAATAAGCATGCTGTTTTGTTTGGTTGACTGATTGGTTTAAATTAAAGAATAAAGAACTGTTATTAATAGAAGGAACTGATCTCAGATTTGGCTTTCATGCCTATCCTTTTTATGAGAAGCTCAAGGTAAATAAGGACTTCAACAATCATTTTATTCGAAAATCTATAATGAGAGTCTGGATGAAGTATAAAGCATTTGTGGGTAAAAATATTCCCTTGTGGGTGTCAACCAATGAAGCCTTATTTAGAAGAGTAAGACTAGATGTGAATAGATGGGTAACATATGCTGACCTTACTAAGACTGAAACAGAAACAGGCAGAGTAATACTTAAGTCTCTTGATGAATTCAGAGTGGAAGGTTATGATTGTGGTTGGTTTCTCTACCGACAACTCAGAGAAAGATTTTTGATTGATAGAAACAACTTAGGTATTGGCAAAGTAGACAAAGAGTTTGAAGCAATATTGGAAAAATATGAGTTGCCAAAAATATCTTGCTTTTATGATTGGTTGCTAAAAAGAAATCAGGAAAAAGACTTCATTAAAGAAAACATGATACAGTGGGCCAAGGATCTAAATCAAAAAATCTCACTGGCTCAATGGGAAAAATCATGGACTGTTAAATTAAAATATACATTAAGCTATGATTTGAGGGGGAGTTTTCATAAGATGGCACACAGGTGGTATCTAACCCCGGCTAGATTAGCCAGAATGCAAAAGGGGCTAAGTAACAACTGCTGGAATTGTCAAGGCATTAAAGGTACTTTTATACATATGTGGTGGTACTGCCAACGTGCCAAACAATACTGGTCTAATGTGCATAAAGTGGTCAGACAAATTATACCTCTAATATCAAAAAGGATACAAAATATATCTTTTGGGGATGTTGGATGATACACTGGAAAGGAATTACAGTAAATTGTTATTTTACATCATCATCACAGCCAGAATCGCATTTGCCACAAAATGGAGACATAAAGAATGTCCGGATGTTAGAGACTGGCTATACAAGTTATTGGATTCGGTAGCTGCAGATAAATTGTCGTCAATGTTAAGAGGAGGTTCATGGGATAAATTAAGTAAAATCTGGGAGCCTCTGATATCTTATTTGAAGAATAGTACATATTCGAACTTAGCTATTGATTTAACAGATTGACATATTACAAAGAGTGAAACATTGATAGATTCCAAATTAAACTTTTAAATATGATAGAAAATGATCTTTAAACTCATAGGGATCTTTAGAAGTATGGATCTGAAATGTCTTCAGCAATTATTAAGTCATGATGCCTGCCACTTCATTTTGGTTACTTATTGGAGTTATTGGATTCAAATTTTGTTAATGCTCTTAATATTATAAGTGCAAAGAATATTGATTATGATTGGAATAATGTTTGATCCTCAGCCGAAACTCAGGAAGTTTTTGTTTACATGTTTTTAATTTGTGGTTCTGTTTTATTGGATGGATGGTTTGTGTGAGAATAAAATCTTGTTGGGTAATAGGTAGATAGGTCAAGGGGAAGGGGGGAGGGGGATATTTGGGGTATGGGTTTGGTGTTCTTAAATTATGCAGGCTTGGTTATTGGTTATTTCAAAGTTATGTAGCTGTACTTGGGTACAAATGAATCTTGCGTGTCACATTTTCTTTGAACTTGTTCTTCCAACAACTTGCATCCTGACCTGATAAATCTTCTACTCTTGAAAGTAATTCTCTGTCAAGGATATGTCTTAACCTTGAGCATGTTCCCACTCTTCTCTAGTTTCCACTCTAGTGACTTTTTGTGCCAAAAGATATTAGACCTTAGCTTTCTAGGTCAGCAATCTTCTTTATAATGATAGACCATATTACATAGTACTGATCTCTGTTCAGGTTGTACTAAAGTATTTAATGGTTATATAATCCAACAAGCTAGTCTTGTTATGAATTGCACTACTGCCAAAAGCCATGTGGAACTTTCTTGTTATGGCCCATATGGGAGCCAATAACTGCTATGAATGGCTGACAAGTTCATTCTCTTCTATTCACCAGGGTTTCATCTTTCTTTTAGTACAGACTCTGACTTTCTATGCTGCTTTTTCATTGCTTGTTTAATCTGATCTGTGCTTTCTCTCTCCCATCCCCCTTTTTGGTATTTTTTGGTATTTCATTGGCAATTACATTGGAAAAAAACATTGATTGTATCGTATTTGGGGTATGTATATGGGTTTAAGCCTAATAGTGGTTCATCACCTAACTAGTCCCAACTAGAGTCTGTGGGACAGTGCCTTTACTGATAATGAAATATAATGTGTATGACTTACAACATAAATAGCTATTATTAAATGCAAGCAATACAAGTCAGGTGGTATCAAGTTTTTAAATAGCTACTTGCCCAGCATCAGTTGCAGCTGGTGGTTTCCATGTCAGTGGAATGGTGAATGAAATTTGGGGTTTAGTTCAAACTTTAAAAATGCTATCTGCTGTAATCAACCTATTTATCCCATAGGGTTCAGTACCTTGTATAGCTCCTTCACAATTTGATCTAAAATCTGGAAACCCACCTGCCACTGATGTGGAAGTCACCAGCTGTCACTACCTAGGATTATTAAAGATCATGTCCAGGCATTCTGGCAGGGAAATATTTGAAACCAAAAAGGAAATAAATGTTTGTCCAGATTCTTCTCAGTCTTATGAGGAAATCCTAGGGTTGCTGGTTCTTTTCTATGGGAAGAGGCCATACCTCAGTTAAGCACATGCTTTGTATGCAGAAGAGCCTAGGTTCATACTTGAGCATATTCTGTTAAAAGGATTAGTGAGAAGATGAAGTGAATGTTCTTCTGTAGTCCATGGATGGGCAACAACTATGGATAGTAGCTTGGATATCAATAGTCTGTACCAAGACAAAGATAACAACTGGAGAGGAAACAACAATACCTGATAGGAGCTTCATTGTAGGACTGGAACTAAGTCCCCACAGGGCTACCTATTATATGCTTCAGCCCTAATCTGTGTGTTGTTGAGTAAGCTCCTTTTCTCCACCAGCCTCTAGCAGGCTGCTTTTCTGTTACAAAGAAGAATGAACACTCATGGTAGATGCAAATGCTAATTTTTTTTACGAAGGACGTCCCTGTGGACTAGCATGTCATAACAATGCCCCACATCAGCAGCTGAAGAAGCTTCCCTGTACATTTGTCTGAGTGGAACACAAATGGCCCTATGGCTGAACATAGTGACCAGTGATATACTGAGATCACATCTGATCCAAATATTGTAGCAAATAACAATAATTCCTCCAGCTATCCACTTACCTGTTTCCAACGCTGACCAGCAGTGGCAACGTCTTCCATTTTACCTCAGTTTTTCAATGGGACAGTAGGAAAAGACTACCACATAGTTAAAATCTTATTAAATCAAAGATGCTCAGCCTCCTTCAGTTCAGGCTCCCAAACTTGATCCTGAGTTCTTCCTGCTGTAAGAAAGAGAAGTTGGAAGCACTACAGGTTGAGCCTTCTTTATCTGAAATGCTTGAGATCAGAAGTGTTTTCAATTTTGGATTTTTTGAGAGTTATGTAATATCTCTATATACATAATGAGATAACTTTGAAGTAGGACCGAAGTCTAAACATGACAATCATTTATGCTTTGTATATACTTTATACACATAGCCTGAAGATAATTCTATCCATTATATTTTTAATAATTTTGTGCATAAAACAAAGTTTGTGTACAATGAACCAAAGCAAAGGTGCCACTATCTCAGCCACCCATGTGGACTATTTGGAGTATTTCAGATTTCAGAATTCTGGATAAAGGAGGCTCAGCCTGTACATCTTTCAGTATGTTCCAAGTCCAGGTAATCCTTCTTCACTGGATCACTTCCTAGGACTGGGGACCCCATATTCTTGAGCTATATGAAGAAATGGCACCAGCATGGCACCAGAACCACCTGCAGTTCTTGATTAAGGATTCCCCTGTATTAGGGAATTTGTGGGCATGAAACAAATGCTTCTTGTTTGTGGCATAACCATAGAATGGCCTTCTACAATTCTATTGTTGTATACATGCAACAATGATGTTGTTCTTTAGTAGAGAAAAGTGCCCAGAAGCATGGACTGAGAGTGTTCCTGTATTTAGCAGGATTCCTGATAGTTGGTGAAAATTTGGCCATGCTATATTTTCTTGCATGCATTTTGATATAAGCTGCTAGTTACCTCTGGGGTCTTTTAAAAAGAATACTTGTAAAATATTTTAATTAAGAACTCATAGCCTTTTGAATTTTTCTTTTGTAGAGTAACATAGACTGAAATATACAAAACCACATGATCCAGTGAAAGAAATTATTGTCACTCTAAGGTTAGGTGTTTATATCTTTTACAAATCTTTCAAAATTCTGCTTCAAAGGTTTGTTTGTTTTAATGTTGTTGATTTTCTTCCATCTTTTTTCTGCTCCTCTTTTAACCACTGGTGACTGGTTTCTCACTGCTCCTATAATACCATTATTGGGTCACAAGACATCAAAATAGACAGCTCAGTTTTATATTTCCCAGCTAAAGCTTAGCTCAGTGGATATTTCCCTTAATCAGAGCTTCATGATACTGGATTTTGAAGCCAACATCATACACTCCCATCTTGGCCTCACTAATAAAACTATGCCTGCATCCTCTGAAACAGTGGCCAAGAAATACCAACTGAATTACCTAGGAGCCAGAACTACATTATAACTCTGTGTGTGGGTCCTATTAGACACTCACCTGGTGGCAGGGAGCAAGGGTGGGAAAACAAGATGAGGAGTGTTCTCTCTCTCTCCCTTTGAAATAGCTCATATCTCTTCCCACTGTCCCAGAGTCTAGCAATGTGACAATATGCATAGGCCAAACATGCTGCTGCCTGAGGTGAGGCAGCAAATGTCATCTCTCCAGTCACACAATCCAAGGTGCATAAGTTATTTTGGCACATGAAACAGAAAATCCCACAAGTATCTCTCCCCATATCTGACAGTAAAAATACTATAGTAACAAAGTAGATAACTAACATGTTGCTGCCCATTCATGACACCCAGTATCTGCTGCCTGAGGCAGCTACCTTACTCTGACAAATGGCAGGACCAGTCTGGTCTGTTTACAAATATAGCAGTAGAAGTATTCCAATTGCTCCCACATCCAAACTTGTGAATCCAACTATTATGGAAGATGAAATTTTCCCCATGTGAGATCAAAAACTGCTCTTCAAACTGCTTTAACTTTCCAAGTCCATTTTCCATGTTTTACACAGTATGTTTGTGTCTTGGGGGAGGGGAAGAAATTGCTTGAGAAAAGCAAGTCTCATGTTTCTTTGGACTAACAGATCTACTTTTGTGGGGTCTTTGCATCCTGACCATAGTTTCCATTTGTATTTTTGGTATGTGGTTTTTCTTTCTTTTGGGACGTACAATGAAAAGAAAACATCTTCCAGGAAATAATATCATTTTGTACATCTGTTAATTTAAATGAGGCTTTCTGTATCAAGGCCTTCTAAACAGCACCTAATTTGTGGTAAGTAGGAATCACCTCTAGAAGACCAGGAATGTTGTGTAACCTGGCAAATAGTTGGAATGTCTTCTTTACTTGGGTCACCAATCTGCTACAAGTGGTATCAGAAGTGCATAGGAGATTCAACTGCCACCACTGAGGTACTGGTGGGTAATAAAAGGTCAGCTGCACAAAGGAGTGGCCAAGAAATAGTGGTTCATCACCATTATTGATGGATAAAACATGATGCTGTATAATGAAGGGGGGGATGTCAACCTGATAATAGCACTTCAGATCCTGCCTAGCCAGCAGCATCCTATGTAGGGCACTGATATCATCACCCTATGACTAGAGACTATGAATGAGCCAAGACATTTTGCTGCTTAAGGTAAAAGACAGGATGACATGCCCTTCATTCTATGTTTTGTTGTTGTTGTTTGCCTTCAAGTTGTTTCCAACTTATGCTGACCCTAAAGTCTTGGCAAGATTTGTTCAGAGGAAGTTTGTCATTGCCTTCCCCTGAAGCTGAGAGCATGTGACTTGCCCAAGTTTACCCAGTGGGTTTCATGGCTGAGCTTGAAATCAAACCCTGGTCTCCAGAGTCATTATCCAACACTCAAACCACTACACCATGCTGGCTCTCATTCCATATATGGAAATCAATTAAACTGGCTATCATTACTGTTTTCTTTGCAGGTATTCTTTCCTGTCCAGATCTGGGACTCAAGGTAGCTTGCAAGATTTAAAACGAATGCAAATATATAGGTAAGCATGACTCATTGTCAGCCTTGAAAGACAAACAGTCAGAGGAAAAATACAAGAAGATATAATTATACTGCCTATTGAACTAAAACAATTTAAATGATAGGTCTTAAAAATGCAAGAACTAAAAATGGTACCACACACTATTCCAAGACCTTGCTTTATAAAAAATCTTTTCCCAAAGGCAGTTGGAATTTTTAAAAGTCCTTCATGATGATCAAAGATAACAAGAAGATAGCCAGTCTGGCCTCCCTAGGAGAAGATTTCCAGAGCCTGGGAGTAGTACTAAGAAGACCACCTTCCATGTTCCCACCAGACATGCTTGTGAAGATGGCAGGACTGAAAGAAGTTCCTCTCCTGAAAGTCTTGAAGTATAGATGGAGTCATATGAGAGACTACAATATGAGAGACTGCAAGACTACAGATGGATCCATGCAGCTTAACCATGTTGAATGGTGTCCAAAAATAAACCAATAGTCAACAGAGGTCTTGCAACAAGGAAGTCATTTACTCCTTCTAACCTCTAGTAAAGTAATTATAATAATTTGGTGGACTATAAGGAAGGGACTGTCATCATGACCAGATAAGACATTGGAATCTTATTTCCACTCGAATTGTGGGATTGCATTGTCCGCCACACCTCAAGGCAAGAAGGCCTGTGTAAGGGGATTGCAAGGTTCACACAGCTTTGTCATCCAACAGAAGAGAAGGACAATGGGCTTATGGGGAACAGTTAAGAGATTGTCACTGCTGACACCCTGCAGCTACCACCAAATGTCTCACTCTGTTTTGTATGTGCAGCCCTTGGAGTGAAATAGACTAGTTGTGTTAATTGCACAGTCCTCACTTCAGTGCTGAGTGCCTCCAAGAGTATCATGTGCCATCTGTCAATAAGGACCTGAACCCATCTCTCTATCAGCCACATGAAACTATGGTAGGTGGAATGACATTTAAAAAATTGCAACAAGAAGGCTGTAATGAGCAGGCTTGATAGCATTAATATAATCTCTTTTAGAGCTTGGAAAATCAATTTTTAAAAGTTATCCATTATACATTTCCTTGGAAAGTGCTCACCCACAAAAAGAAATGGTTGCCATTGACATTACAAATAAAAGATTATCTCAAAACATATGGGTGCTTTTAAAACTCTTTTTTTAAAGATTAAACATGAAAAAATGCACTTAAAACACCTCTATAAAATTTTAAAAGTAATTTTAAAAGTAACAAAAAGTATTCCTCTTTACACCAAAACGCAATTATTTTTCTTCTCACTTGTTATGTTTTCTTGAAATGTATTTGTGTCAATGTTGCTCAAAAAAGTTACTTGTAAATCATTACTTCCAACCCCGGATCAGCTCTGTTAGTTCTGTCATTGATATTCTTAGCAGCATTTAAAAAAAAACACCTTTTCTTTGAAAACTGTAAAATATTTCCAAAAATATGGAAAATTTGAAAACAGCCCTTGGTGTAGCTACTGTATGATGTTGCCATTATTTTCATTAAGAATGTGAATTCTTTTTCTCTCCTCTTAATTTTTTTTATACTCTTAATTTTTGCTTAATGAAATAGACTCCAACTTCTTTCTTTTTATTCTCATTTTGAATTTAGCTATATTGTTCAAAATATTTGTTCTTGTTGTTATTAGTTTTTAATGTAATGTTAAATAATACTTAGCATTCCTTATTTCATATAATAATTTGTTTTGTATAACAGTTTGTTAAATGTATAAAAATTTCCCTTCTAAACAGAGATATTATCATTAGCCTGAATGTTAATTCACACACAAAAATAAATGAGAGTTGTTATAATCCAAAAAAGATATCTTAGTAACTGAAAGCTTACAATGTAGTGAAGTACACAGACCTGATATTTATCTGGAGACCTTCCTCAATATGTTCATTGCAGCTGCTGCTGGGGTGACCTATTTGAATCAATTACTCCATTTTTTAAAACTGACTTTATTGAATCCTCAAATAATGTTTATGGGAATAGTTCCCAGCATGGTTTGTGAAGAGCTGCTGCTGCAGTTTGGCCATGGTGAAGTCTGTGGGGAAAATTAGAGGGTCCTACTCAAGAAAAATACCTTCAGTTTGCCAACTTATACACTTGTCTGGGAACAAGCCCCAATGACTTCAGTTGGACTCGCCTCTGTGTAGGCAAGGATAGGAGTGTGCTGTTAGAAATTTTAAAGGAAAGTAATTTTAGTAAAAGAGTGCTTTCACATGAATACTGTACCCCTATGGCCTAAGTCCATTTGCCAATCCTAACTATAGCAGATCCATTGTAACAATGCGATTTACATAAATTCCAACATTCAGGAATTGAGGGTGGTCTACACTGAGAACCAGTGGGGTGTAATGGTTTGGGCATTGGGCTAGGACACTGGGAGACCAGGGATTGAATCCTGGCTCAGCCATAGAAATCCACTGGGTGACCTTGGGCAAGTCACACTCTCTCAGCCTCTGAATTTGGCAATGGCAAACCCCATCTGAAGAAAATTGCCAAGATAACAATATGATAGGTTTGCCTTTGGATCACCATGACTTCGGATCAGAAATGACTTGAAAGCACTCAACAACAACAACAATTACACTGAGCAGAAAACTCTGGGCTATGTTCAGAGTATTCTAGCCCCGGATCATCTCCAAATTTCCCCTCTGCAATGTTGGGCACCACTCTGAGATTGAAAATGAGGTGCCCAGCATTGATCACCTAGTTGGGCATCTCATTGGGAATGCCAGTGGCAGCAGCACTGGTGGCACAACAGGACACATGTGTAAACATTGCTCCAGAATGCTCTGGATTTTCCCCAGGGAGGGATGGGCCAGGTTCAATGTGTAATCGGCCTTATATTTTGAAGACAGTCCAACGTTAAATCAGATTTTAGCCCTGCATCATGAAAACAGATAGTCATGAGGGCAGAAGAAAACTGGTTCTTTTGGCCTATGTAGACATGCCCTGAGTCAATGGGTCTACTCTAATTAGAACTAGTCATTGCTTTTATGCCAAATTTCTGCACAATTGAGTCAGAACAAAAGCTTTCTGTGGGACACACATTATTTTTTCCAAAATACTTCCTGTACTCCTTCCACTGCTTTTTTTAAAAAAAACTAATTCCATTATTTTCACTAGCTGCTGGTTTGGACATTAGTTTTTCTTTCCCTCCTTGCAACTATTTTTCCTCGTTCCTGGCATAATCACATAAGTAGCTATACCCAATTAGGATTAACCCCAGCCACAGGAGAAGGCAGCACCCATTTTCCAGAAGCCATTTCTCAATAGAGTCTTAGCACAGATTATTTTCCAGATCACTTCTTCCATATTGTCTGTCTTTGCAAGTTTTTTCACAACCAGGCCGTCAGGAAACAGCTGAGTCTGGAGAGCTGTGCAGAACAGTGAAAACTCTCCAAAGCATCAGGAGTCCTTCCCAGGGCAATGGTTAGTCAACAAATTTATTGTCCCCACTGTTCCATTGCCTGAGATGACTAGCTCACTTTTCCACATGGTAAGGACCAGCCTTCATGTTGGACTAGCAATAGCAAGTATATTTTTATACTTCTTATCGGTGAACTAGCACTCCCTAAGCAGTTTACAATGTGTAAGCCAATTGCCCCCAACAAGCTGGGTACTCATTTTACTGACCTATGAAAGGATGGAAGGCTGAGTCAACCTTGGAGCCCTCCAGGATCAAACTTACAATGTTATGGCTGCAGGATGACATTTAACCACTGTGCCACCAGGGCTCCTTCTAACTACAATTTCTATTTTGTTGTTGTGTGCCATCAAGTTGTTTCCAACTTACGGTGACCCTGAGGTGAACCTCTCATGGGGTTTTCTTGGCAAGATTTGTTCAGAGGAAGTTTGCCATTGCCTTCCTAGATTACCATGGCTAAAATGGCTGCCAGTCAGGGGAGGCACTGCAAAGCAATGTGGGTATGTATTGCAGTCTATAGTGAGCACATGGTGTACTGTGTTTGTAGTTCTTTAGACAGTCTTGTCCAAATGGGCCCAAAAGCCCATTCTCTCCCTGTTCTGGATGACACACACCCTAAACCCTGATTCTGGTGAGAGCAGTCCAGATGACATCTGGCACTTTCAACACCAGAACCAGAGTATAAAACCTTAAAATGAAGTACAATAACCTTCCTCTTACTCTAGATTGTCCCAGGAAGTTCCAAAACCAGATGCTGGTTCCTGCTGTCTCTTATGATACTTCTCTGTATTCTGTTTTGTTGAAGTATAGGATGAAATTGATGAGATTGTTTTACATGACAGGACAGCAAGTTGTAATTCAGTTTTCTCAGAAGAAGGAGAAGGAGAAGGAGAAGGAGAAAGAGAAGAAAAAGAAGAAATTCTTCAGCTGGTTTTTAGAAATGATGTAACTTTTAAAATTATAGCTATAGCAACAATTAACTTGGGCTTATATCTATAGAAAATTTCTTTTGAAAAGTAACTTTCTGAGTTCTGAGCATAGTGTTCATACTGTATATATGGTCATTTCTATATGAATGCTATATGTGAACATGGATAGCATATTTTTAAATCCACAAATATATTTGCACCTTGAAGTATGGAGTATCTATTTAACAAGGAAGGAAGTTTAAGAAACTTTCACTTGGCTCCCTTGACAGTTCCTCCCTCACTTTAATATAAACATACCATCTGGGAATGCTTGAATCAATGTTTCCCACATAATTGCTTTCTTATGTCACTGTCAATTCTAGTTTATTTTACCATGCAACCTATCCTCCTACTTTGTTAATTTCAGGGAAAGTTGCTGCTGCAGCTTTGGGAACTGAACTGATCCAAGTTGTGGAAAACCAGTGGCATGATGTTTATGACCTCATCATGTCACGATTCCCAGTCACCAACACTGCAAAACACAAGGCTTCACTTTTAGAAAATTAAAAATTAAATGCCTTTCTTTCAGAAAGAGACCCAAGGTGGCTCACAGATAAAAACAGTTTAGAAGTGTCAATAAAAAAATTAAAACAATTCAAATCATCTCACAAAAACAATATAAAATTACATTAAACATAGAGATTTTTTTAAAAAAAAAAACACACTCATATGATTTTCTTCCTATCAGCTTTCTTCACCATCTATCCTTCACAGCCATATATAGACATGGGAAATACAATGGCAGGGATAATCCTAGCTATAGTATTAATGATATATTTTTACACCTCATGATCTTATCTAGTTCCTTCATAGCTGCTTTTCCAATACTAATCTTTGTCTGATTAATGTTTCAGCCAAGGTATGGACAGTTTTGAACTATTTCAATGTCTTTATCATCTACTTTAAAGTTATGTCAAGCATCTGTGATTATTATTTTAAGATACCATTGCTTAAACTGTCTATTGAGTTGTACAATACATAGAACACAGTATGTATATATGTCTGTGTGTGTGTGTGTGCACGAGTGTATACATGCATATATTTTCATAATTCATTTTTATGGATAGGTTGTGAGTTATATATATAGCATGTCAGTTGAAAGATTTCCTGTTTTATGTGACTTTAAAAAAAAAAGCTCAGTATCCTAAAAAAAAGTCTGCTTTTTGGAAAAAAAACATTTGGAAGGTCTGTGCATTTAAGATTTTCTTTTCTTTAACTATGTGATGAACATGGGAACTGACTTCATAACATACATTACTATAAGCCCCATGCTGGACATATGTACAAACTATAGTTTGGTACTTCAGAATATAAGGAGTGAGATGTTGAAGGGCTTCTGGTGGCAATGGAGTTCCAGTAAGACATTTCTTTGAAAGCTGCTGAAGAGTTGTCTTTTTTGCTGCAGTTTAAAAGACCAAATAAACAACAATTTGGTCAAATATATACTCCTTAGCCAGGAGTAGATCTTATTACCTGTGAGATATTAAAGAATGATCTGGACTGGTGGATACCAGTATTAGCTACACTTTTTACTGCAATAAATCATTCAGCAATGATTCCAAAAGACTGGGGTCTTGCCACTATGATTCCAGTGTATAAGAAGGGTAAAAGAGATGACCCAACAAAATTTTGACCAATAAGTCTACTAAGTGAGATTAGCAAAATGTATGCCAAACATCTACAGGCTAAATTAATGGATTGGCTGGAAACAGAGGAGGTTTTGATGGATGAGCAGGCAGGTTTTAGGGCTGGCAGATCAACTATAGACCTTTTATTTTATTGTGATGGTATTACAACACCTAGTAGAGAAGTATGCTCACATAGGACAACCTCTCTACACAGCATCCATTGATCTTAAATTTGCATTTGACACTGTCTCTAGATCTAGACTGTGGGCAAAACTTAAGAATACTTCAATAGATAAACACCTTCTCTTATTACTCGTTAAAATTAATGAAAACACCAGTTTGAAGGTGAGATGCATTATCCAAGGACATGTCTCTAAGGAAATACAAGTTAGGAAAGGAGTCAGACAGGGGTGTGTTTTGGCTCCAATCCAATTATTATATAAACTCACTTATTTCCTTTTTGAGCAATTCTTAATTTCACCTTCCCCCCCAAAAAAAAATAGCCAATAGACATATTAATTTATTATTATATGCTGATGATGCAGTTATCTTATCTTTGACCCCCGCCCCATAGGCCTTAAGAGAGCTTTAAAATCTCTTGTTCACTATTGCGCTGAGGAAAAATTAATAATAATAAATTACTCTAAAACCAAAATTCTTACCTTCTCTAAATGCCCTAAATTGAGAAATTGGATGTTGGAAAGGCAGTCTATTGAACAAACCTAAGGATTGTATTTCAAGCTTCAGGGAGCAGAAATGCTCATTTAGATTATGTCATTCAGAATGCCCAAAGAAAGGCAAATGCTATTCAAAATTAATTTTTCACCAAAGGAGTCCAGTTTATTCCCACCACAATCAAACTTTTTATGGCCAAAGCATGATCACAATTGTTATATGGAGCTCAATTAGGATCCTACAGTGACATAACTGCCCTTGAATGAGTACAAACAAAATTCCTGAGGAAGATGTTTTAGGTAGCTCGCTGTGTACCAAATGCTGTATTGCGAAGGGAAGTAGAGATTAGTAAAATTGAGTCTAGTATATGGATTAACATCTTCACTTACTGGCTTAAGTTAAACAAAAATCCTGGAGGACTAGTCCAGTTTAGCCTGGTAGATATCCATAAATCCTCTTGGGAAACAGCTATAATTAAGAAAATGAATCTCCTAGTACTTGCTAAGGATGCCATCTTAAAGCCAGAAATAGAACAAGTAAAATTGGCTATCAAACAAAGGATCTTAGGCATTGAAGGCCAGATGGAAATTGCTGCCTTCCCTAATTATATAATGATTAATAATCAAATGCTGGTTTCCTCACCAGCTTCATACCTATTTCATGTTACAATAAATTTAGGAGAGCTTTATCTATAGCTTAATTTAATGCTCTCCCAACAGCAGTGTTAGAAGGAAAATATAGGAAAACACCTTATGTATCTTGGCTCTGTCATTGCCATGATGGTGTTATTGAAACCACAGAACATGTTCTTTTGAACTGCCAATTTTATAAGGACATTCACCATCAGCTGATTACTCCTCTCCTAAATAAATATCCTGGTCACACTGACACCTTTTATTTAAGCTATCTCTTGGACAATCAGAAACCAAATGTTGTTCATGAGGTAGAAAATTTTTGCTACATTATATGCAAATTATGTCCCCAACTGGCTGATGGGAACTGACATGGTTATAGCTAACTCTGAATTTGTATTTGAAATTATTTAACAATTTTAATAACTGTGCTGTGTATTTATTATTTTATTAATTTCTGTATTGGTCAATGACCGAATAATTTTTACTACTACTACTATATACTCCTTGGATACAGGGAGTTTTGAGGGGTTGGCAGAGTGTCCTTTTTTCTCCCTGGACTGTCTACAGTGCCTAGAAAGAAGATGCTTTAGCAGAGCGAGAACAAGTGGACTGAACACCTACCATGACTGCAGCAAACTTCCCAAAGTAATTTGGGTCAGGACCAAAATTTGACCACAATAATTTATTTTTACTTTCTATTACCCTCCTCATATAAGAGGAGGGTAAGGATCCCAATGGGGACTGATTATTTTGAATTTTGTGGAGGACTTAGTGTGGTTGCAGATAAATAATTAGTGAGTATTAAGAGGTGTAAAGAGAAAGAATTGGACAAGAAGGCTGTCTGGGAGGCCAAAATGAGAGATAAATGTATACAAATTATAGGTCTTGCAGAGGAAAGGGAAGACTTAGCTATGACTATTATAGCTAAGATAGCTATTTTTTTTAGAGATTGATGATAACCAAATGTGTTTGGAAATTGATAATATGTTCCATTTGAACTCTTATGTGGCTAGAAAGAATAACATCCCTTGGGACATAGTAGTTTATTTTGTTCGGAAACAAGTTAGAGAGCAGTTCCTAAGATTACATAACAAAGAACCTTTCGAAATAGCAGGTAAAGAGTTAAAAATTTTGAAAGATGTCCCCATGAGAATATTGAAGAAGAGGAAAGATTATGCATTTTTAACCCTACAACTTAGGGAAAAAATATCCTATTTTTTTGATGGAAGTTTTGATGGAAGTTAGATCCCAATTTATTAAAAAAGGAAAAAATATTGAAGGAAGCAAAAGAACAAGTAAAGTTCTTTTTTGAAGATAACTTAGACAAAGGAGTTGTTATAGACATGGTGTGAGACACTTGTAGGGCTTTTATGAGGGTTTTTTTTTTAAAAAAAAAAGCTTCAGATGTTAGTAAAACAAGGAGAGAATTAATAAACAAACTAATGAATGAAATAAAGGATAAGAAAAGTCAACTTGTAAGTTATCCCAAATCAAAAAAGACAGAAGATGAAATAAAATGTTTACAGAAACAATTGGATATAATTTATGCAGAGGATATGCAGGAAAAAAAATGTTAAACAGAGACTGTTTGAGTTAGCTAACAAACCAGGAAGGTTGTTAGCATATAAAGTAAGAAAGGAAACAGAAAGAAGAATGATAACAAAGATTTAAAAAGGTGATAAGATCCATACTTCTCAAAAACAAATCAAACAAATCTTGTATAATTACTACACAATTCTATATAAGAAAAAGCATATAGATTATCAGGAGATACTTAGATAAATATAATATTCCTAAATTTGCTGAACAGCAAAGAGAGTCCTTAAACAGGAAGATTGCTCTCCAAGAAGTACTAGATGCCATACAGAAGAGTAAAACAGGTAAAGCTCCCAGTCCAGACGAGATAACAGCTGAGTGCTATATAAATGTAAAGTTCGAAATTGCTATATCTCTAACCAGGACAATAAATGCAATTCTTCAAGTGAATGTTCCAGTTTGTTGCATTCAAGCTAATATTATTTTAATACCCAATATACAAATGATATTTTGGAACCAAGACAATTCAAGCCAATCTCATTGCTTAATTATGATTATAAGATAATAATAATAATAATAATAATAATAATAATAATAATAATAATAGTTTATTTATATACCGCCCCAGTGGAAACCCAATCTAGGCGGTGAACAGTAAAAATAGTAAAAATACAGCCAAGTTAAGACAATATCAATCCCCCCTCCCCCCCTTAAAAAGTTATTAAATCAAGTACAATTAAAACAGCTGCAGTTAAGCAGTAATTAATCTAAAAACTAACGTCAATTAAGACAACACCAACAAACAGCAAACAACACAGTGACAATGCAACATTCCCCTGCAGATCTACTTTGCGGGAATTGAGATAAATCCTATAAAAATACCGGATTCAAAGGGTCCCGA
>CM034706.1:154978002-154994009 GCA_020142125.1 Phrynosoma platyrhinos
TTTCTGGCCCACGTGTGATAACGTCCTTGGACTGACACAACAATAGCAAAACCAGCCAAAATGTAAACAAGTAAAATTGAATTAAAAGGTGTTGAGTGGTGGAAATAAAGTATCTGCCTGGAACACAAATGGTAGGTATCTCCTACTATAGATACTCATAGGGCTGTTCCATTTTGCTACCTGAAGTGAAGGAGGCTGCTATGCCAAAATCAACCTCAGTTTTAAAAGTTTCTCCCTGCTGGAAAAGATTACCAGAGGGTTTGCATGTATTGTTAGGTACTGAACATTTTCCAATTATTTTTCATATACATTTTTTTTCCTTTTTGGATAAAAGCCTGTTGTTATACCTATATTTGGAAAAAAAGGAAGTTTCAGGAACAAAACATTTTTGTGCAATCTAGATTTTTTTTGGGGAGGGGACACAAAACCAATGTTTTTGCCATTGTTGTTGGTGAGAAAGTCATATAGGAATGAAAAATATGAGACAGGTGGAGGACATACCTAGAGGAGACATCTAAAGGAAAGACTTAGAATACATTGAGATAGCCTTTCTTGTCAAATTTGAGAAAATCTGTAAATGTTCTTTGCATCCTTCTTTCCAGATTGGCAGTTGAATCTTACACCATCACTAGGAATGACAGATCATCCTCCACTTTGAGTGAATAGGGTGGCAGGGGCAGGACATATGGTATAGACAGCTCTTCCCTCCATCGCTTCATTTCTGCTCTGCACTTCACATTATCCACTTCAAGAGATGGTTGCCCCACTCTACCTAATGGTAGGGTCAGTTCTGGGTGGGTGGGGGGAGTCATTGAGTCCCAATGGAGTGATTCCCCCCCCCCAAAAAAAGCAACATAATAATCTTAATCAAATTAATGGTGCTGAGGCAAGGAAAGGCATTTAACATCACCAATAAACTCTGCTGTGCTGTCATAAGCTATTACGGCTCTTCCTTTGCACTGAGCACTGAAGCTGTGCTCCGCTCTTCATAGCTTTGCAACAATGCCAGTTCCTGTTGTTTTATTGTTCCTACAGAAAAGAACGTCCTTAAAAAAACACCCACCAAGGCTTCAAGTTTTGCTCATATGGCCTTGTTTGAGACTGTCAAAATTCTCTGTTCATTATCAGGTGTATGTTGAAATGCCTATCCAATTCTAATCTGTGCAAGAGAAATACTAGAAAAATCCATTCAAATAATTGGATAAATATAGAAAATGAGAGGGAAAGACCATAAGAAAAACAGACAAATAGTTTGCTTGGCAGAAGTCCATTTGTCCTCTAACAAGAAATTTCTCTTTCTTGTGAACTATAACCCCAATTCACCCTATTATGCTTAACCGAAGGATGTCACATTTTACCCTCTGCTGTCATTTTAAGATCTCTCCACCACCTCGTTCAACTGTTAACATCCCTGAAATGCAATTTTGGTCTTGTGTTATATAACACTGGTCAGCTCACATTTATATTAATGTGCTCATATCCTGTCAGGGAGCCTTTTCACAAAACCCAAACCAGACAAGACACTGGAAAACCAAGGTAACGAAAGATTAAAAGGTGAAAAAGTCCAAAAAAAAAAAGGGGGGGGGCTTGTGTACAAACACTACATATGAGCAGGGCTTCAGCTGAGTGCCTCAAATAATACATTGGGATGATGTGCCTTTGCAGACTGCCAGAAATAGTGTACATTAAATTGAGGCACTTCCCTGGTTCAGTGCTAGGGAGTCATGGGAACTGTATTTTTTTCTGGGACATTGAGCCTTCTCTGTCAGAGAGCTCTGGTGCCACAATAAATTACAGTTCCCATAATTCCCTAGCACTGAGCCAGGGCAGTGCCTCAATTTAATGTGCACTATTTCTGGCAGTCTGCTTAGGCCCATAGATTGCTATTTTAGTTGACCAAGGAAGCTTTAATGCTCAAGGAGGGAAAAATTCTCAGGGTATTTTTAAAGGTAAAAATGTTGTTTGGAGAAAGAAACAGATTTTGAAAAGTTACTTTTAAAGAATAATTTATTACATTTTCAGTCCCAAGGTCTGAAAACTTGACAGTCATGTCAAAGTTGAAATTTTTATGAGTAACTTTTTGTTTTCCCCTGAAGTACCCAAAATGTTACCTCTAGTTACTTAAATGTTACCTAAAGACTTTGTAGCATACATCCAGGATACCACCCAACATAACAAGTAGAAAGAAGGCCTGGCTTGTCCCATTATTATTGTTTTTATTTTATTTTTTGTTCTATTCTTGTTGTTATTATCCCATATTTTCACAAGTCTGGAATTTACAGTGACTTACAAAAGTTAAAAAAGATACAGCTTTAAAATTCCTATCATACAAATATATATATGAATAAGGCAATGATAGAATGATTGAACAAATAAAACCATTACTATCATGAAGAGGGGGCAAAAAAACAAAATAAACAATACAGCACATTCTGAAAAGCCCTCCCCACTCTTAAAGCCCTTCATGTCCAGCTGAAATAAAAAGTCTAACCTCTTTCTAGGAAGGGAGTTTTAGAGGCATCAGTGGGGACGGGAGGTGCTGACTGCACTGGGTGACACATTGGAGTCAGGTAAACTTATGGGAAGAGACTGCTTCTGGTGTGTACTGCCAAACCTCTCCACAGACAGACCCAGACTCCCAGAGACTGAATGTCCTGGAAATTTCCCAATCCACCCATCTGGAGGCAGCCAGGAAGCCATCTGACACATTCTTGGCATGCCATGGGGAAATCCTGGAAACCACCCTATTGCTGAATGGCACCTGCAACCTTTCAGGTCTTGCAAACATGGCAGGTTGACTAGAATGATCTATGCTATGCCTATAGTTGCTGCAGTCTTGTGTCTCCCTTTTTGTGGATGGGGATGTATATTGATCACTTCCAATATGTTGGTCATTGTTTTGTTTTCCATATCTGTTGACATATGTTGATTAGCACTAGAGTTGACTCTGTCAATGTGGATTGCAGCAGTTCAATTGGAATATCATCTGCTCCTGGTGATTTGTTTTTTGCCATTTAAAATCTTATTGCAGCTTCCACCTCACTTTTTAGAATTTGGAGTTCATCATCATATGACTCTTCATCCCATATGTCCTTCATTTTGTCATCTCTTTTATATAGCTCTTTTGTGTATTGCATCCAATGTCTTTTTATTCCTTCCTGGTCTTGAATTATGTTATTGTCACAGAGCATCCCAGTCCTTGGTTTGAACTTTGATCTCATGTTCTTCCCTTTTTATTGTTGTCTTCTATTTCCTTGCACTGGTCATTGTAGTAGTTTTCTTTATCTTTTCATACTAGCCATTATACTAGCAATTATACTTTTGAATTCATGGTTCTTAGTTTGTTCCTATCCTCCTTTTTGTTTTTCTTCCCTTCTTCCCTTTAAAAAATGTATTGCTTGTAGAGTTTTATCTGTCATCCAAGGTGTCTTCTCTTTGGCTCTTGAATGTGTCTGTCTGCATTCTTTTTTCATTATGTCCCTGGCTTCAGACCATAGTTCTGCTGGTTCTCGGTCTATTATGCTTAGTAGTGCAAATCTGTTCCTTATATTGTCTCTAAATTCTGTTGAGATATTGTTTAGATCATATTTTGGTAAGATGACTGGTTTTGTTTTCTTATTGAGTTTTGCTTTTATTTTTGATATGAGTAATTCATGATCTGTGCCACAGTCAGTGCCTGGTCTAGTCTTGGCTACCAGTATGGAGCTTCACCATCTCTTACTTCCAAATTATATAATCTATTTGGTTTTTGTAATGACCATCTGGTGATGTCCATGTGTATAGCCTTCTTTCTAGTTGTATGAAAAAATGTTAGCAATGAATAGGTTGTTGGTTTCACAAAAATCTATCAGACGCTCACCTGCTTCATTTTGTTTGCCTAATCCAAATCTGCCTACTGTTTTTGATTCTTCTTTCCTTCCAACTTCTGTGTTCCAATCTCCAATGATCAGCTTGACATCCTGTGTTGGTGTGCTGTAAATTTTTTCCTGTACTCCTTCACAGAATCTTTCAATTTCTTCCTAATTTGCCTCTGTGGTTGGTGCATATATTTGAATTATGGTGATGCTCATAAGTTTTCCTTGGGGTCTTATTAAAATAATTCAGTCTGATTTTGCATTGTATCCTCTGACTGCATTTTCCACATCTTTTCTTAGTATGAAAGCCACCCCATTTCTTTGTGTCTTTTCATTCCTGAGTAGAACACTGTGTAGTTGTCTGATTCAAGGTGGTTCCCAATGTTGCTAAGTTAATGCATTGTATTTCCATTTTTACTATGTCTGGCTTTCTATGGCTCATGCTTCTCACATTCCATGTCCCTATTTTATGTATGGTGCTGCTTTGGATAGCATATATCTTTTTTCTCCCCATATTTCTTATGCTTTTACCTATTCTTGCAATGTGATTTCTGTTTATTTCTTCCTGTCTCTTTGTTAGTTCTCTGATCCTACCTTGCTTGGAATGTCTCATCATAGGGTTTTCTTACACAAGGAGGGCCACCTACACCTCTCTGTGTGCAGTGCCAACAAGTGTTAGCTATGGTGTCACTATTATGTGACACACACCACTATTGCTGCTGCCCAGTACCTTTCCTCCCTATAGGGTTTATCCCATTGTTGATCATTTGATTCTTTACCCATCCACTCATGCCTTCCTGGGTTTCCCTACTCCCCTCATGACCTTCTCCCTTTCATTCCTTGGCTATCTCTCAGCCTCTCTTCATTGTTCAAATAGGATCTGTCACAGCTGTGGCTTCAGGGCTGGGGGTGGAGTCTAGCCCTCTTTCCCAACTCTCCCTGTTGTTTTTCCAAAGCCCCTTTAGGATGGGGGCAGTGGTAGATGGTGTCTTTCCCCTTTTCTCCCTGTTGTTTCTCTGAAGCTTCTTCAGGATGGGGGGGAGGGGATAGACAGAGTCTTTCCCCACATCTCCCTGTCGTTTCTCCCAAGCCCCATCAGGATGGGGGGGGGGAGACATGAAGTCTTTTCCCATATCACCCTGTTGTTTTTCCTAAGTTTCTTCGGGACGGGGGAGGTAGAAGGAGTATTTCTCCACCTCTCCCTGTTGTTTCTCCCAAGCCCATTCAAAATGGGGAGGGGGTAGATGCCTTTCCAGGTCTCCTTGTTGTTTCTCCGAAGCTCCTTCAGGATGTGGGGGTGGGGGGGGAATAGATGGAATCTTTTCCCACCTCTGCCTGTTGTTTCTCCAAAGCTCCTTAGAATATATATTGGTATTCTATTAATTTTCCAGTATCTTGTAAAAATCAGTCTCACCATTGTAACCATATAGTTTATCAAACTTCTATTTTTCCTTTTTCTCTTATCTTCTATGTTGATAATATTCAATAAATATAATGCTAATTTGACTCCTAGTATGTTTGTATCTATTTATCAATCTTGAACCAAAAATTTCTTATTCCTTTAAATTTCCACAAATATAAAAAAAATCCTATTTGGGTTTCTGGGGGGTTTGTTTATTTGTTTATTTGTTTGTTTGTTTTCACTTCCAAGAGGCATTAAAGGTAAAGGGTTAGGGCTGGAGGTTAAGACGCTGACTCTGTTACTTGCAAGATTGGCAGTTTGACAGTTCAAGGCCCCGGTGCTGCATGATAGGGTGAGTTCCTGTGACTAGTCACAGCTTCTGCCAACCTAGCAGTTTGAAAGCATGTAAATGCAAGTGGATAAATAAGTACCACTTGAGTGGGAAGGTAAACAGCATTCTGTGTAATCATGCTGGCCACATGGCCACAGAGTAGCCTCTGACAACAGCCAAACATACCTTGGCTTAGTAACAGAGATGAGCACTGCCCCCTATGGTTGGACACAACTTGACAACCTTGTCAACAGGGAATACCTTTACCTTTTTACCTTTTCTGAAAGGAAGCACATCATATGTTCCCACAGGGATGAACAAAAGATAAAGATAAGGTAAGGAAATCCTCACCAGTCCCTCATGATTCTGTTCTCTTGGTAATGCTCTTGGTAAATATAGCCCATTAACTTTAATCTATTAAAATTTGGGGGATCATCAAGAAATGACCCCACCCCTATCCTTGAGTTTGTTTCTTGAAAGTCTTCAAGTATGACTTTAGAGTATGTCAAACTGATAAAACACAGAACTGGCCATTACACTGCACCAACCCCAACCGCGGGCTTGCCATCCACTTTTTTGCATCCGTGGACAGCAAGACCCATTGATTTCAATGGGTGGACATGCACATGAGAGCAACCATTTACGTGCATGCCACCATTGAATACCATAGAACTTGAGGTCCCATGGTAGTTGCCATCTGCAGGGAGACATCCAGCATGGAACCCCCCTGGATAAGAAGGGCCCACTGTACTTATCTACCAGATATAAAAGGTCTGACAGACTAGTTATACATGGAGAGTGGGCCTGTATTTTGCAGATAATTATGTGTGCCTGCAGTAGGGAGTTCAGACATCTCTGTAACATTGCCAAAGTGTATGAAAGTATTGAGATTCCTACATAGTTACAGCCACCACCACCCTATTACCAGCTATTTGTTTTGCCATAGAAATTTACCTGAGCAACTCTTGACTAAACAACTGCTTGTTTCCCCTCCAAAGAAAGAATTATTTGGCATAACTACTTTTGTATGCTTTTAATTGTACTGTTCTTTTAAATTGTAAGACAGTCTGTCCTAATTTTGGGTAGGATAATAATAATAATAATAATAGGACTCAGACTTCCCAATCTCAGACAGTATGTTATATGAGGCAAGTGGACATTATGGTAAATTATTTTTGGCTAAAGACAGACATGTTGTAACACAATGGATGCTTCCCAAAATGGCAGACACACATCTAGCACTCCTCCTCCTTCCAGAATGTCTGATATAATTTACTTTGTGTATTGACATAATAATATTCCATGTCTCTGCACAGCCACCCCCAGTATCAGCATTCAGTAATGCAGAGCAGAGGTGAGGAAATGCAAAATGTTCCATTGCTTAACATGAGGCCAATTCTATTAGACATTTTAGGAAAGGGAAAGACAATATTCATTTTTGCATCAGGCACATTTTATCTACTTTGACTTTTAATTGTATGCAGTGGCTGAACCCAGAGGAGTCAGAGGAAGCTGGTGGCCTTTGGGCAGAAGTCTGAAATTTAAAGCTGCTTTCCAAGGTGCTGAACTTATTTGGGGAATAGGTTATAGCACTATGAATAGATCCTTTTAAATGTGAAGAAAAACCTGGAGTACAGTCATCATCCTGCTGAAATGAGATCCACCAACCTTCAGTGATAGTCTCCACTGAGAAAAAAAAAATCCCAACTTTTCCATCAGGAATATATATATTTATGTCAGAGACACTTGCCCCTTGAACTGTCTGTCAATCAAGGCCCCATTTCAGAAGCGGCTTACAGGAGGGATGACAGGGGCTGTCAGCACTGAACACAGCATCTTTTGTTGGGCTTCTTTGAATGATTATCCTTGGGCACTGTAGCTTTAATCCACCAAGCACCAATCACTTCACTTGGGCTTGTGTGCATGTCTGTAACAAGTTATCAACAGCTGCTGGCGATTAATTAGCCCTTTTTAAATAATTCATAAAATGCACCAAACATATAAAATTTCCAAAACCAATCCCATCAGACACAACAATGAACTAAGCTTTTTAGACAACTGAGGGAAAGCTCAATCATAGCTGCATAGACACAGATAGCAGCTTTCATTTCACTTCTTTTCACAACGAATTGCTGATCTCAGCACTCATCATGTTCCAGTGCTGCCATCATTATTTTCATTGTATAGCCATCCTTAAAACATACTTACATTTTGGGAAAGGGGCAATTTTTCAATAGAGTGGGAAGTTTAGGGCTGGGTTTTGCTTTGCATTTGCAAATGCATTCCCTAGGAATCTAAAATTTTGTTTTCCTATATTTTAATTTTCAAACTTGAATCACCACTAGTCTCTCATTAGTGTTCCAGATGCTAAAGAATATCTGTGTTCCAAAATTAGACTGCCCAAATTTGTGTCCCCAAATGTCTACAGAGTTTTGAATTGGAAAGCATCTGATACATTTAGGGGTAGACTGATAGAATGGAAGGATATCATGGAAAATGTGGTAGTCTAGATTTCATAGATCCATAAGACAAAACACCATGGCCTCTAGTTGTTGTTTTTTCTTGCTGGGTTGATATTTCGTAAAGCGCATCACTTGAGGTCACCAGACATTTAAAAAGAGCAAGTTCTGACCCTAATAAAATTAAGTGAAACAAAGGAATTACTGGGTCCTATCCTTCCTTTGAAGTAAATTTTACTTTTCTCGAATAGTAATAGAAGAACCATCTTTCACTGGAATAGAGAAAAGGGCACGTATGAAGTACAGTAGGGGTAGAAAATAGGTTTACAGTGCAGGCAGGAGCTCCACCCCATTGATCCACTTCAGGCCAGATAGCATCACGGTATGATCATTGGTTCCCAGCCCACTCCCCAAAGGGAGGTGGGGAAAAATGATACCAGGTATAGTGAGCTGGCCGTTGGATTCCTCATTGAGTCCTGACCCAGGGAATATTCTGCCTTTCCAAGTGTCAGGTAATGTGCTTTGTTCACTACTTGCTTTATCCAAGTAGAGAAGAAAAGTGGGGAGTAAAGCTGGATGCACCCAGCCAGTTCTTAAAAAGAGGAGCAAAGCAAGGCTCTCTCAGGCAGCATTTCTGACAGCCCCTTGAGTCCTCTCAGAAATGGCATCTGAGAATGGGAGGCAAAATCTCTCTAACCACAGAGCAGAGATTATCAATAACAGCGAAGATTGTTCTGCAAATAAACTTCAATGTTAAAGGTCAAACAGTTGCATTACATTCTCCCACAAAAACATGGCTAAGAAAGGGGCTACATGTATATGAAACCTGGAATATGTGAGGGTTAATCTGAGAATGGTCTGTACTGATTTTTAGGTAGAAACAGTAAGAAATTGTTAATTTAAAGGAGTTTACATCTTGATGGTTGCCCTAAAGCCATTTGACAGGCATTTTTCCAATTTACTTTACTGGATTTAGCTTTGGTGCCCATTTTATTTATTTTTACAATATGTTTTGGAAACAATTTCTTGTGTTATGACCAAGGAGGGGGAATTGTAGGAATAGGCATGTTACAGAGATATGGAAGTCATTTCTTCATCAGAATCCATGGTTGACCACAATTGCATTTCATCTCTCTTGTTCTATCTCACTGTGATTCCAGAATCTTATCTCAGTATTTTATTTTGTTTGTACATATATAAAATTCTTAACAATTAGTGATGATCTTCAACCATTCTTGCCTCAAAAGTCTCCTGTCCCTTCTCCTTTATATCCCCAGCTCCTATTTTCTTCTTTCTCTGCCTGTTCCCTCCTGGCTTCATCCACCTAAATTTATTTGCCAGGGCCCTTCATCCAACATATCATAATCTTTCATAGAACAATCACCACAGCTGCCACACTGTAGCAATGGGTTTTTCTAGGAGAATTTTAATTAGCTCAATTAATTATTGGACTTCACTACAAAACAGTCCCCTGTGACCATTTCCCACCTATATACCAAGAGTCAGGAAGTAGGAATCCACAGAGGCAGAGTTTTCTAAATGAGTCATACTTTTATTTGGGGAATCACACAACACATCAGGCACTCACACACACAAGCTAAGGAATATAGGAATTAGCATCAGAATAGTAAGAGGCTCCACTAATGGCAATACTCACTCTAAATGTGGTTGTTCCAGACAGTTCAAATGGGTTGCACTGGTGTTGGATTCGGCCATGGGAAGTGCTGGAATGGATGGCCACAAGATGAAACTAGTCAGAATTCACAGTGACAAAGTGTCCCCATGTATTCTATCTAGTCCACTGGACAAGAAAATTTGGGATGCTTAAATAGCTTGAGGCAAATATACATCAAAGGCCAAATCTGCATTGGAAAGGATCATCAAAACGGGGCTTCAAAGGTGGGGAACAGAATTGTAAATTAGCCCTCTCCAGCTTGGATGTAGAAAACATCCTGCTGTAAACTATTCTAGTCTTCCTATCTCAGAGATGTGAATGTTTCCTTGATTGCAGCTCCCAAACCTGTCTGATTTTCTCTTCCTTGTATGTGGTCTCTCGCCTCTGGGCTCATGGCTACCTTGCCTACGTGACCAGGTAGGATAAGTCCCATGGCTACTTACAGTCAGAGTGCATTCAGGGCCATAGATGTAACTAACACACACACACACACACACACACACACCAAAATTAGGAAGATGTCCATTATTGGTAACAATGCAAACAAATTTGCTATTGAAATCAAGCTTCTGTCTTGTTCATATTTATCTCTTGTTCTCATGTTTCCTCTCACACATACTGAAAAAAGCACTTGCAGTAATTGTCATTCATCTTCTCAATCTCTCCATTTTTCTCTCTGCTCTTTCATTCATCCTGAATTCTGAGGAAATATTAAGATACAGCAGTGAAGTTGCTTCAGGATTATAATACTTATTGAAAGCTTTTTGGGGAGGTGCACAGACATTAATAGCATAATGAATTGATTGTCCATCTAAGAGATTATGGAAGGGATGGCTCACCCAACAATAGCAAGGTGATTCCCCCCTTCTAGACCATATGCCCCAGGTATATACAGGAAAATGGGAGGAATGTTTTAACTTTGACTCAGAATATTGTTCAGTGTGTTGGACTACAGAAACTCTTATATAGGCACATCTCAGTTAACAAAGCTTCTGACAAAGAAGGTCTTTTTTACAAAATCTTTTTTTATACCTGCTCAGCAACCCTTCCTCCTCATGCTCTGTCTAGATGGAAATTTTTATCAGCATCAGCACTGAGAGGAAGGTGAAGGAGAATTGGAGAAACACAGAATTTTGGTATGTTGTTGCAGCAGCATGTCTTGTAGCAAAGAATCCAAAAAACAATGCTTCGGAAAGAGCAGGATTGTGTTTAGCTAATCCTACTGTAGCTGCCTATGAATGCCTACAAGAAGGTTAACAGCAGCTGTGTCAAGAATCCCTCACTGAATATGTGCAAAGAGGAAAACTAACAAGAGAATGCAGATAGACCTTGTTTACCAGTTCCTTGTCAGCATGTTAGAAAAAAGCATAGATATGGCCACCAAAATGGAAATCATAAGAAAAGTGGAAGCTGGTGAAAGAAAGAAAAAAAATCACCCTAGATGTATTTTGGAAGAAGCCTTCAAATGGTCTCCAGAAAGTTCAACATGTTTTTATTTCTTTATGCAAGGCTTACTTAGCCTGGTTGTTTCATTCATATGTACAGATTGTTACCTTTAAATAAAACACTTGTTCAAACATACTGAATGGCTCCTCTTTTTTATCCCTATTCTTCCCATCTTATTTTGACCTCTTGTACCTAATTTTAATTCTCAAAAACACATCTGTTTCATTAACTAAGGTATATCTGTAATTCTAAGTGGATGATAATGATTACCAGGTGGGTACTTGTACTTTAAAATAGTAGTTTTACTTGCATAATAGCTTCAAATGCTATCTGTGTGTCTTATCCATGTGTTTATTCCAGTGAAAAGACATATTTGGGATTTAGGTTCAACCCTTTTGCCACTGGTTGCCATCCAGCTCCAAGGTAGTGGTAAAACTGGAACTAACCACAGCATAGGATATAATACCATCCCCCAGTGGAATCACTAGGGTTAATGTCACCTGGTGTGTTAACTCTTGATGTCATTCCCATAGTTGCTCGTCAAAAACAGAGCTAAAATATGGCATCCCTCAGGGTGCCATTCTGTCCCCGATGTTGTTTAACATTTATATGAAGCAGCTGGGAGAGATCATCAGGAGACATGGAGCGTGATGTTACCAATATGCTGATGATACTCAAATATTCTGCTCCATGTCTCAGTCAGCTGCCATGTTGGCAGATGGCGGTTCTCCCCTCAGTCAATGTTTCAAAGCGGTAATGGACTGGATGAGGAAAAACCGACTCAAACTGAATCCAGACAAAACAGGGGCCCCAAACCAGAGATTGGGTTGTGATCGCCAGTTCTGGACAGGGTCATGCTCTCTGTTAAGGACTGTGTTCACAGTCTGGGGATGCTCCTAGACTCATCACTTCACATGACAGGTCAGGTGATTGCAACAGTCAGGAGTGCCTGTTATCAGCTTCAGCTGATATGCCAGCTGCACCTTTTCCTGGAAGTAAAGGACCTAGAAACTGTAGTACATGCACTGGTAACCTCACAACTCAACTTCTGCAATGCACTCTGCATGGGGCTACCCTTATACCTAACTCGGAAACTGTAACTAGTACAAAACATGGCAGCCAGGTTGATCACTGGTACACCGATTCTAAAATCTCTCCACTGGCTGCCTATTGGTTTCTGAGCACAGTATAAGGTGTTGGTAATGACCTTTAAAACTTTACGTGGCTTGGGCCCAGCTTACCATAAGGATTGCCTTCTTCCATATAATCCACCCCATTCCCTCAGGTCCTCTGGGAGGAAGTTTCTTCAATCAACAAGAACTAGATTGACCACAACCTCCCAGAGGACATTTTCCATCACTGCTCCTAGACTCTGGAATGCCTTGCTGGAAGAGATCCGTCAGATATCCAGCTTAGATGGCTTTAAAAAAGCCATCAAGACGGATCTCTTCCGGCAGGCTTATCCAGAATAAAGCTAACTCAATATCTAACCCTCCCCCAATAATTGCTTCTTTTTTGCTTCTTTTTTCTTAATATGGCCTTGCCCACTGGGTTTGACTAGCCTCCGATGTAACCTGGAAATTGTTTTATTGTTATTGGTGTTTTAAATTAAATTTTAGTATTGATGCCAATTTAATGTGTTTTTAAGCGGGGGGCTATATGTCTAAATATTGTGTTGGTTATAATTTTAATGTAAGCCACCTTGATAGCCTCGGCTAAAGGCGGGGTAAAAATAAAATATTATTATTATTATTATTATTATTATTATTATTATTATTATTATTATCTCAAAAAGGCTGTTGGGTGGTGGCAGCAGCAGTGACCTGCTTTACCCTTCCTTCCTGTCTGGGCACTGCCTCACTTGACTGCCCAGTGAGCTGCCCGCCTGGCTGCCCAGCCAGACCTAGAAAGGACTATTGATATGTGTGGAAGCAGTGGACTGCCCGACCATCCCTTCCCTTCTGCTGCCTTACTTGCTTAGCTGTCTGCGCATCCAGTTTCCCAGCCAGAGCCAGGAAGGTCCAGGTTTGACCAAAAGGCTGGCTAGGTGGGCAGGAGAGGCTGCAGGAGGGAAGGAAGGGCATGCCAGTCCACTACTGCCACCACTGTCTTCCCAGGCTTTTTTTCTGGTCTGGCTGGGCAGCTGGCCAGGTGGGTAGAGGGCATAAGAGTGTGGCAGCAGGAGGGAAGGAAGGGCAAGGTAACATTCTGCAATGATGGCATACTCTTCTTCCACGCCCTTTCTTTTTCATTTTTGGCAGAGGCACCATGGCTGACAGTAGGGGGTTGAGATGGGTGATGACCAACCACCTAACTGGGTGTGCATCCCCCTGAACTGTTATCTGCTATTATCCACACACTTGCATCCCACTAGTGATGACCATCACATCCCCACATTGCATAATTCTTAACAGCTGCAATGTTTTATCATTTTAGAGCTTGAGTAAACATTGTTGTTTTGTGCCTTCAAGTTGTTTCCAACTCATGGTGATCCTACGATGGACCTATTCCAGGGTTTTCTGGGGCTGAGAATGTCCCAAGGTCACCCAGTGAGTTTTCACAACTGAGTGGGGAATCAAACCCTGATCTCCAGAGTCATAGTCCAATGTTCAAACCACCACACCATGCTGGCTCTCTGAGTGAACATGGCAAACCCTTAATACAAGAGGTTAAATGAAAAGGCTTTTTTGTTGTTTTGTTTTTTGTTTACTGAACACTGAAAACAATAATATGCCTATGTTTACAGGACAACAGCCTTCAGTCAGTCAAATTATATTGAGCAATTACAAACCTAATGCAAAATTTATTCTTATTTAACAAGTGGATGAAAGGTGCATAAACCAGCAGTGTGACAATAAAGCAGAGAATCCAATTTTCAAATGCTGTTAATACTCCAAGGGCACAATTGGGGGAAATTTCACCAGTCCAAGCACTACTGAACTGAACTGAGAGTCATTTAAGATCACAGGAGCAGCCTTCTACCATTCATATTTATTTCAACAGTGGTTAGTTCATAAAAAATAAGGAACACATGTTTCCCCCCCCCCCAAAAAAAAGTTTCTGGATTTCAACTCCCATCATTCTCAATCATCCTGACCAATACTGGGAATGATAGTTCATCAAGATCAGAAGGGCAACCTATTCCCCATCCTTGGAGTACACTGTGCCCCAAGCTAATACAGTACTGCTGTTCTTGACCCTTAGACTTTCACTTGTTTATGCTCAACCTACATCCAGATGATTTCCTTGTTGCTACATGACATGTAATTCATAAGTGTGTATGGGGGAGGGGAGAGAAGATGGCAGATCATTACACCTACAATATGCCTATTTCCTAGTCATTATTTGTACACTATGAGAAAAGCCTATTTTGGGGGTTTTGCAAAACACAAAAAGAAAACTTCATTTTGTGCAAATTGTCAACATATAAGCCAATTCACAAAGATAAAAAATTGCCTTATTCTCTTTTGCCACAAATGTAGAGCTGATTCGTAATGATTTTATTTGGTAACTAATGATCTCAGATGTATTATGCAGTCATTCAAAAGAACAGAAGGCATCAGCCACACTATTAATAATGCATATACTCTTGTTCTCTTTCTTTCTGAAAGCTGAATTAGAACCTGGAGATTTCTAGACTATATTTTCAAAGTATAATCCCTTGTAAAGAGGTAGAAATTTCTAAGGCAGAAATGGCAGCAGGCAGATTGTATAGGCAACAGTGATATGTTGTCAGACTATAAGCTGCAGCATATAAATATCTTTCTCAGCAGCATTATAGTCCATTTTAAAGTCCATTTTAAAGTCTGAAAAAGATAATTAAGGTGAGATGTGATTTGTGTGTGCATGAGTGCATGTATGCATGCATTTGTGATTTGACATTTCTAACTTGACCTAAATTGATCATTTTATTTCCATTTATTTGAAACTGGTAAGTTTGGCATAGTGATTTGAGTGTTGGATTACAACTCTAGATACCAGGGTTTGATTCCCAGCTTGGATGTGAAACCCATTGAGTGGCCTTGAGCAAGTCACATGCTCTCAACCTCACACATGGCAAACCTCCTCTGAACAAATGTTGCAAAGAAAACCCCATGATAGTTTTGCCTTAAGTAGCTATAAGTCAGAAACAACTTAAAGGCACACAAAAACAACAACATCATCAATAGCAAGGAGCTTATTTTGCCATTGCAGTATAAGTTTTGTTTGAAAAATCCAGATGTGGTCTTGGATTTTGTAGAAACTTGGGACACTGAGTTTCGATGGTTTTGTATTGTTTTATAGACATGACAGATTGGGGGGAAATATGGTTGCTGTCTTTTTCCACAGGGAGGACTTTCATTTATCTACTTGCCTTTGTGTAACCTGAGAACCTTTGCACAAAGCACTCTTCTGACCCAATTAGTCCTCCTGAAGCAATTCACAAACATGATTTGCCAATGTATTCTTGTTCCAAAAACTCCCAAAATCTGGATCCATCAGAAAACTCTTGGCTATAGGAAGCTGAGAAAAGGTGTTAGGGAGAAGAAAATTAATCCTGCCTAATCCCTGAAAATGTCTATATGGACGTTATCACATGTGGCCCACAAACTGGAAATGACAAATTCTGAAAATAAACCAAAAATAAACCTTGATTCCACAAATGGTTTTAACACGTAATTACCTAAATTGCCCAATTAAGGAAAGCTCCCCCTGAAACTTCATTTAACATTCACACACAAGTGAGAAAATCCCGTACATGTACTAGAAATGATCTTCTCGCACATGCACACTACAGCCGTGGCTGTCACTCGCCACGGCTGTCACCCCTTCCCCAGGTTGTCCTCGGAGCAGCCGGCCC
>CM034706.1:154994109-155012013 GCA_020142125.1 Phrynosoma platyrhinos
GCACTAATTCAGTTTCTGTCTGGATTTTGTGTGGATTAACCAGCAGATCTGCCCCTCTGTGATAACGTCCTATGACCTAATTCACACTCCATAATAAATCAATTTTTGTGTTGGATTGTTTTGAATCAATGGAGTGATTAGACACCAAATAGATGTTCAGATTTTGGTTGCTGTAATCATTTTAATTTAATTTAATTCATGTTCACATTAACAATTGGATCAATTCAAAATGGATTCTCCATATGTGACATCACAGGGATGATTGCGTCACAGAGAACTGAATCCAACTGACAACGTGTTTGCACTTGCATTAAACTGAGGGCCTTTACAGACTGCCAGAAATAATGCAGCTTGAGTCCACTTTAACTGCCCTGGCTCAGTGCTCAGGAATCATGGGAACTGCATTTTTTTCTGAGACATTGAGCCTTCTCTGTCAGAGAGCTCTGGCACCACAATAAACTACATTTCCCATGATTCCTTAGCATTGAGCCAGGACAGTTAAAGTGGCCTCAAACTGCATTATTTCTGGCAGTCTGTAAAGGCCCTGAATCATTTTAAAAGATATGGTAAATGCCTCAGATTTGGAAGAACCAGTTTAAATGGGTTTAGCACTGCCCCCCTAAAACTACATCAGCGAAATTTGGCACCAGTGTGAACAAGGGCCTTTTAAAGTGGTTAAACTGGTTTTAAAACCAGTTTATTACATAGTATGAATGAGGTCCCTGCACCTACATTCTGAAGGACAGAAAAAGGCAGAAACAGGCGTGTTGTGCAAAGCTTGCAGTGTTGACATGATGCATCATTTTGATTCGGAGGGAGCATTTTCATCCACCATCCAACTCCATGGCTCCCTTATTCCCTTTGACCATAGCTATAGTGCTGACATAATACTAGAAGGTAGGGATGGGAAAACTATGTGACAATATTTGGGAAATGGTTGAAAAACAGGCTTTGTGAGTGCCAAGAAACCCTGATGAGAAAAATCCAGGACTGTTGACAATCTTTGTGGTTCAGAACCTATTCTATGTACAATTCACAAATAGCTGCTCCAGAAGGGGAAATCACAAAAGTCATATAAATATGACAGTGCTAAACAATTTTTGCACTGAGTGAAGCACACCAAATAGAACAACTTGTCTTGAGAGTTCCAAGGCAGATCATTTCAGGTTGTTTTGAGTCTTATGAAGAGTGGCATGGAGTCTTACTAGCCTATCTTGAATAGCAATTTGATAAGTGGCAGTCTGTCTGGATTCTGAATCTTTAAGTCATAGATGTCAGAGTAGGAAGCAGAATGTGTTCTGTTTGTTTAAACAGCTGAACCTTGATATGACCAATATGGATGAGCAGTTATGAACTTTAAAACATCACCCTGAAGGCATACCCTTTATTTTAGGCCAGAAGCTGTTGCACTAACATGAGTGAAATTGCACCAGAATCAAAGGCCTTAAGGAATGTTGCCTGCATTCTCTGAATTCATGAGCGGATGTGATCGTATTTTCTGTCTCAATTGTTAGTGATCCCAACCCCATCAATATCAGAAACTTTGGACTGTTACCATAAGAAGCTTCATTCCTATCAAGGTACATGAACTATCGTTCTGAGATTTTTCAGGACAGAGAATTTCTCACAGAGAATTCTCTGTGTGGTACTCAACAAAACTATATAAAAATCAACATGGAACAGGGAGAAAAAGAACCACAGTCCAGTCATGGAATGTGTGATTCACACGCAAACATTCCTGGCTTCATTCCTTTCAGTGTAATGTGACTTCTTATGTTGAAGGTTAAACAGCTATTTAAAAGACAAATGTTATGTTAGAAATACACTGTATATTACAGGGTCATGGGAGTTTATCGCACTGGAGGGAAATGCCTGCATCCCACAAATAAAAGGGGTTTAAATCTGTGAATGTCCCACAAAAGCAGAATTGTTTTCAGATGATGCTGGCATTATCCTGACATTAACCTGTGAATGAAGTGGCCAAATTGCGTCACTTTTTATTTTCAGTTTTTTTCCAAAAATAAAATGCCAACATCTTCTGAAAACAATCCCACCTTTGCAGGATATTCATGGATTTAAACCCCATTTATTCACAGGATGCAGGCGCTTTGCTTCCCACGTGATAAACTCCATAGTCATGGCTGTATGTTAGAGCTGCATCAGATGAATTACATTACACTGTTATAATTAGAAATGAGCCCTAGTGCCCATTGCTTATCATAAGAAAACAATGTGATGGTTTCATCTGAAACTTGGTAATGTAGCAGATGCCCTGTTCTTTGTGTTGGCTTGAAGCAGGTAAGAAACTGTTCTTTTCTTTTTTATTTTCATTTTTGACTCCAAGGACTGGTAAATGACAGCTAAAAGTTTGACAGGTATTGTCTGCTCTTCCTCACACGAACTTCATTAAGATTAAATTTCCCAATTTCTCCATTAGTACAGTTTTTCTTTTTTTCTTTAGAAGAAAATTGACTTATCTTAGGTCTGGGATGATACTACTGTTCTATGTCCTAGTAGTAAAGTTTGCAGTATGCCATTTTTGACCAGCTTTATTCTGTGGACTTCCTAAGAGCCATGGGACTCTACAATGCTTAGTATATGTGAATAGGTAGAATGGGAAAGGTGAGAATGGGAGTAAATGTGGCTGTTGAACAGGGAGATGGGAAAGAATACAGGGGAGAATATTCAAACTAGTCTGCTTTAGAGACAGTAAACCGAAGATCTCAGAGGAAATGTGAAACATCAGATTCCTTAGCATCCAAAAGGAAATGCATGCACAAACACATGCATACACATGCATACATACACTAGGAAGTGCACACACTGTAGAATGGATGTTTGATTCAAAATTTACCGGTAGGTCTGTGACTCTAACATGATGCAGTTTGTACCATTTAGTTGTTTCAGTTAAGGTATCACTGTTCTGTGAATTTGGGATTTTGTTGCATTTGGTTGCATGACTAGCACATTTACCCCTGAATATGTTTTGTAGAAAACATATTTCCTATATATACAATTGCTAGTTAAGATATCTATCTAGATTGGTATAGAGAAGGATGCACACTCACTATGGGGTGTTTAGTGTCCTTGTGTGGACTTTCACACTTTTAGTATCATTTTGGAATTGGCCATTTAGGCCAGGACTGGGGATAGGGGAGATGTACAGTGTGTGTGTGCATGTTATTTGCCTTCCAGTTATTTCTGACTTATGACAACCCTATCACAGGTTTTTCTTGGCAAGTTTCTTCAGAGGGGTTTTTTCACTGCCATCCTCTGAGACTGTGGCTTATCTAAGGTCATCCAGTGTTTTTTTACCTAAATTATTTTTTTATTAATTGGGCTGTATGGGACAGGACAGTGTGCAGCTTTGATATCATGATTTTAGCATATTGACAGAAGAGTTAGCTCTCCCACTGGACCTGGAGAAGATGGAAAGCTGTGCCCAACAGTTGATGTTTCCAGGTATAGAGATTGACAATTAATCAGTTGGGTAGCCTACCAGGTGACAAGGTTCAGGATTTGAGGGACTGGGTGCCAGCTTTTGTAATTGTAGGGTAATTTAAGTTTCCTATGGCCTCAGCCTCTGGTAAGGAAACAAAAATAATTAAATATCTAAAATATCAACACCAAGCCTGTTAGGGTCTAGCTTTAAAATTAGCAGAAATGTGCCTTTGTCTAACTTGCTTCCCTAAGAACTGAGACTAACTCAAAAACAACACCAGTAGCTTGTAGTTTAAACAAGAGTTTATTAGTGGCTTTAATTTATATATACATAAAGGCTATATCCTAATCTAGTAGGGAATTGTTCAGGTAAAAAGAAATCTTTATCTCATTTTCTCAAAGAAAGTTGAAAGAGGAGAAAGATGGAAAACCAACAGTTCATGAGAAAATCTTTTAAGAGAATTCCTGTTACTCCCAAAGGGGGAATTGACCTAAATCACATGGTTAGTTTGAATGAGAGAAAGAGGGAGGAGTTTGCATGCAGGAAATCCCTTTCTATCTAAGGTGAGGGAGAAAAGAATGCTAAAATCTTCCAACAGTAATGTATAGAAAAGGTATGCTAAGAGAGTCCAGGAGCTTATTGGGCATTTGACCTTTGCTGGCAAAGTTGTAACACCTAGTAGTGCTTTCCTTAGATGCCTTTGTGATACTATAGGCAGGATGGCCAGGCCATAGAACAAGGTCCATTTGGGGGCATTCTGGGAACTGTAGCTCAAAATGCTACTTTCCTCAACTCTGGTCTTCAGACTGTATAGCTGGTTTTCTTTTCACAAAAGCTCTCCATCAAAGGCACAAATTTTATTTGTTCCTTTCTTTAAAGATCCTGCTTTGTTATACAGTGAAGATGGCAGGGTGAGTCTCTCAGGTGAGGTACAACACAGCTAGGGAGAATGGTCCATGAACTGCTCATTCCCTGTCATTTTATGCTTGGCTGCAAAGGCTGTGTGTGTCCTTATAGGCTATACTTCTCCCATCTCCAAAAGTTATCCTTCTTCTGTTATGGCTTCATTGTGTTTTACAACCTATGCATATACTGAAGATGGCACACTTGGCATGGTCTTCTCCCATTACTTCCAGCCTGGCTGTGTTTGTATTCTGTCATGCCAGGAGAATGCCAGATGTGGTCCCTCATACATAAGCTAGCAAGACAGAGGGTGAGAGAGAAAGGAAGCAAGAGATACACAAACACATGCATACTTCATCACTTCTTTCTTGACTGACAGGTGCCACTGACAATGAATCATAAGAGCTCTTGCATTATGTTTGTTTCTTGAAGAAGGAAACTTAAAACATGCTATGTTGCTATGTTTGAAAAAATACCTCAGACTTTGTTTTATAATAAAAAAATGTTTCTTTCAGAGACCTTTTAGTGCACTGACCTTGTTTCATGGCTTCCTCCTCATCATCACTCGGCCTTCTTTCCTTTAGGGGATTTGTGTCAGGTTGCTTTAACACTTTGCCTCAGTTCAACTGTAGCCTATAATTTTTTCAGATGGAAATAACCTCCTCCTTCATGGAGAGCTTTTCATTATTACTGTTACATCTGCTTCACTTTTCTGTTGTATATTATAAATTCTTAAATGCACACTAAATAACACATGTCGAAAAAGGACAATGATATAAAAAATGCTGAATATAAATCTGATACAAGAAGACCTTGCAACATATTCATGCCTTTTTAACAACCTATTTCTGTCATGAATCCCCACAATATCCCAATGTAGTGCTATTTGCAAATAGAGAGCAAAGGCTGTGATTGCCTTGTGTCTGCGAGAAATAAATTTGCTCTCATTTTTATGTGGTGTTGATTTCCAGTGTTATGGTCACAATGGAGGAAAAAGTAACTATGTAAAATCTCATTGCATTTCAAAGGGGAAAAGGCTTAAGCTAATTAGATACTCAGCTTTCTGATACTATGGGAAAGTAATCTGGACAGTGTCAAGGCAAAAATCCCATCCATACCTTCACCAGACCATCACACAAAAATGGAGGTAGAAGAAGAAATTTGAAGACATTTAGGGATGGTGGGCAATGTTCCCTATTTTCTCCGGGTTATGCTATGGATGGAACCTTTCCTGGGGAGACATGAACCATAAAACAATTCAGCATTTAAAAAGAGAAGCAGGACTTTGATCTACACTGGAAGGTGGAAATAAGAAAGTTAATATGAAGGGAAATAGGACATTCTCTTTTACTGAAGAGGGAGGAATCCAATTGATCCACTGTTAAGAATGGAGTTCCACAGCCTGCATACCACAATAGAAAAGTCTCTACCATTTAAAAGTAATAGTGCAAATTGAGTCCACTTTTAGGGTTAGGGTTAGTGCTATGGAATCATGGGAATTGTTTTTTTTTCTGAGACATTGAGTTTTCTATGTCAGAGAGCTCTGATGCCACAATAAAATACAGTTCCCATGATTGCCTAACCCTAAAAGTGAACTCAATTTGCACTATTTCTGGCAGTCTGCAACCCCCCGTAGTGACCTTAGATAAACTTTTCTGGGCATAAGCTCCCTATTTCCAAGTAAACATACAGAATATTGCACTCTAAATATATGCAACACTCATGATTACATCATGTTTCTACATCAAAAAACTGAAGTGTATTATGTTTTTATATTTTTACTAATATGTCTTTACATAATTGTTATAACTTAAAAAGAAGGAAGGGGAGGAGAGGGGAAGGGAAAGGGAAAGGGAAAGGGAAAGGGAGAGGGAGAGGAAAAATGGAACATGGCAGCACCTTTAAGACTATCTGTTTCTATTTTAGCATTAGTTTTGTGGATATAAACCCACTTCTTCAGATGCAGTACAGAGTGATATTAAAGTCACAAGTATAAAATATGCAGTTGTGGGAGTGAGATAGAATGGAGTGGAATAGATACATTCTATCCCACTCCTACAACTACAGTTTGTCCTCCATTTTCGCAGGGATCTGTTCCAGACCCCCCCCCCACCAAAATGGAGACTCGCCAATAGTCAAGCCCCACAGGAGTGTTCCCCACTGATTTTAACAGAGGTCACCCCTACATGAATATTCAAAACCACAAACTTCAAGTCTTCAAGCATGGAGGGGTGACTGTATATAAATGTGTTTTATGCTTGAGATCATAATATCCCCCTGTACTGCAGTCTGGCAATCAGAAGGTAAACAATCTTTATAAAATCTTTATAAAATAAAGCCTAAGCTCAATAAAATTCCTTACCCAGCATGAAAGTTACATATATTTGTTTACAAGCTATTTGGCATCATCAGATCAATCCAGGCTGATTCTCCCTTATCCAAAATGCTTGGGACCAGAAGTGTTTCAAATTTTGGATTTTTTATATTTTGGAATATTTGCATGTATATAATGAGATATCTTGGAGATAGGACCTAAGTCTAAACATGAAATTCATTTATGTTTCATATATGCATTATAAATAGAGCCTGAAGGTTTATTTTATACAATATTTTAATAAGTTTGTGCACATTGAATCATTAGAAAACAAAGTTGTCACTATCTCAGCCACCCACAAAAAATAGTTTTGGACTTTGGAGTATTTCAGATTTAGGATTTTCAGATAAGGAATACTCAATCTGTATTATACAGCAGTGATCACCAAAATGTCCCTGACCCTTGGCAGTCCCACACCCTAGAAATATATCAGCAATCCTAGGCCAGTTCCTGCTAGAGAAAAGGAGGAGGTGAGCAGTTCCTGGGCAGCCATTTTAAGAGGGTGAGTGTTGAACTTTTAAAAACTCTTCTTGGGAGAGTGTGTTGTTGCTGAGGGGCTGCAGCTTCTGTGAGTCACACGTGTGAGTCACTAGGGGGTGGAGCTAGCAAGTTAATGGCATGTGAATTTTATCACCAGCAGTGATTGGTGAAAAGTTCAGGTCATCAGGAGCCTTTAACACTGGTGTTTAGCAAGGGATTTTCTTTGAGGAGGAAGGCCATAGTCCTGTTTCAGGGACTAATTAAGACTTCTCAGTATGGATACTGAGGGAACAGCTGCCATCACCTGAAACATTTGTGGGATATTTGTCTTCTTGCTGACAGATGTGAGGAACTTCACATGCCCCAAGTGCAAGTTGGTAGCCCTCTTCGAGAAGAAAGTACAGCAGCTGGAGGCATGGGTAGCTACACTTCAGCATGTTAGAGATCAAGTGGTTTTCCTGGACAGAATGGAACAAATGGTCTTGGACGGGGACAACACAAAGGAAGTTGCTGGGGGAGAGAAGGTTACTTCACATACACAGGAGGTAGACAGCTGGAGGAATGTCACACACAGAAGTAGGGAGACCAGGGATCATTCTGGGAGCTTGCAGCTACAGAATTGATTTGAAGCTCTTCCCCTTATCAAGGAGGACGAGGAAGAGCAGCAAGGACAGACTTCAGGGACAGAGCAGAGGACCCTAGGAGTTCCACCACAGGGAACAGTTGCTGCTAAGCCTCGGAGGAGGCGTATGGTCATGGTGGGGGACTCCTTGTTGAGGGGTACAGAAGCAGTGATTTATCTCTACTATTTTAAAGTCTTGGGAGGTGTGTTGTCTCCCTAGGGCAAAGATACGAGACGTGGCAGAGAGGCTGACAAGATTGGTCAAGCCTACTGACCAATATGCCTTCCTTTTGGTCCATGTGGGAATGAATGACACAGCAAGACAGTCTTCAGAACATCAGAAGGGATTACGAGGCTCTGGGTAAGAAGCTGAAAGAAATGGATGCACAGATTGCCATCTCGTCTCTTCTGCCAGTTGAAGGGCATGGTCCAGGAAGAGAGAGGAAAATAGCAGATGTCAACAACTGGCTCCACAGATGCTGTCACCGAGAACAATTTAGATTCTTAGATCATGGGCTGCGGTTCCATGAGGGTGGACTTCTGGCAAGGGATGGGCTGAATCTCACTCCAGTTGAAAGAAACGTTTTTGCCAGGAGTCTCAAGAATTTGATTAGGAGGGCTTTAAACTGAGTTATGTGGGGAAGGGAGACAGTGTTCTGGAAGACAAAAGGAGTGGGAAAAAATAGTCAAACTATCATAGAGGGAACAAGGAAAAAAGTGCAAGGACCCAACAGTGGGAGGAAAAAAAGTTCACAGGCAGCAAGTAAAGGGGACATATGGTCTTAGATGTCTCTACACTAATGCACAGAGCATGAGAAATAAGCAAGATGAACTTGAAGTCCTAGTACAACAAAACAAATATGATATAATTGACATAACTGAAACCTGGTGGGATGAGTCTCATGATTGGAATGTAGAAATACAGAGGTATAACCTTTTTAAGAGGCCAAACAGGAAAGGAGGAGGAATAGCATTATATGTCAGGGACATTTACACCAATGAAGAAATCCAGGACATCAATCCTGGAAGCCAGGTGGAGAGCATCAGGATAAAAATTAAAGAGGAGGGAAACAACAGGGATGTTATTGTGGGAGCCTACTACAGACCCCTGACTCAGGCAGAGGAATTGGATGATGCCTTTCTAGAACAGATGACCACACACTCAGAAAGGAGAAATATAGTAGTGATGGGTGACTTCAACTATCCTGATATTTGTTGGAATTCAAACTCAGCAAAATCCTCAAGGTCTAGTAAATTTCTCACTTGCCTGGAAGACAATTTCATTATCCAAAAAGTGGAAAAGGCAACAAGGGAGTCAGCTATTTTGAATCTGATCCTAACTAATAAGGAAGACCTAGTTAACGGGGTGCAAGTGGTTGGATCCTTAGGTGGGAGTGATCATGTTCTCCTGGAGTTTATTATACAGTGGAAAGGAGAAGCCAGGCATAGTCAGACATGCATTCTAGCCTTTAGGAAAGCTTATTTTAGTAAACTAAAGGGGGAAGCAGATGACTGCTTCCGGGACGCCGCCGGACGGAGCGCCGGCGGAGCGGAGCCTCCGCACCATGGCGCTCCTGCGGCAACCCTAAAAGGAGCTCCAAATTGGCGCTCCTTTTAAATGTCAGGGAAAGTGCGCCCTAAAAGTGGTGGGCGCACTTTTCCTGACTCTTCCGCAGCAGCGCATGCGGTCGCTGCGGCGTGAGGTCATCCCCGGAGCGCCGGCTGTGCGGAGGGCCGGTGACTCCGAGGGCGACCTCAGGAAAAGGAAGGAGCACCGCACGTGCGGCTGCTCCTCCTCTTCCTTGCCTCGGAGATGGCTCAATAAGCCGTCTGCCGAGGCCCTAAGGGCCTTTGCAGACTGCCAGAAATAGTGCACATTAAATTGAGGCACCGCCCTGGCTCAGTGCTAGGGAATCATGGGAACTGTAATTTATTGTGGCAGCAGAGCTCTCTGACAGAGAAGGCTCAATGTCCCAGAAAAAAATACAATTCCCATTACTCCCTAGCACTGAGCAAGGGCAGTGCCTCAATTTAATGTGCACTATTTCTGGCAGTCTGCTTAGGCCTTTAGATAAATACTGAGGGTGATCCCATGGTCAGGAATATTAAAAGAGAAGGGAGTTCAAGATGGATGGGAGTTTCTCAAAAGGGAGATACGATGACTAAGGAACTTTCAACTGAACTAAGTTTTAAACGGAACATGTATAAGAAATGGAAAAATGGGGAAGTCACCAAAGAGGAATTCAAACAAATAGCTAGCATGTGTAGGGGTAAAGTCAGAAAATCTAAAGTGGAGAATAAACTCAGACTTGCTAGAGAAGTTAAGAACAATAAAAAGGGCTTTTTTTGGGTATGTCCATAGCAAAAGGAAGAAGGAAATGGTAGAGCCACTGTGTAGAGAAGATGGCAAAAAGTTAACAGGGGACAGAGAAAAGGCAGAATTACTCAACACCTTCTTTGCTTCAGTCTTCTCAGAAAGACACCCCCCCCAGCATGTTGGGAGGGGCCTTCTGTTGCGTCGGCCCCAAAAAGGGGCATCAACGAGCGATTGGCTACGCAGACCGGAAGGCCCGCCCTTGCCGGTCTGCTTAGCCAATCAAATGGAAGTCTCGCTCCCAGGTCTCACGAAATTTCAAATCTTGCGTGATTATGAGCGAGATTTCAGGGGCTATTTAGTTCCACACTGCCATGTGTCGGCAGCCATTTTGGATTTGCAGACGAGCAACCCATCCCTCCCTCCCTTAATTAATTGGTAAACAGGTTATTTACTCTCAGGCTTTGGCTGGTCGCCTTCTGGGTCCGGGAGGGAATTTTCCCAGAGTGGTAATTTGGGTTTTTCGCCTCCCTGAGAATAATAATATTACCAATTACAAGTTGGAATAAATAAGTTTTATTAATATGCTGGTTTGAATTTACTTGGGGAGGAGGCATAATGAATTGTTTGAATTATATGTGGTGAGAAGTACAGTTTGTTAATGTATAATTTCGTCACAACTGGTGGTTCTGGGTCTATGGAGTTTAATGTTATTGATAAATATTGTGGGTGGGCCAGAGGCCTAGAAAGACAGGCAGCGGGAGCGGAGCAGAGCGTGGCATTAAGATATAATTTTTTTTAAAAAAAAAGCCGTAGCTCCTCTGCTGGGACTTGGGCCTAGGCGTGGCCTTGAGAGGCTGCGGGCCTGAGGCCGAGGTGGTCTATTAGGGCCGGTGGTGGCCTAAGGGGCCGATTGAGGCTGGTGGTGGCCTAGATGGCCTTAGGGGAGGCCGGTTGGGTGGCGCTACTTAGCGTAGTTCAAAACAAAACACTAAGAGGGACAGGCCCCGTGGGAGCAGACGGCCCTGGGATACAGGGTCTGTTCCTCCCTCCCCCATCTGGGAGGAATTAACATAATCTGTGGTTGGAGATGGCTGATGGTAATGCCCCTGCCCCCTCCTTCACTTACTAACGCCCCCCCTCTAATCACTTAAATAATAGACAGGCCTTACTGGCCAATTTAGTCAGCAGGCCTTATTATTAGTTTGGGGGGAGCTGTTGCCAACCCCTATGGGGAGTCTGGGATAAGGGCCTCCTCTGGTGTGGTGGACAGCCTTTAATTAGGGAGACATTACTTTGTGGGGACACGTGCCATTCTGGTTCCTCTGTGGTTCAATTTGCACATTTGGGAATAGGTTTCAACTGGGAAAAGATGAGATAATAAAATTAATAGACTATTAATAACTCAATACAGACAACATTTTACAGTATTGGGAGGTTGGTATATATCAGAGCAATTAGGGAGTTTGTGGCCTTTGTTGCACATTTGGGTTAATTAAATCAGGCTCAAACGAGTGTTATTATTGTTTAATTAACCATATTACCTTAAAAAAAAAAGATTGTGACACAGATATAGCCTTAATAGGAACACTATATCCTGTATCTAGGTGGTATGAATTAGATTTTAATACTTTGAGCAAACATGCCATGAAGTAATGCACAGTCCAAACAATGTGCGGCCTCAGCTGGCCCTAAAGCTGGCCAGTCAGCACCTAAGCAGGCTGCTAATACTCAAAATAGGGAGGATGATATTACTACACATTTGGCGCAGAAAGGTTGCACAAGCATGTGCAGCAGTGTGTGAGCAGTTAGCTCAACAGCATCTGCAGAAAGATAACTTAGAGTCTCAAGTTAGTACTTCGGCAATTGTAGACCGGGCTATAAGCGTACAGCAGAGTCCAGTACATTCGGCTATTGGGAATTCACCTTCTGTAACAGACATGGCACGTAGTTCCCCAGGTACATCAGCTATGGAGGTTGGGCATCCAACCATAGCTGATGTAATGGAGCTTTTGAAGAAAGTTCCTGGTGTGGGACAACAGGATGCAGCTGCCCCTGTGTTAAATCAACCCACTTTGGCTGATCTTTTTAACTTTGTTAAAGAAGTGGTTGTTTCAGGTCAGAGCAATGTGCTGACTCCTGAGACTGCGGAGGCTTACAGCGGAGATATGCCAACTACTTCTGTGAGACAACACAACACTCGAGCAGCTACTGCAATGCTCTCGGTGGGAGCTCAGCAAGCATCGGCTGATGCTTCAAATCAAGCTACGAGCTCAGGTTTGTCTCACGCTTTTAATGTGCAGGCAACATGGCCTTCATCAGTATGGGCTACAAGTGGGCAGACTGGGGGGAGCTCTGGAATGGAGCGCCCTATGTCTACAACAGTGACAGCACCTGGGACAAATACTGGGCTTGCTCAGGTTTTGGACTCTGAGGTGCTGGTGGACACGAATGTGAATAACACGGTAGGTGATGTCAGGGGAATGGCTGTGGTGGGAGCATTGGGCATTTCTGGGGCAGATAGGATGGTTGACTGCAATCCATATGCAGGAATGTGCACTCCCCTTGGGTCGCACCTTCCTCTGGCTACTAAGGAGAGAATATGGAAAGGTGAGTATATTGATTTATTTTCGCTCACCTTCCGTGATCCCGAGCCGAGGATCATGGTTAAGGATGGGGTGGTTTTTAACCTTCCAAAAGAATTTCATTCACACAAACGCCCTAAGCTAGAAAGAAATTTTGTGAATTGGATCATGGGCTTTACAATATACAGGGGAGTTATTGAAGAAAAAGACCCTTCTAGATCTCCGGAATTCTCCAAAAATCAGGAGATAATGATCAAGGCATACACAAATTGCCATTTTAATTCTAGAGGGTTGGCTTGGCTTCAATATGATGAACAGTTCAGGATGAGGGTGGACGTTATGGTAGGGCCTCCCCCTCGAGCCAATGTCACAATGGGTTCATACCTATGGTCACACAGCTAAGAGGGCAAAATACAAGGCCTGGCACGGGGGAGAGAAAACAATTCGGACTGTGCTTGGTCTTCAATACAGGTAAGTGCAGGAGACAGCCCTGCAGGTTTGACCATAAATGTAATACCTGCAGAGGAAATCACCCAGGGTCATCATGCCTTAAAGGTAAGAAAGCAGGAGGAGGGGCTCCCTCCCAGCAGTCATCAATCGGGGGAAAGAGCACCAACACCAATTAAGTTGGACATGTAGGCTGCTTGGTTGTGGATATACCCAAAAAGGGATGCCACACAATATTTGTTTGAGGGTTTCTCACAAGGTTTTCGCATTCCTTATGTGGGTTTCGGGGTGCACCGTTATGCACCTAATGCACACTTGGTCAGGGATTTGCCAGGGATTGTAAAGAACAAGCTGGCTAAGAAAATAGCAGCAGGTAGGATTTCAGGCCCACATGATCAATTGCCAACTCCCCTTGGTGTCATCCCTAAGAAGGCACCAGGGGAATATAGGTTAATCCACAACCTATCTTACCCTAGAGGCGAATCAGTAAATGACACTATTGACCCTCAGTTAGCGTCAGTTAAATACACCTCATTTGATTCAGCAGTAAAAATGGTTAAGAAATTGGGTAAAGGAGCCTTATTGGCAAAATGTGACATTAAATCCGCCTTTAGGTTACTCCCTGTTCACCCAGAAGATTTTGATCTATTGGGTTTTCAATTTGAAGGGAAGTATTGCTTCGATAAAGCTATGCCAATGGAGTGTTCCATTTCTTGCTCAGCATTTGAGATGTTCAACACTTTCTTACATTGGTGTGCCACTAAGAGGTCTGGTAGTCAAGCAATTACCCATTACCTTGACGATTTCTTATTTGCTGGGGCCTCTGGGATGACTGGTTGTGTAGATACATTGTTGGCATTCCAAGGACTAATGAAGGAAATGGGGGTGCCTTTGGCTGAGGAAAAGACGGAGGGTCCTGATACCTGTCTTACTTTCCTTGGAATTAACTTGGATACTATGGAAGGTATATCGCACCTCCCATCGGATAAGCTCGTTTCTATGAGGTTACAGGTGAGGATGATGAGAAATAAATCTAAGGCCACGCTACGAGAATTTCAATCCCTGTCAGGTTTATTAAATTTTGCTTACAAAGTGATAGTGCCGGGGTGGGCATTTTGTTCATGTTTGTATAACGCCATCAAGGGTGTAAAGGCCCCCCATCACCACATCAGAATTACTTCTGGAATTAGGGAAGATTTAAGAATCTGGGAGTCATTTTTAGAACAATTTAATGGTGTTTCCTTTTGGAGATCTGAAATGCTCTTAAGATCTGAAATGCTCTTAAGTATCAGGTACACTCTGATACTTCAGGAGCCAATGGTTTTGAGGTATATTTTAATGGACAGTGGGCAGCTGAGAGATGGCCGCAGTTGTGGGTGGATAAAGGGTGGACATGGGATCTCACCTTTTTAGAACTTTTTCCTATTGTGGTGGCGGTTCATTTGTGGACAGAACAATTTACAAACAAAATGGTGTGGTTTTGGTGTGATAACCAAGCCATAGTCCACATAGTGAACTCCCAGACTTCTAAATCCACTAGGGTAATGACACTGGTTAGGAAAATGGTGGCTCAATGTTTGAAGTTTAATGTTTGTTCCAAGCTCAACACGTTCCTGGTTTATTAAATCAGTTGGTGGACGTCCTTTCGCATTTTCAGTTTTTCAGGTTCCAGCAATTGGCGCCGGAGGCAGCAGCGCAACCATTGGAGGTACCGAAACATCTTTGGAGCCTTGGCGAATAGAAATTGACAAAGCGATACTCCAGTCCATCGCCCCATTGACACGCAAGTCATATCAGCTCACGTTGCAAGCATTTAGATGTTTCTTGTTAACTGTCAGGGAGGTGGAGGTCTGGCCATTGAAGGTGGAGGTTATCCTCTGTTTTGCAGTACATCTTACACATTCAGGTTTATCACCAGTCATCATCAGAGGCAGAATAGCAGCACTGTCATTTTATTGTAGAGCTGGAGGTTTTAACGACCCTACAGTTGATTTTAGAGTTCGTAGGGCTTTGGAAGGTTGGGCTAGAGAGTCCGTAAAGTTACGGTATAATCAGTTGCCAATAACAGGTTCTATCTTGGTTAAAATTTGGCAAAACCTCCCAGCTACATGTTTTGCACCTGATGAGGTGATATTGTTTAAAGCAGTATTTTTGTTGGCCTTTTTTGCGGCTTTGAGAATAAGCAAAATTGTTCCCAGTTCCCATAATGACGAATCTGGCAGAGCCCTGTCATTCACAGATATCCATATTTCTGAACAGGGGATACAAATGACTATTAGGAGGTCAAAGACCGATCAATTGGGGAAGGGACAATCAGTAATTTTGGCTAGGGCACCGGAGGGCCATATTTGCCCAGTGTTGGCATTATCGGATTACCTCAGAATTAGGCCAGGAGTAACAGGATATTTATTTTTACATCTATCCAACCTTCCATTGATGCAGTTTCAATTTAGAGCTGTGCTGCAAGAGGTTTTGAGACATGCCGGTTTGCCAACGGCTCAATTTTCTTCTCATTCTTTTAGAATTGGGGCAGCGACAGCTGCAACAGCACATGGATTAAGTGATGCTGCAATTCATACGATTGGTCACTGGTGCTCTAGAGTGTTTAAATCTTATGTTCGCAAATAGGCGGACTTTATTGCTAACTCTCTGATTTGTTCCGATTATAATTTAGCAGAACTGAATGGTGGAGACGTATGGATACTTGGCCACAGCTTGGTCTTTGGGGCCGAGAGACATATTATTGAGCATCGACGGGGTTCCACCATGGGACTGAGAAACGGTGGAACTGTAAGGTGGTTCGGTTGTAGAGGAATGCTGTGGGGAGTACTACTGCCTAGAATTATTGAATTGCTGCCGTCTTTCACACATCCCAAGATCTTGCTAGTTCACTTGGGCGAAAATGATCTTGCAAAACTGACTTCTTTACAGCTAGCCAAACGAATGGTTAATGACATGAAAGAAGTAACGCAAAGGATGCCAAATACTGTGCTCATGTGGACAAAGTTGTTGCCTTGATGATCGTAGTACGGTGCTCGGAGTGACGTGGCCATCAATGGAGCTCAATGTTGGTTGAACAGATCTGTGGCCAAGACTTTGGGGGGAATAGGAGTTGTTATTGTTGAGCATGAAGGAATACAGGTTTCATTGCCACACTTGTACAGGGGAGATGGTGTACATCTCTCTCCGGAGGGGAAGGACATATACTTGACTATGCTGGAGTCATACCTTAAAAGAGCGATTTTTTTGGGGGGGAGGGGATGCCAAGCTAGGCTGTCCCCCTCCTGTGGCAGGAAGAGAACCCCCCCCCTCAGGGAATAATTAGCTTAATTGAAAAATACTATTTGGGTTAATAAAAAATTCTAAATTCAGTATATGTCATTAGGCTAACCAAATTTGTATGACGTCAGTTTAACCTTGGATGATGTCATAAGGTTATGAAGTCATAAGAATCCTTATGACATTATATCCAGCTGAGGGAGAGATTAGTTATTGTTATTATTATATTGCATGAGCTACTGGACTTGACGCATGCCGTGTTTGAAGCAATGAATCAATAACGCTTGCGCTTAATTACACAAACGCATGGGTCAAAATCAAATTCTTGTTTAAGAAAACTGTTTATTTAAATGTTTAATTGATTGACATCAAGACCCTGTACAAAATAAAAGTTGTGGCCAATGATTTACCCAAAATAATCGCATTCGATGTCCTTTGTGCTGATGCAAAAGGCAAAGGGTGCTCAATCTGAGGATAATGGAGCAGAGGACAGAACAGGAGAATTTCAGCACAGAATAAGTAAACAGATAGTACAGGAATACCTGGTTAATCTAAATGAATATAAGTCTCCAGGACCAGACAAATTACATCCAAGGTTATTTAAAAACTGGCAAAATGTAATATCGGAGTCATTGGCAATAATCTTTGAGAACTCCTGGAGAACAGGAGAAGTCCCAGAAGACTGGAGGAGGGCAAACGTTGTCCCCATCTTCAAAAAGGGAAAAAAAGAGGATCCCAACAATTATCATCCAGTTAGTCTGGCATCGATACCAGGAAAGATTCTGGAGCAGATCATTAAACAGAGAGTCTGTGAACATCTGGAAGGTAATTTCATAATCACAATTGTCAACATGGGTTTCTCAAAAACAAGTCATGCCAGGCAAATCTGATCTCTTTTTTTTAAATAAAATTACCACCTTGGTAGATGAAGGGAATGCTGTGGATATATTATATCTTGATTTCAGTAAGGCCTTTGACAAGGTTCCCCATGACATTATTGCAAACAAGCTGGTAAAATGTGGGCTAGACAAAGTAACTGTTATATGATTTGTAACTGGTTGACTGGCCGAACCCAAAGGGTGCTCAACAATGGCTCCTTTTAAACCTGGAAAGAAGTGACCAGTGGGGTGCCACAGGGCTGTGTCCTGGGCCCAGTGCTATTCAATATCTTTATTGATGATTTGGATGACAGTATTGGGGGCATAGTTATCAAATGTGCAGATGACACCAAATTAGGAGGAGTAGCTAATACCCCAGAAGACAGGATCAAAATTCAAAATGACTTGAAGAGACTAGAAAGCTGGGCCAAAACTAACAAAAAGAAATCCATTACGGAGAAATGTAAGGTACTGCACTTAGGGCGGAAAAACAAAAAGCACAGATATACGATGGGGTACACCTGGCTGAATAAGACTACATGTGAAGGGGATCTAGGAGTCCAGGTAGACCACAAGTTGA
>CM034706.1:155043296-155054052 GCA_020142125.1 Phrynosoma platyrhinos
GAGTGGCACTATTACTTCTCTTGATCTAGACACTATACTTCTACCAATTCAGGGAGGTTGTGTCATGAAGTCTAGTACAGTGCTACTGGACAGATGTTAGTCCCTGGGCCACTGATTAGTGTTCCCTGACAGGTTTTCAGGAAATAAAAAACCAATTGTGGCCAATAGGCACAAATTTAGTGCAGACCCTGGTAAAATTGGGGGGGGGATTGTTGCTGGTCCCCTACATACGATAGCCTGAAGGGACACTGTGCAATGAGATAGGCCAGCAATAAGGAAAGGCACAGGTACTGGGTACCCTTTACATAATATTATGGAAAGTATCATGCAAACATAACTGTTGCGTCTCCATGAAAATTCTAGCCATAGTTTCCTGCTCCAAAGAAAAAGATGATGCTTCCCTTGCTCCAATATAGCTGCCCTGCATGACAGATGAATCTTCCTTCAACAGAGAGAATAGTACAACTTTATCTATGTCCCCTAAAAACAGCAGGTCAGTTTAAGGACTATAGAATAGGTCTCATGGCACATATAGCTTTATCTGTTCTGTTAACATCAGTACTTACAGTATAAGATAATCATATCACTCTGCCCATTTGGTAAGGTGTGTATGCATACATATACTTGCCTGAAAATTGAGATCTGCTGCAGAGGACCTGTTCTGTGTCCCAAACATGGGAGCAATGTGCTGTGTGAGGTCATGGGAGAGGACCACTGTGGCACTCCAGTTGTGGCATACCCTTCCCTTGCAGGCCAAATTAGTGTTATTGGTTAAAACACTTTTTATCAAAGCCTTAAGGACCTAATGACTTCATTAAAATCTGTACAGATATATATATGTGGCATTTAGACTGTTTTAAATTATCTAGTCCACAAACCAGATAAAACTGCCTGTGCCATCAACATGCTTAATGTATATTTAGCATGCTTAAATTATTTTATTGTTCTAAATTTTAAATTGTTTAAACTGATTTTATTGTAAGATGACCAGAGATCTTATGGTACGGGGTAGAGATATTAAATAAATAAGAAAATAAGGCACATACTATATCTGTTGCCTGGCATTGTAAGAAGAAATAAAGACAGTTGTCCTGTTCAGGAGAACACTTCAATGTATGTGCATGCCCTATGAAATGGTATACAGGCAAGAGTGTCAAGAGTGGAATATAATTAGAATAAGCCTATCTTTAGCTTGTCAGAAACTTGCACTCAAATACACGGAATACAATAATCAAAGTTTAGCCTTGTCAAGGAAAAGCTTCAAGTGATCCACAAAATAAGCTGGATATATTCTCACCCCTGCATGATATAAATGCAAATATTCTCTTTGATATTTTTAACAGTCAAGAGCTCAGAAAAAAACACATCACTCCCTCTAAAGTAGACACAGAAGGTGCTTCTTCCAATTGCAGTGTTTACTAGTAAGTAACATCTTGCTGACATGTGGGCTAACAAATGTAATAAAAAACAAAACAAATTCATGTCTTAATTATTACACTAGATAAACTATTGCATTCATCAGAGGACTAATCAAGTGATGCATTCACAGAAGTCATTTTGAATGGGCATCTTGTTGAATGTGAACTAATTAGTCATCATCCCAATTCACCTGCACTAATGTGTCACTCTACCAAGTGCAACATCAGAGATATAATTTGAAGAGACACATTTGTATTCAGTGTGGTAAGTATATATTAATGGTTGAAGGAGAAATTGACTTAGGTGTTCTTAGATACTTCTGTTAAAAATGTCCATATAATACTTAATTATATCTAGATAGGATAGGACTATGGCACTGTTTATAAAGAAATATAAAAGGAAAGGATTTGGATTCCAAGGTTTAGATTTTCCACAGAATTTTGTTATGGATTAGGAAAAGCTAGAATTGCTGTTAAATTTCAGAAACACATTGAATTTAACTGTTTATCTCTAGAACAGATCTAGAAGTGCTTGATATAGAATATTTCATTCATTGAAGGTTTAGTGAATTCTCTAGTGGGTGCCATTTTCATATAAATTTGGTGCACTCTCTGGCCAAGTGGCAATATGCCATTTTATAAACCTTTTTGTCTTAGTATACACTAATGACATCATCAACAAACATTGCATGTAAGTAAAAGAAATAAGTGCTTGAAAATGGATGTAAAAATTATAATGTGGTACATTCAAGTGATAACCAGCCAGGGCTCTGTAAATCTGTGATACTCATTCTAGTTAAATTTTTCATATATGCACTAACCATCTTGTCCTGTCCCATTTCTAAATAGAACTGAGAGGTTCTTATTCCTGCACAAAAGTCTGTGCTTAATTTTTTGCTGGCATCCCCCCCCCCAAAGGTTACAGTGTTCCTAGTGTATGACTTTTCTGTACATTTTTGCATGGACTAAAGCATGTTTGTGTGAATTTTTCAAATATACAAATTAGTCATGTCTGCTATACAAATATATGTGTAGATTTCTGTGACATTTTTTGTCTCTCAAAAATAAGGCTCATAAATGGACAAATTTTGGAAGCAACAAATCTTTGGTTTCATTGATAGTCTCAGGAAGTATAAGATGAGTATTTCCATACAGAAATATTAATCCAATAGGTTTCTTTCCTGTTGCTAACACAGCCTATAGTGCAGCCATTCATAGGTAACATAGAAGTGAAAAGAACTAGCAGGTTCTCATGAGGGACTAAAGTGCTGATGACAAACTTTCTATCTATTTTATTTAATTATTGCACTTATATCCTGCCTTTCTCCCCAAATGGGATCCAAGTGCCCTCAATGTATGTAATAGTTCACACACAGTGTTCATAGGTCTTTACAGGTTTTTAAAGATTATACCATTTGGCTTTAATTGTCAAACCTCTTTTTTACTTACTTAAAGACTCTTTGGAGTTATACAGTAGGTTTAACTCCCCATTCCCAAATGCTTCTCCCTAAAATATTGGTAATTTTAAATAATGTATTTTTAATTTCTTTGGCACAAGATGGAATGGGTAGCTTCTTTTGCTTCACAGATGTTGAATAACTGTGTTTATCTGTCTGGGACAGCATATCATGAAGAAGTTGTCTTTCCTTGAGGGTGAATTCTTTTACTTCAGCTGTCCATTACAAACATAATCCATATTTTTTGATACTTTACTTCAGGAATATTTGTACTATGCTTATCAGTTTTTAAAACAAGACTTAATTCTAAGAAATAGCTTTATACTGAGGAATTTTGCTGGGAAATGCATTCAGCTTGCTTTGAAACTTCTCAAATATTTTACCAGGGGAAAAAAAAAATCTGAAATTTTGCTTCCAAGTTCAGTACTAGCCAGGGCTCAGGCTTGGCTCAGGCCTGCATCCTTCCAAGGTTGCTAAAATGAGTACCCATTGAGCTTACAGTTGTAAACAGCTTAGACACTCCATAGTGTGGTATGAAGCGGTATATAAATGAAGCTGCTTTGCTTTGCTTTGCTTAGGTGAAGAAGCAACTAAATTGCCTTGTTGTTGGTTCTTTGATAGAGAATGATAATTTCTACTACACCACAATAAAAGAATCCATGTTTGTCAGTAACATTAATTTGCCATGTCAGTTTTTCTGCTAATGTCAAAAACCATTTTCTCTTATACACTGTGGCAATGGAGTCTGAGGCATTATCTTCCTAACTTTTAGCCACCTCAAGGGAATTGTGGCTAATATAAATCTTCATTTGTTACATTCTTACATGTGAGAATGAAAAAATTAAATGTTTCCTTCCCACTGTACAAATTATGAGAGTGCTTGTGCATTTCTTAGTGTTATTCCACATTGTGGGAGGTATTTGTGAAAAAAATCCCAAAGGATAATTTTAGCCAAAAAAGATTGATATTTTTTTAAAAATATATATATATACAATGTGTTCTTCACAAAATATGATATTTTGTGCAATGTGTAATGTTTTATGCAGAAACCAACGTGGGCAAAGGTGTGTGGGGGGGACCATGGGCAAATGGGCAAAAACATTCTTGGGGCAAAAAATATATCTTGTGGGGTTGACCATATTTGACCGGGTGTCTCAGCGAGACACTTTCTCAACAAAGGCTAAAATATTTAAAAAATATTCTTTGCTTCCCTAGCTCTGACCAAAACCAAGGAAAACAAAACCTTGCACAAGACAGCCTTCTTAATATCAGTACAATATTAAATGATGTTAACTTCAGATGTCAGCCTAAAAGTACTATTTAGAATCAAGGCTGTCTCACTCTCAATGCTCACCCCTCTCTTGGCAACAAATGTAACAAGGACTACTTCCCCCACATCATCTCTAATATTTAATATTTTGCATGGCAATTTTAGTGGAAAATATGTCTTACATTGATGAGCTTTATGCTACCATCCTTGATATTAGAATACATTGACTTCAGAAGTCTCTATCACTATTCCTTCTCTAAAAAAATCAGATTGTTCTCCCAAACTATTCTCACACCTTCACAAGGGGAGACAGCATTTTAAGCTGGAGGAGAGTGATAAGGATACCATGGACAGCCAAAAGAACTTACTGTGTGAAATGGACCTAACTCATGCAATTTAGATTTATGAAGAATATTTTGAATGTTAATCTTTTATGGAAAATGTAAGATTTATCTTTTCATTTGGCATCAATAAATCAGCCTGAATAAATGTTAATAGAGTAGTTTGCTAATACTAATCCAATTTTATATGAATATAGCTGGATATTAAAATATACACAGCTATACTTGACTTTTAGAGGTGGTATTTTCCAGTCTATGTTTATTTATTCATTCAATTTATATAGCACTTTTTTCCCTTTAAGGGGCCTCAGGTAATTTACAGTATGGATTAAAACAAAATGCTATTAAAAACCTAATAGGTCAGTGTGGGGATGGGTGTGTGAAACCTGCTTGTTCCTGTGACTAACCTAGGTTAACAGTGGGGTCAGGCTAGCATGGCTATCCTTGCCCATCTGTTCTGTTTCCCTGAAGTAGAAGGTTTTTGCTAGAATGGGATACTGCATCCTCCTGCTTCGAGGGTGGGATACAGGAGGAATCCAGGGATTCTTCCTGCTCTTAACTCCCAAAAGATAAGGCTGTTGTTAGAATAGGAAATAACAGTGGGCTGCAGGGGGAATCCAGAGATTGGTTGTTTTGAATGTGCAGTAGAACAGTAGACCCATTAGCAAGAATCATACATTGGGGGGGGCACTAGGATTATCACCCCAAAAGAAAGGGGGTGTTAGCCCAAAAATGTTTGGGGACCAATGATCTAGCTAGAAGCTTTTTGGTAGCATTGGCATTGGGAGGATGGTGAAGGAAGGCTGGAAAAAAATAGACTTTCAGTGTCAGGTTGCAGCAGAGTGTCTGCAGTAAACCATTCAATAAAACTTGATCTGGGAAAGAATAGGATTCTACTATAAAGTGTGGCCCACACTGGCAAAATAAAATTGACTCGAAGCCAAGCTGTTTAGATGATGTACAAAACAAAACCAGAGCAAAAAAGCTCTGTCACTCCATCTCAACATGGAAAATGTGCATTATCACATGTGCGTATAAACAGCACAGCACAAGTGTGGGAATGTGGGAAAGCAAAAACATGATAATATGACAAACACAACAGGTCACTAATAATGCAATGGATGCAATTACAACATGCACAAACCAGACAGTCCAAAAGGGTGACATGGGGAGAAGGAAGGAAAGGAAGCATGTATAGGGGAACCTCCATTAATGTGCTTTGCCAGTGTGTCACTGAGAGCGTCAATGCACTGAAAAGGCAGCATATCACATATGCAACTGTGTGATAGGTCACATGGATTGTTCAGTGGGATGGCAGCTGGGCAGAAGGAGAGAGATAATTGGCAATCACAGGCAATGTGTTCATGCAATGGTGCGCATGCATGATGGGGAGGCAAAAATAAATAAATGACCAGTGTGCCTTGACACTGCATGGTATGGACAGCCCATGGGTGTTTGGCCCAACTTCAGAGTTGACTGTGTGGACAGTAGAGCTTTCACCCACTTTCATAAAAATTTCATTTTTTTCTGCCTGTCTGCTCGGCTCCTAAGTTATCCTACTGCAACTGTGTGTGCTTATGTAGAGGAGTCAAGGTAAACAGCTGCCTCCAGAATCACTTACTGAGCATGTATGAAGAGCAAAACAGAAAGAAAGGGGAAAGCAGATTAGCCAGCCTCACTAGGTATCCTAGCATGTTGAAAAACATAGTTCTGTAAGTTTTGCCACCAAAATAAAAATTATAAAAAATGTTGAGGCTGTTGAAAGGTTTTTGTTTTTTTCTGAAATCACCCCACGATGCATTTAAGAAGAAGTTTCCAGCTGGTCTCTAGAAGATTCAAAGTGTTTTTGTTTACTTATGCAAAACTTAAGTTTCAGGTTGTTTCACTTGACAAGTGCACATTGTTAAGTTTTGAATAAAAAGTTTGCTGGGACATGTTGAGCTGTTATTCCTTTTTGTGCTATAAGAATCTATTATTGTTCTTTCTATGTTATTTCTGTCTCTGGTACCAAAGTTAAACACATCTACTTTGGTAACTGAGGGGGGTTGCAGACTGCTAGAAATAGTGCAAATTGAGTCCACTTTTAGGGTTAGGGTTAAGGAATCATGGGAACTGTATTTTATTGTGGCACCAGAGCTCTCTGACAGAGAAGGCTCAATGTCTCAGAAAAAAAAACAGTTCCCATGATTCCCTAGCACTAATCCTAACCCTAAAAATGGACTCAATCTCCACTATTTCTGGCAATATGCAACCCCCTGAGAGGTTGTCCTCATGGCCCAAATGGCCTCACTTATCCCCGGCCTCGCATCATCCTGTTTAGATAATGAAGGCCAAAAACCTTATTGCAGGATTGGGCCCAATCCCCCCAGTACAGATGTTACCCTGGGGTAAACTTGTCCTGGCTTTGCGCAGAGTTTCCAAAAAGAACTGCATGAGAAAAATGGACTGTTTATACAGACACACACGCACCCCTGTGCCCCTTCCCTGTCACACATGGCATTCCATATGAGAAGCCCCTAATTTGGGGCCAGGCACCCTGTTTCTGCATCAGATGAGCCAACTGGGGGGATTCTCAAATAGATCGCTGGGTGTCACAGATGAGGAGCAACAAGACAGTCCTGGGTCAGTGCAGGCATGGATATGTGAACACCCACCCATCCCTGCACTAATCCCAGGACTAAATGAGAACCAGGGCAAGGATAGCATGGGCTTGGTCTATGCTATCCTTGCCTGTCTACTCAGGCCCTGAGTTATATCTGTACTTAAAATTTGAGGCTTAAAACACAGTTATCAAACTGGGCAACAAAGTCAGTCCTGAAAAGCCTGGGTGAAGAGGTAGGTCAGGGTGGGCAAACTGTGGCCCCTAAACCCCACTTTGTGACCCCTGATGGTCCCTACCAGTTCCCCAAAGTCCAAAACCCCCCCAAAAAAAACATTTGGCACAATTTGCAGGCAATATTTAATCCCAACCTATACAGAAAGTGCCCTCCCAGTGAAAAATACAGGAACTCTACACTGTCCTCACAAGTACCCTAAGGTGACCCTGTCACAGGGTTTTCTCAGCAAGATTTGTTCTGGAGAGACTTGTCATCGCCTTCTTCTGAGGCTGAGAGGGTGAGATTTGCCCAGGGTCATCCCATGGATTTGCATGGCCCAACAGGGATTTCAACCCTAGTCTCAAGAAGTCCTAGGGCCTAAGCAGACGGCTTATTGGGCCGTCTTGGGGGCAGGGAAGGGGAGGGGCAGCTGCACAATCGGTGCCCCAACCCCTTCCCGAGGTCGTCCTTGGAGCAGCCAGCCCTCCGCATGGCCGGCACTCCAAGGAGGACCTCCCGCCGCAGCGTTCGCAAACGTTGAAGCAGAAAAGTCGCCGAAAGTGCACTGCAGCCTTTTGCGGTGCACTTTCGGTGACTTATGAAAGGAGCGCTGATTTAGCACTCCTTTCAGGGGCGGCGAAGCTGCACCGTGGGATCGAGGCATGGGGATGCCTCAGTCCCAGGAGGGCCCATGGCTGCTCGTCTGCTTAGCCCCCTAGTCAAACATTCAAACCATTACACAATGCTAGCTCCAGGTTTACTATCAGAGGGGGATTTCCCTTGGCTTCCTATAAAGCTGAAAGAGTGTGACTTGCCCAAAGTTACCCACTGAGTTTCTGCAGCTGAGAGGGGATTTGAACCAAGTCTCACAGAGTCCTAGTGCAACACTTAAACCACAACACTGTGTTGGCACATGCTGTATGTTTACCTTCCTCCCATTTGTAGAAGATTAAAATGACCTGCTCAAGGCTTTTTTACTGCCAATAAGAACTAAGCTAAAATATATTGACATTTTTCATTTCATCCTTTTTTCCTTTGGCTTTACTCACTTCTGGAATGCAGATCCCAAAAACTTTTCTCAAACTGGATTCAGTTCTTGGGTTGGAAGAGATTCTACACCAGGGGTAGGCAACCTTTCTCCTTTAAGGGCCAAGGGACTTCAGCTCCCAGAAGCCTCAGCCATGTTGGCCAATAGTCCCATGTTGGCCAATAGCTTCTGGGATTCTGGTAGCTGAAGTCCCTTGGCCCTTAAAGGGGAAAGGTTGCCTACCCCTGTTCTACACCCATTATAAAGAGATAAAACCTATGCATCTATGATTACATATGTATGGCAACAGTCCTTCTCCTATTCATATCAAAGGACTTTATCACATAGGGAAAATTGGAAGTTTAAATGGTGATTATCCCATGAAAATCATGCATTCATGATTTAGATATCACAATTAAAGCACCATTATTGAGAATAACCAGACAATAAACAGCAACAAATCATCCACAGAGAAATCCCATGAAAGATTTGTTGCTGTTTATTGTCTGGTTATTCCCTGGTTATTCCCAGAATAATTTCTCTTTAACTATGCTGTGTGTGAAAATCTTAATCACTATCTTAATTGTGATTGCATGATTTTCATGTGATAATCACTGTTTAAACTCCTAATTTTCCTCTGTGTGGTAAAGTCCATAGACATGTTGAAAGCTTGAAGGACTTCCATGTTTGGTTATAACTTGCTTTCAAAGAAAGAAGAAGATCTACAGACCAACTATCCCTTTCAGTAGACTTTTTACTCTAACAGAAGCACCTCAAAGGAAACCCATTTGGCATATAACTCAAGTGCGAGAAATGTAAATATTTGTTTAAGTTTTTGTTTTGTTTTGTTTTGTTTTTATATAGAAGTAGGGACATCTGTTCTGGACATAAAAAGCTCCTTCTTATCTTAAGTGCCCATTTTTACAATTGCATCCTAAAACTTCAGATGTCACATTGTATGAAACAGAAAACCCAAGTTTTTTTTTCTAGGGTTCACATTGAATTTGATACAATATAATATTAGACTTATGTTTATCTTATAAATTGCAATTATAGTTTTGGCAGCAGAGGCCAGGATGGAAGGGGGGGGGGAACCAATTTCTTCCTTTGCCCTTGTTTAGTCCTGGCTCCATCCTTCCTTTGCCAACAATTACAATTCCCTCTTCAAAGGAGGAACATGCAGTGAGACAGAGCGCCTGACTTTTCAGTGTGCATTTTGTGCTGTGTAGGCTGAATCCTGTTCCGCTATTTGACTCTAGGTTCTTTGTCCTAAGGCAGCTGACGTCTCTGTGAAATGTCCCTAAATGGCTTTCCCTCATTGCATTACTGTGAGTTTAATGAAAGAAGAAATTCACAGTCATATTTTATATCAGTTATAACAAAAAGTCTCCTCATTCTTAATTGGCCAGCTGCCACATTTGAGTGTGGAAGGCACTGAATATAAACATCATAGGATACATCTTACTAGATGGAGATGAAATTATTCCCTTGTTCTTCCTAATTGTCTCTGTGTGTATGTGCCTTCAAGTAGCCTCTCGACTTATGGTGACCCCATGAATTCCATAGGGTTTTCTTAGGCAAAAATACTCAGGAGTGGTTTTGCCAGTTCTTTCTTCTGAAATATAGCCTTCAATACCTGGTATTCATTGGCAGTCTCCCATCCAAGTACTAACCATGAATAATAATAATAATAATAATAATAATAATAATAATAATAATAATAATAATAAATTTTATTTATATACCGCCCTGTGGCAAGCCAATCTGGGCGGTGTACAATAATAAAATACATACAGCTTAAAATAATATAATTCCCTCCTCCCCCCCCTTAAAAAGTTATTAAATCATATCTCAATTAAAAACGATTTACAATTAAAACAGAACAAAATAAAATTAAAAGTTACAAATAAAAATACAAACCAACAAATCCCTGTGACTTCAAATTCTAATGGGGACTATAAAATATTCCTAAAAAGGGGGAGGTCCCGAGGTCCCGAGGCCGGGTGATTTAGTCTGGAAAGGCCTGCCAAAAGAGATCCGTCTTGACAGCCTTTTTAAAGCTGTCCAAAGATGTTAATTGATGGATCACGTCCGGCAGGCTGTTCCAGAGACTGGATGCAACAACAGAAAAAGCCCTTTGGGAGGTCGCCACAAGCCTAGATTTTTGAGGCTGCAGCAGATTCCTCCCAGAGGACCGGAGAGCACGGGGAGGATTATATGGGAAGAGGTGGTCTCTGAGATAACTTGGACCCAAGCCATTTAGGGCTTTAAAGGTGATAACCAACACCTTGTACTGGGCCTGGAAACCAATAAGCAGACAGTGGAGGGACCTCAAAACCAGAATGATGTGGTCCCTCCTAGATGTTCCTGACAAAAGCATGGCTGCCATGTTTTGAACCAACTGTAGTTTCTGAACCAAGCACAAGG
>CM034706.1:155064497-155080102 GCA_020142125.1 Phrynosoma platyrhinos
CCTCTAAAATCTAGGCTTGCAGCGACCTCCCAGAGGGTGATCTCTGCTGTCACCCCCAAACTCTGGAATGACTTGCCAGATGAGAACCGTCAGTTGACATCATTAGACAGCTTTAAAAAAGATCTTTAGTGATGGTTGAGGATCTCCAGAGGGACATCAGGGTTTTTAGTTTGTTTTAATTATGGTTTTATGTTTTGATATTGTATTTTTAATTTGTCATATTGTTTAATACTTTCTTAAGGGGGGGAGGGATTATAATGTTTTAATGTTATATTTTATTCTTGTTATATTTTACTGTTGTCAACCGCCTGGATTGGTTCGCCACAGGGCGGTATACAAATAAATATTATTATTATTAAATATTATTATTAAAAAGAAAACATTGATTTTGCCATTTTATATAAAGGACACCATTTACTATGCAATTGTCTTACTGGAAATTGAGCATCCACAGATTCTGGCATCAATGGGGGTCCTGGAACCAAACCCCAGGAGATACCGGGAGCCTGCTGTATCCCTTTCATAACTATAGTTATTTCTAGCATATTATGTCCTAATTACTTACCAGTTTGAATCTTTAAAATATCATAAGATTTTTACTTCACCATTTTTGACAACTTTTTTCAGGCTGACATTCCCATCAGTTCTTTGCAGATGGTCAAAAATAATCCTCTTCCTCCTCCTCCTCCTTCCATTTTTGTGACTTCTGCAGATGTAAAAGTGAGATATCAATAAAATTAAGAACAGCAGCAACAAGAACAAAGCTCCAGAGCGATGGTGAAGGAGGATGGGACATCTTCCTCACTTTTTATTTAACTAATGCTGTCTACCAGTCTTACAGGCTGCACTGACTCAGTTCTAACTATGGGTTTGGGAAGCACCAACTGGAAAAAAAAAGTTCTGGAGGAAGAGCAGTAGGAGAGGAAGCCTGGGTTTATGTGTGCAGGCATTTCCCCAATAAAGGACCTGCCATTTTCTTCAAAAAGATCACTGTCTTCTCTGGAAAATACCTGCCTGGCTAAGCTGCTAGAGTAGGCCACAATGCAACAGAGCAATATATATATAGCCAGGTCAGTCTCACCCTGGCACAGCCCTGACAATATCCATCAAGGCTTGCTTTCATTCTCTTGCTGTGGCTTGATGAAAGCACAGAGGTGGAAATCTGTTCCTTCATTTCACTTTCTCCTCCTCCTTCAAAGCTAACACTTGAGTCAAAAACCAAGTATAAGGCAGTTGGACTGGAACACAAATCCACCATTGTGAATGGAGAGGGGAGCATTTAGATGGACAAAGGGGGGCATCTTGACATCCTCACTTCAGTTGTAAAGACATAGCATGTCGCTAGCTCTTCAAAAAATTTACTTCACTGTCAGAGTTGCTGTCAAATGGATAATAGCAGAGAAGACCTCACTTATTCTCTTCCATCGTCATGCTAGCTTATATAAAGGCACCAAATGCATGACCTACATAGTCTTCTGCCATTTCAGTACCTAGTATTAAATTAGAAAATTGGTGGTGTGCACTGCTATGAGTGGATCCAAGGCAGAAAAGGAAAAGGAGCAACTTCTCACAAATGTGAAGTGAAATTGCTATGTAAGAACACACCAACAAACTGAGTCTTTTCTCTTCCGCTCCTTGCTGATATAATTTTTACAAGTAATGTACTATGTTTCAGTAAACTGAGCTGTTTGCCTGTTCTGCGACCTATCTGTATTAAAATTCTGAATTCAGCTTGAACAGAATTCCAGTGAATTTAAAAAGATGAAAGATGTAAAGTGGTGGGGAAACCCCATTACAGAAATCACATCCCCAAACAACCAATATTGGAGACTCACTGAATAAAAATAAACATGTGAAAAGTTCTTGATCTCAACTGCTATAAGAACAAAAGGGTTTGTGCTGGCTGGCATGTCTCTCTCTTCCCCTGCTATTTACTTTTTATAGCAGTAAGAGCAAGACTGTACTTTTATGTGCCAGTGCATATGACTGTAAGTGACCATTACTTTAAAATGTATAAGGGTTTTGTTGTTGTTGTTGTTGTTGTTCATGCATAAAATTCAAATCCCAGTGCAATGTTTACTTAGCTCCCTGCTAGACTTTGGCAACAGACATCCTTGGGAGCTTACAGAACTTTTCCTAATGATGCCAGTGAGAATGTTGCCAAGCTTATAAAAATGTGTGTCCTGCTAAATGCAGACAACTGTAGAATTGTGTCAAAATCAACCAAATAAAAATAAACACCTCTCCCCCTGCACCCCCATCTAGAATTAATAGGCAAACAGTTGACTAGCTGTGGAATGTACCGAAGATGTGGAAGGAGCAATACTCCCAGTTTGAATGGGAAATGGCTTCATCTTGAGCAGATCTTTCACTAAATGATCATTTTGCTTTTTGGAAATTCTGTTACATTTTATAATGGCATATATGGAACAACTCCACCCCAGGGAAACAGAGGGGAAGCAGCCAAGCAATTCTGGAGAACCAGTATGGTGTGGTAATTAAAAGAGTTGAACTGGGATTTGGGACATCCAGGTACTAGTCCCACTGAGCCATGAAACTCACTGCCTGATGTTAAGCTGGTCATACTTTCTCGTCCTCATCCATCTCCCAAAGTCATTGGGAATGAAGCGGGAAAGACGAGAGCCACTTTGAGATCACTGCAGGACAAGCAGGATATCAATGGACTTAATTAACAAAAAAGTTTATTTACATGATCCAAAGCTAGGAAGAGTGATATTTGTATGTTCATGTACATCACAGCTTCCCCCATTATGATCTTAAAAACTATAATCCACTGACCATAATTTCTCTTTTCTCAATTAAACATTTACTGTCTACCTAACTGCTTTCTAGTAGTGATTAATTATTTCATTATCTTCTCCACAATATTGTTAGTTTTCATCACACTTGTTTTCCTTGCTACTCACTGAGCTCAGGGTGCCTTACTTGGCCTTGCAAATGAATCCTGAAGCTCCTCATTTTTACACTTGCCCACAATATTTAGAGTGTAGCAAAATGTGCAGCAAATGTGAGTCTTTCTCTTTTGTGAATCTTGTGATATTTTTCAGATTTGTAAATCCTTGCCTTTAATCAAAGCAAATTTCAAGATTCCTCCTTAGGCAAAACATCTGCAGAACTTTGACTAAAACTGGAGAAAAAAGTCCACACATTCACCCAAATAATTTCCCATAAGTGTTTCTTTGAGCATTCTAGAATATTTTTGGCTGGTTTCTTGCCACACAATTACAAACCCATATAGGGCAACCCCCCACTACATCAAGGACTCACTCACTTCATAAGAAAAAACAATAACCTTGACCTTAAACCCAGAGACATACTTATCAGCTTTGATGTGGTCTCCCTGTTCACACCAAAGTCCCTATAATGGACACCATGACACTCATCTGACAAATTTTTCCAGAGGACATCAAAGCCCTATTCGAACATTGCCTCACCACAAGCTATTTCCAGTGGGACAATGGATTCTATGAGCAGAGAGATGGGGTAGCCCTCTAAGCCCTGTGATAGCAATTTTGTGATCTATAAGTCTAATGGGAAGCCCTCTAAGCCCTGTGATAGCAAACTTTTACATGGAACACATTGAAAAGCAAGCCCTGGAAACAGCACCGAAAAAGCTCACAACTTGGTTCCAATATGTGGATGACATTTTCACCATTTGGAGCCATGGAGAAGAAGATCTGGCTATGTTCCTGAACCACCTGAACATCCACCCTAACATCCATTTCACTATGGAAAAAGAAAGGGAAGGAATACTGCCATTCCTGGATGTCCTAGTCATTCGCAAACCAAACCAATGTCTAGGTCACACAGTATACAGAAAACTGACACATACAGACAGATACCTGCACAAGAACTCCAACCATCACCCAGGACAAAAAAGAAGCACATAAAAACACTAGTAGACCAGGCAAAATGTATCTGTGAACCCCACTTCTTGGAAGGTGAATTGAAGCACCTAGACCGGGCTCTATAGGTGAATAGTTACACCAGCTCAGACATCAGAAGGGCTGCCAGACCCAGAAAAACCCAGAGGAATGAAGACAAGCAATCACCCAAAGAGAAGGTATTTTTACCATACATCAAAAGAGTTGCAGACAGAATAAGGAAAATGGTGAGGAAACACAACCTCCAAACAAGATAGTCAAACCTTGTTTTCTTTAAGAGTTTCTTCTTTCCTGTTGAGGTTGTCCAAGTGTTTGTGGATTTCTATGGCTTCCCTGTGTATTCTGACCTGATAGTTGTTGGCATGATCCAGAATTTCAGTGTTTTCAAACAGCATTTTATGCCCAGGATGGTTTATAATATGTTCTGCTACTGCTGATTTTCTGGCTGACCCAATCTGCAGTGTCTCTCATGTTCCTTGATTTGTTTTTGGACACTGCGTTTGGACACTGCGTTTAGTGATCCCTATGTAGACTTGTCCGCAGCTGCATCGTATGCGGTAAACTCCTGTGGCTGTGAGAGGGTCTCTCCTGTCCTTCGCTGAGCACAGCATTTGTTGGATTTTCTTGGTCGGTTTGTAAACCATTTGGAGGTTGTGTTTCCTCACCATTTTCCCTATTCTGTCTGCAACTCTTTTGATGTATGGTAAAAATACCTTCTCTTTGTGGTCAAATCCCTACACCACACTGATTCTCTATTAAGGACATACCCAAGTGTAAGTTAACCCTATGCCTGCATATGCCTACTTTTGATCACTGTGGTAGCTGATGTTCCTTCCTTCCTTCTCTCCCTCCTGGCCTACTGTACAGCCAATGAAAACACCCCCCAACCTACTGTACAGCTAATGAAGCTCCCATCCACAGACATTCATGCCTTTAGGAAAGCAGAGGAAGAATGTAGAAGTACCATAGCAGATATGAAGTGTTTACATCATTTGGAGATCTCAGAGGTCTCTGTGGCTGATGTATTCATTTCATGTCTGGCTATAGGGATTTAATCAGATGCTTTGGCTCTCCCCCTCCCTGGCTCTCTTCCAAGCATGCATGACTGTGGGTCAGGGGCATCAGCAGCTCTACTGTAGGTACAGGAGGTAATAAAATGCTCAGAATAGCATAGTTCAACATGCTGAACTACTATGCTATGCTCAGCCATGCAGGATTGCAGCCACTATGTATCGGTTCTATGTTCAGTTGTACACAAAGGGGTTGGGCATGGTGCCAGCAGCAAACTTCCTTCTTTGATTCATTTGGTTCAACATGTATGAACATGTAGCTAGGACATTTGGATCTAATCCAGATTGTTGGATTCTCTCATCATTGATATTCATTTATCCTGATTTTTTTCCATATTTTAGATTTTCCATACCTTGAACTGTATTTGTTTTCCATACATCCTCTTGATCTGCTACCCACTGACATCTTCTATTAGCATCCCAACCATGTCCTTGAAAATTTCCAAAACAGGATCCAAGAATCCCCATTGTACATTGCTGTCATTTGCTGCAAGAACAAAAGTGCTGTTATGATATTATATGGCAGTGTTGTGCAAAGGCTGTACTGGTTCCCTCTGTTCCAACAATAGATATGATTGTCCATTGTCCTCACCCAGATCAGCAATTCATCTAGATTCACTCTCAACCAGAGTAGCTTGTCTTTTGTTATATTATTTTAATAACACTATTTGATGAGCACTGCTAGCAACACAAAAAACATCTGTAGCTTATCCAAGTTAGGGGTGTCAAACAAGAAATTTCTAAAGAATTGCTACAGCTCCTGCCCCTCCACTCAGATTTTGATTGGGTCCCATACTAGGTTTAAATTAATCCAGGATCAGTTCTGAGGTAGATAGGCACTATTTGTGATTTTTTTTCTGAGGAAGTGACTTTTGATATACTGAATTTTGAAGACTGGTTTGATTTCATCTGCATTTTAACTGTATGTGCATTGCAGTCAGAGCTTATGGATCAAAAGTGATATATAAATATCTTCCAAATAAAAAATAGCATTTAATTTTCTTATGTGAAAGCAAGGAGCAGGGGCTGTTAGTCAAGTCCTCAGGGCAAACATTAGTTCAACCTCAACCATAAGGTGACTTTAAACAAACAATGAGCTCTCAGCCCGTAGTGTCACTAGGGCTGGTGTCACCTGGTACAGTAACCCATGGTGTCACCATTGACCTCCTCCTATACTACACCATACAGAATACTTTGTAATTTTTTTTGTACTAATGTTACTCATGAATCACAATTTCAGTACTTCACTGAATATGGCAATAGCTGTGCCATAAACAACTAGCAATATGAGGATTATACCTTTAGATTACAATTTCATACTCACAGCCTAAATGTATTTAAATGTTCATTGCTTCATGTGGTAAGATGTGATATAAGACAATTTAAAAATTAAAAATTAATGTGTGTGTGTGTGTGTGTGTGTGTGTATAATTAAAGATTAAAATTTACTTTTTTGAAAACCTGGAGCCTCTCCTTTCTCCTCCCACTGAGTGTCTCCCCACTCACACCATCTCTTCAGCATTTTAAAGGGATGCAGGTGAATGCCACAGCCTAGTTCTGCCAAATGGCAGATGTTTGGGGATCAATGGTGTCTCCTCCCCCTCAGGGTGTCACCTGATGTGGCGCACACACCCCACACATCCCTTGTGATGCCTTTGCTCTCAGATCCTGGGAAAAAGGCAGCAGTATACTGAAGCATTTTAAATATATTAGAATACTAATTATGAAGTATAATGCTCACCTATTTTTATTTTGCTCTCCCACTGTAGTCTGGTGTTAGCATTCCAGGTCCTGTGACAAGTTGAACAAAGAATGGCATTGCTAAAAAAAAAAAAAAGAGTAATAAGGGATGTGTGTGTGTGTGTGTGTGATTTGTAAGTATTTAAACAATAAAAATGCAAAGAGGCGAAGGAAAGAGGACTATCTCTGGATTTTCCACTCCAAAGCATGCATCTGAGGAAGGAGACTCAAGTCTAGAAAAGCTCATGCTATCAACTTCTTCCTTTCAGCTCAGCCGGAAATGCATGAACCAAATAAGACAGCTTCTGGCCACTTTGGGCACATGACATTCAAATGATGCAGGCCTCTAAAGTGATTGGAAGCCACTATGGAGTCACAATCCAGTTCTTTGGACTAGACTAGATCAAAAAGGAGTGGATTAAATCCAACTCCTGGTGGCACTTTTTTGGGACTATGGTGGCAGCCACTTCAGGAGCAGGCTGTGCGATCATTGTGGACCTAGCCCAATCACAGATGGAGTGGCCTCCAGCTGCTCCTTCCAGGTCATCTGTTCTGGGCCTTAGTTTCAAAGGTGCTACAAGATCACTTTGCACACTGATTTTCCAGACTAACACAGCTATATCTATGAATAAATAGAGAATGAGGTGGAAGAAAGAGAAAGTGAAGCAAGTAAAATAAATACTCAAATGCAAAGATAACATTGTAAAAAAAATCATATTTAACATTTCTCAAATAGCATAAAATCTAGCAGCCCATCAGCTGGGGTCATTTTTTTTTAGAGCCAACAAGAAACAATTGGAATAGACAGGCCCAGAAGGTGGTGGGATATTGAAGCAGAGCCTAAGCAGCTATCCTGCATTGCAGACCCTGTGATAATCCATGTGTGTGTGTGTGTGTGGACTAGATGTGTTCTAGGTATGAAAAGAATATTTGAAAATCTTCCAAAAAAAAAAGATCTAAAAACCTCAAGTTTCACCAATGTCAGGAAAGCCTGATGAGGAGAATGCTAGACAAGCATGAATCTTGCCAGTTCTTGCCAGTTAAGCACTTGCTGTAAGTGTGAAGGAGAGAAGGGTTGCAGAGGAAACAAAAGGAGGCAGGAAATGAAAAGTTTCTTGCATAGTATAAAATATGTTTCCTCCACAGAAAACAACATTTAAATAAAATAAAACATTTATGCACAGAAAACACTGGATTTTTGTGCAAGAAACATGTTTTCTGATTAGAAATGCAGAAAATAATATTTCTGCACAGAAAATGCTCTGTATTCTTTTATCCACAGAATAAGTCCAAAACACAAAAACTGCAGAACATTTAACAACTTTCTTGCAATGAGGAGAAAAATAAATTATTTGTTCTTGATTGTGAGAACAAAATTTACCAAAAAAAATGCATCCCTGAGATCTCCAAGATACCTTCTAGTTCTCTAATCCTGTAATCTTAACAAGAATCTAACAAAAAGCACAGGACAGCAGATACTTCTTTTCTCCATGAACAGTAGCCCCAATTACACATTGGTAAACCCAGCGTCTCAATTTGCCTGGATCAATCATAGCCCTTTTCAGTCTGAACACACACAAAAGTAAATGGACTAATTATGCATCAGATATATGTTGATGTATGGCCAGCGTTAATACAAAGAGGGCCTTGTGCATATGTGAATGTCAATATCTGTTGAGTGAATTACTCCCTAGGGATTCAGACCTTGGTCAGTCTAATGCAGGGGTAGGCAACCTTTCCCCTTTAAGGGCCAAGGGACTTCAACTCCCAGAATCCCAGGAGCTATTGGCCAATATGGGACTATTGGACAACATGGCTGAGGCTTCTGGGAGCTGAAGTCCCTTGGCCCTTAAAGGGGAAAGGTTGCCTACCCCTGGTCTAATGTACCAATTGAGTGTTGGCTTCTCTGGATGGCCAATATGTTTGATAGAACCTGATTCAAGTTGTGCATGCAACCCCCTTGGCATGTCCAGATAGGACACATTAAGAAGGCTTCAAAGAATCCTCCATTTTAGAGATTCAAAGAATATTTAACACTAATCAGTGATAAAAGTCCTTAATAACTAGAAGCCATGCCTGAGGAAGAAAGAGCTATGTCACCACTCCATAGTTATTCCCTTGTACCTCCCCAGCACTGACTGCTTGTGCTTCTCCTACCAACTCTTCTATCACTCCACCAATCCCCCCCCCCACACTGTTTGCTTTACCTCAAATGATTTCCTCTGGAGGGTCCTTTCTTAGAATTATGTAATGTAGACAGGGTGGAGACAAGCAATCTCCATGACTACTCTGGCAAACAATAACTTGTTTTGAGGTCCTGTTAAAGCAAGATGTTTAGGATATGCTAGATGAAAGAAAAATAAGGAAAATGTGATTGTAACTTATTGATAGTTAAGATCTCTGCCTATAGAAACCCATCAGACCATGTGACATAATTTGTTTTTAAAAAATGGTACCCCTTATGTAATACATCAATAAATAATATAGTTTTACTGCAGAGGGTTGAACAATTTTCCATTTATGGTGGGGAAAATCATAATGTCTGTTGAAGACATCTGGTTCCCAATTAACTCAACTGGAATAGAAGGCATATATTAATTAAGAGTTTTAATGGCATTCCTATGGACATACACTAAAACAAATGCCTAAAAGCCATTTTTGCTCTCCCTTACATCTCTTGCTAAACTGAATAGCCATCATAACAAAAATATAATACACATTTGCTTTTTAAAAAGTGCTTCCTGTCACTCATTTTACTCACATATTTTTCACCTCCCTATTTTGAAGATGAATATTTTTCAGATTGTCTCTGAATATCCAATTCAGAATACTCTGAATACACAAAGTCTCCAAATATATTATATCTGTATTTGGCACTTATGGTATTCAGTATCGATATCTGATATTTAATAGAATTTAATTGGGGACATGCAGAAGTGTTCAACAGTATGATATTCAGATAAAATATATGATGAATATCAAATATTTACACATTCATTTCAGCTCTAATTTGTGGTAAACCATGTTTAACTAGTTTAGTTAGTCCTGAACAGGACATTTGTCATCCAGTCAGCTTGAGCATATGGTGGCCCTAGTAATGAGAGATCTTCAGGAGCCCTGGTCAACAGTAGCACTGCTCAGGTTTTGCAAGCTCCAGGTCATGGCTTTCTTTCTTTTTTAAATTAATTCCCTAGTAATATGGTCTTCCTCTTTTTCTACAGCCTTCCAGTTTACTGAGCAATATTGTATCTTCCTGTTATTCATGTCATTTCAAAATGTGCCCACAGTAGAGTTCAGGTTTGATTTGCTCTTTGATCCATTTATTTGTCTTTTTAGCAGTCTATGGCATCCAGCAGCACATTTCAGATAAAAATATCAACAGGAGTAGTTGTGTTGGCCATCCAGCAATATACAACAAAGTCCAAAATCCACGAGCAATAATACTTTTATTGGGCAAACTCCAAAGCATAAAATACATTATGCAAGCTTTCAATGGCTCACAGGCTTCTTCATTAGGCAAAGATGTTAAAAATCATACAGGAGAAAAATGGTGATGATGTTAGAGTCACAGGTGTCTGGGATGTTGTCAGTTAAGATGGTATTGAGGGATTTCAATGCAGGTCAAGGCCACTCCCCTGATTAACCATATGAGGAGTGGGAGCAAAGAACAATACAAGATAGGTAATAAAATTTCAACTCCATTAGCAGCAGAAAAGTAACTTCTCTTGAGATCCAACTGTCCCAGCCCTGTGCGAAGCTTAATGTTCCTTTCTTAGGGCCATTACAGACTGCCAGAAATAATGCAACTTGAGGCCACTTTAACTGTCCTGGCTCAGTGCTAGGGACTCATGGGAATTATATTTTTTCTGAGACATTGAGCCTTCTCTGTCAGAGAGCTCTGATGCCACAATAAACTATAGTTCCCATGATTCCTTAGCATTGAGCCAGGACAGTTAGAGTGGCCTCAAGCTGCATTATTTCTGGCAGTCTGTAAAGGCCCTTAGTCAGAGAACATTTAATTTCTCAAGGAGTCCCTGTACTGTGACATGTGGAAAAACTTTTAGGTTTTGTATAGGTAAAACTTACCAAATTCGAATCCCAAATTGTAGTTTAATGAAAGAGTTTTACCTTTGTTGGAGGAAGAAAACCTCAAAGAGTTAACTCTCAGTCTTTTATTTAGTTCCCTCTTGTTTAGGAGTCCACTATTGGAACCGAATTTGATATCCTGAAATCGGGTGGGGGGTATATTCAGAGCTGAGCATGTTGGTTGTGAACAAAATCCCAAACCACAAGCAGCAATAACTTTATTGGCTCAACTCAGGTATTCAAAGCTTCACTGGCTTCTTCATCAGGAGAACTACTTTCAGATGAGTTTATCTTCTTCCTATAGTATATTTTGCTCTCTTAGTATTTAGGGTGTAGGGAATTATATTTAACTCAACAGACTAAAGATTCATCCAGAATCTTTCATGCTGTGCAGCTAAATGCCTTCACACACAAAAAAATCCAATCAAAACCCCCAATCAGATTACTTTTACTAAATAAAGGTTTAAATTTTAGATATTTGGTATGCCCATTTATCACATTATCTGTTAGTTTACATGGTGTTGTTTCCTTGTCAAGACAAAGAATCTGACTGGATCAGCAGCATGCCTTTGTTTATTTGAACAGAACAATCTTGGGCTGGATATAGGTGCAGAGGGAATAAGCACACCAATCATTTCACTCTTAGATCCAGTTATTTTTCAAAGAACTTTAATGCTATCATCGTTTAATGTTCCACATTAAATTCTGTGCATGTACTTAGCTTTCAGATTTGGATTATAAAGTCTGGAATGAATGAAATTAAGTGTTTCTTTTAGACAGCCAACTGACAAGGCAAAGGAAATCCCTAGCTAAAGAATATTACAGTTTTGGGTCATGAACATTTATGCAGGAGTTACTGCCATCCAGAGGCAGAAAGGCATAAACTGTCATCTTCTATTACACTTGGAACCTGAAAAGTAAATCCAAATAGGTATGTTGCTAAGTAGTGTCCTTTGCATTAAAACATTTCCGAATAGAGCTACACATGGTTTTCATATTTTGTTTAATTTAATATATAATTTTGTGATCTATAAGTCAACTATCATGTTGCAATGAAGATGATTTTTAAAAAAAAAAACACCTCTAGTCGGATGTCAACAAAAATCCCAACAAGGTCAGAAAGTGTTATAGCACACCAGCATTTCATAACCAAAGGAATAGAGGTGTGTGGTTGAAGACTGCAATGAATAATGTGTAATGCTCCCCTCATGGGCCAGTCTCAATGGAGATTGAAATGAAGGTGACCTTCTGACCCAGTGTAACATGGTTGGATATCTTCTGGATATTAAAGAGGGGAAGGTCTGCACATTTCAGGTTTTTTTTTCCATTATTTTTATTATAATTTTAATGAATTTATACATGCTATTTACAGGCTAGATAAGAGGGTTACATAAATATCATTCCTTACACACACACACACACACACACACACACACACACATATATATATATATATATATACTAAGCTTTATATCATATAGTAAGTGTACAATATAGCTTTAAATTCATGTATTTAACTTTCCCCTATACTTTGTTACCAACTAAATCAATCCAGCTTAACTACTTTCCATTTGCTTTCATATTGTTGGAATGTTCTTCCTGCTATATACATAGACAATTTATCCATACTTATCAGTTCATTCAATTTCATTTCCCATTCTTGTACTGTAGGTATTATTTCAGATTTCCAATGTTTTGCCAATACCAATCTCACAGCTGTTACCATGTAGAGTATAACACTCTTTTCCTCTTGCTTCAGTTTATATTCCATCACATCAATTATATTTAAGAGAAACAATTCTGGTTTTAGTCGGATTTTCTTTTGTGTTATTTTAAACATTATTTTATGAACTTTCTCCCCAAATTCTTTGCTTTTATTACATTGCTACCACATGTGGTACATAGTTCCAGTCCCTTCTTTACATTTCCAACATTTGTTTTCATTGTGCTTATTTATCTTAGCTAATCAGCCCATTTCAGTTTTTCATGCATTTGACTATCCTGAATATATTGGTGGTTTCCTTTCTGGTAAATTCTACAAAAACTAACAGAGAAACAAAAATCCCTGCAATCTGTATTGGGTAAATGTGGCTGATACTCTTATTCTTAACTAGGTACAGAACCATTTTGTGGCTGGCTGCCATATAGATGTTAATGAAGAGCCTCTTTGAAAAAAAGAGGTTTGCCTCCTAATTCAGCCCTAAAATGACTACCTACATACAGATATTCAAACCCAGGCTCTTAAGTGGATAAAGCCTTGGTATCATGTGGACACATCTGTCAGCTTCAGTTTCAGTCTCATTAAAATGTTTTAAAACTCAAATTCTAGCCATCCCAAATCTGAAGACATTTTCGGTTTTTTGTGAATTTTTTAAAAAATGTATTGGGAGGGAAATTTCCCTCATTATTTTTCAAAAGTAAATTGTAATGCAATGCTCATCCATCCTTACTAGAAATATATGGTGGGGCTAAATTTGGCTCCTTACTTGGATATCAAGAATGTGTGGTCAGCAGGGAAACTATCAATTTGAAATGGTAGCATATGTTTTCTTGTGATCCCTTAATATGGGATTTTAAAGTTGTTTATAAACCCTAAATAGCTGTAGATTGGTATGGATGCAATGGGTTCAATCCACACTAAGCAGATTCAATGCTATGATGAGATATTCCAGAATGATATGTGAAAGTTGTAAATAAACTGCAAAACCTGCAATTGATTCTATAAAATCACCATGTCTACACAGATTTTGCTGTGTTTGTATGAAATAAAATAAATAGTTAACATGGAATTCTAACCCACAGATAACTGGAACCACTTTATGGAGGGAGATTATCACACTGCCCTTTTCCATCCTTCCATCCCAACCTAGGTGTGGGAGGAAAACTTTTAAGGATGGATTGAAGGCTGGAGGCATCCCATACCTGATCATGGCATCCTGTACCCAATCCAGGCTTCTCTGACACTTTTTGAAAGAGTGGGACTTTCCTGTTCTTTACAAAATATGGAAGAATTCTAGATTCGGTATGGGATGCCTCTGACCCACACATGGAGACGTGCAATGCAATCCATCTTTAAAAGTTTTCATCCCATGCCTAGGTCCAGACAGAAGAATGGAAAAGGGCAGTGCAATAATCTCCAAGGTGATAAATTTCTTGATTAAATACTGTGGCCTAAATTCACTTACTAATTCCATTACTATAAAGTCAATTGATTTAATATACATAATGTAGTTGGGCATAGCAATTGTATATTTAAAAGCAGTTCATTAATTAGTTTACATTCCACTTTCCTCCTGACACAGCATCCGAGGCAGCTTAGAACCAGTCCAAAACAACATAGTGATAAAAACCTGGTTATAAAGCATTCAGACACAATTAAATTAGCTATTGTAGTTAAACACCATTCATTTTTAAAAGCATAAACTCATTTTAAAACATAACAATTATGATAACAATACAGCACAAACCTCCCATAAAATGAATTTAAATTCATTTTAGATACCAGATTCCTTGGCACAAAAGCTATCACGGATAGGTCAGGGCTACTCCAAAGATTATATTCCTTTAAAAAAAAAAAAAGGGAAGACACACACACCCCACACAGGTTTATCCCTTTTTTACTTTCATCTTCCATTAATCTTAAAGCTCAGAAATACATCTCTTTGGGAAACTAATTGTCTTGAGTCCTATAGTCAAGTGAATGCTTTTCCCGGCTGTTTTTGTACAATTTGTGAAAGCAGGTTTAAGTGTGCCCTCTGCTGGAATCATAGTGAAACAGCAAAGGGACTGTGAAGAAACCAAAATCATTTTAGCGTTTTGTTGTCTTATTCAGAAGCGACATGCCATGTTTGAAATACACTTGTCTGGGAAGCAGGGGGATTATTTTTACTTTTTTTTACTTTTTTAAAAGTTATTTCACATATATGTTGAAGCTTAATGAAAGTACAGTAGACATTATTATCTCCCATTCAAATTATTTACCAGGAGAGCTGGCTAAAAACTTTTTGTGGCTTGAGGCAAAGGACAAGATTTACACACAGAGAGACAGACACAGAGGACAGCAGAACCAGTGGTCACTGGTGGCTCCCACATGGAGCAGTTAATGCAGTCCAAGTTTTAGTTTGACATTTAAAGGAACTACCCAAGATAGTTGAACCTGGTTGGGAACTAGGTTTCTATACCTTGGATAGCTCCTTTAAAGTTTGAACTAGAACCCAGAATAGTTTGACCATCCTACCGACATGGAAGCCACCAGAAGCGACTAGCTACCTCCCTTTGCCAACATTGTTTATCAACATGGTATCCCATAAGGGCCAAAGCTGGTAAAATGCGGGCTAGACAAAGTAACTGTTACATAGATTTATAATTGGTTGACTGGACGAACCCGAAGGGTGCTCAACAATGGCTCCTTTTCAACCTGGAAAGAAGTGACCAGTGGGGTGCCACAGGGCTCTGTCCTGGGCCCAGTGCTATTAAATATCTTTATCATGGACTTGGATGACAGTATTGGGGGCCTAGTTATCAAATTTGCAGATGACACCAAATTAGGAGGAGTAGCTAATACCCCAGAGGACAGGATCAAAATTCAAAATGACTTGAACAGAATAGAAAGCTGGGCCAAAACTAACAAAATGAAATTCAATACGGAGAAATGTAAGGTACTGCACTTAGGGCAGAAAAACGAAAAGCACAGATATATGATGGGGGACACCTGGCTGAATGAGACTACATGTGAAGGGGATCTAGGAGTCAACAGGGTCAAGTTGAACATGAGTCAACAGTGTGATGCAGCAGCTAAAAAGGC
>CM034706.1:155136743-155147291 GCA_020142125.1 Phrynosoma platyrhinos
TCGGATGGAGTGGACGGAGGGCTCTTCTACTTAGGCTAGGCCCGATGGAGATTATGAGCATTGTCCCCATAGGGAGATGTATATCTATTTCAATTATAGTATTTTGTTGTTGTTGTTTATTGTTGCTACTGCTGCTGCTGCTGTTGCTGCTGTTATTTTTCCTCTTCTCCAATACTGTGACATAAGTTACAACAAATTCACATTAAAACACTGACAAATACATAAGAGAAAGAAAAAAGAAAACACTTGCTGACAGAAGGAAAACAAGGAAGGAGCTATCCTAGCCTCTGTAGGGAGGGAGAGCCAGAGCCTGGGAGCTGCCACCCCAAAGGCCCTCTCCTATGTTCCTACCAAACATGCCTGGGAAAGTGGTGGTACCAAAACAAAGGACTCTCCTAAAGATCTTAGAGCCTAGGAAGGCTTATATAGGAAGATAAAGGGCCTAAGCAGGCGGCGCAAAGCGCCATCTTCGAGACCAGGAAGGGGAGGGGAAGCCTCACGCTGGGTGCTCCAACCCCTTCCCAAAAACGTTGTCAGAGCAGCCAGCCTCCACATGGCCGGTGCTGTGACAACGCACTTCCGCTGCAGCGTCCGCACACGCTGCTGCGGAAGAGACGCCGAAGGTGTGCTGGAGGCCTTTTGCGGCACACCTTCGGCATCTTGCAGAAGGAGCACTATTTTAGCGCTCCTTCCTGGGACTGGGATGCTGCACCGCGGGGCCGAGGATTGCGGATACCTCTGCCCTGATCTGCAGCTTCCCAGGGCAGCCCCGTGCCTCCCGTCTGCTTTCCCCCAAAGACTTTCAGGTAGTTACGATCTGAGTGGTAGAAGGCTCTAGGCTCATAACCAGTATTTTCAATTGGGCCTAGAAACTGACCAGCAGCCAGTGGAGCTATTGCAAGAGGGGAGTTATATGTTCTTTGTAGCCAACCTCCGTTAACAATCTGGCTGCAGCTTTTGGGGCCAACTCAAGTTTTGGAGCACTTTTCAAAGGCAGCCCCATGCAGAGCACATTACATCAATCCAAACAGGAGGTAACCAAGGCATATTTAACTAAGGCCAGATTAGTTGTTTGTAACTTTGCATCCATATAAATAAACAAACATATATGGATTGCATTCAAATCCTTGTCATTGTTTCTTCTCTGTTAGGTCAGTAAATCTCCCCACCCCTTTTTTTGGGGGGGGGTGATATGATTTTAGTGGATATATTAATTTAAACTGCGGAATCTTTCCATCTTCCCCTGAGATATTAGATGAACATGAGACAGATATGAGAGGGGGGGGGATTTGTGGTCATTTAAAGCATGGTCTGGGTGTAATAGTTGTTCATTTATGAAGTATCTAGCTCCAGCTTTACTAAATGCAATGTTTAGGCCAGGGGAAAGTGTCTGTAATTGCAAACAGCAACTCTGGCAAACATCCACTAGATGTCAGTCATGGAGTTTAACATCAATTTACATTCATAATAAAAGGAGACGTGGAACACTTGTTTCTGAAAATACAATGAACAAAAATATCTTTACCGCATCTTTAATGTCATGTGCATATAACAGGACCATGCCAACATTTCAACATTCAGTCTACACCAATGTGGATCTCTGGATTACAGAGCTGGCTACTTATCTTAAAATCCCTTCTCCTGTTTTTTTCCCCTCTAGAATCAAGTTCGATTTAATAGAGATGTTACTCACTAGAAGAAGTAACTTATTATACTGTGTCTGCACCCATTTTGATTAAAAATTAGGAAGAACACCCTGATGGCACTACCTGTTCAATAGTGGAACAGATTACTCTGAAAAATAGAAAGACCAGATTTTAAACTATACTTTTATGCTTGCTGCATAGCTTGGCTAATGCATGCCTCTGAGAGATAAAAGATTACTATGTCCTGAAGGCCATAATTTGAGGTATGGAAATGTACAAGGAATTTAATCATTTTGTAAGGAGAGCATTAGGGAAGGTATAGAATATGTACAAGAACAAAATATATAAAAAGATACCACAGTGGGCACCTCCTCATGAAGCTTTTATAAAAAATGAGAAATTAGTAGAAGATGGCTGGCTAAAGTACAGAGACTTTTTAGATTGGAGAGGATGAAACCCATGCCTAAGAATAAGAAATGAATTAATGAATGAATGGATAAATTGCCAATGATATATGTATAGACAGCTATACAAAAGCACTACAGTGGACATTACAATTGAAAGAACTGGCAATGAGAAAACAGTATTGGATGAAATAATATTTGATAAAAGAAACCACACTATATCAAGGACATATAAATTACTCTTAAAATGGAAATGGAACAAGAAAGGATGTACTTTAAGATGGGCTCAAAATGTTGAATGTATAATTCACTTGGATTAAGTGACAAAAGTAATGGAATAAAAATCCAAAGTTTATATTAAGTATGGACATCAAAGAGAACTATATAAGATGCTACACAAATTTATTTAACACCAGCCAAGTTAGCTAAAATACATAAAAATGGTGATGAAACTTTTTGGAAATGCAGTGAAACCAGAGGGACTTTCTATCATATGTGATTGCCATACCCCCAAAATAAGAAATTTTGGTTGAAAATACACAGTGCAATATAGAAGATTTTCCACATTAAAATTAAGGTGGAACCATAATTTTATTGTTATGAATACGTTAGAAGGAGAGGTGTAAAGGAAACATACCAAATGTATTTCATATCTAGTATGTGCAGCAAAAATGGGTGTTGCCCCAAAATGGAAAGATGGCGAGACTCTTTCAATTGATGATTGGTTTCTAAAATGTCTCAATATGATGGAGATGGACAAATTGACAATGTTAATAAAGGAAAAATAATTGAGAAATTACGAAGAAGAACGGGGTAATAAGATTTTTGGAAGAGAAGTGAGATGACACAGCTACTATTGGACACAGGAACAAATTAATTATGAGATTTAAAGAGGAGAGATTATTAGGAAATGAAGCTTAAAAGTATTATATGTAAATAAATTACAAGACTGGATAGTGAATAATAATACACTGTCACTTAATATTGAGCTGGTATGAGAAATTGAGTCAGCATGGCACAGTGGTTTGATTGTTGGACTACAGTTCTGAGGACCAGGGTTCAGTTCCCAGCTCGATATGGATACAGAGTTCTGAGTGTAGGCTGCTGTCACGCTGCAGAAATAAAGCAGTTTGACACCACTTTAACTGCCATGAGTCAATGCTATGGAATTCTTCGATTTGTAATGGGGGGGGGGGAACAGAGCTCTCTGACAGAGAAGGCTAAACATCTCACAAAACTGTAAGTCACCCAAAAAATCCCATTACATTGTATCATGGCTTTTAAAGTGATGCCAAACTGCTTTATTCCTGCAGTGTAGCAGCAGGCATAGTGCTAGAATTCTGTAATATGATAGGGACCTTTGTGCATGAAGAGGGTTACTATGGAGTGAGCTGGCTGCAGAAACCATTGAGCTGTGCTAGATTCAAAATAGCAGAGCTATGCACATTGTGATACTGCTAGCAGTAGGGTTGAGAGGTGAAATATGGATCAGAAGTTCTATGGCTTTCAAGGTTATGCAGAAGAGGGAAATGCAGCAGGTGCTGCTTTTGTGACCAGCAACACCTGCTGAAATTCTCTTGTCTGCATAACTATGAAAGGTATAGAACCCTGTACCTGGAAGCCTTAGAGTCAGTAACATTATCAAAGGAGACTGTAGCAGAAGGTGGACAGAAATGGGACAAAGAGCAATCCTTAAGAAGAGGACGAGCAGTGCAAGTAATGTAGATAGCGCTGGGACATTTGTTAGGGATTATTTGTAACATTTAATAAAAGCATAGGCTCTTCTCAAACTAAATACCTGAGGCCTTTTGAGGGAGACTTCACATTCTGGGTTAGACTACAGAAACTCTTCCAAAAGAGGTCTCCATACATTGCTGGGTTGTAATCTGATTTCTACATGAAGCAAAAAACAAAGTGAATGAAAAGTTTCCTGCTCCAGTGAAATATCTGAAGCATTCTGAGGAAAGCCAAGAATTGCAGTAAGACTCAATAGAATAATCAAGAGGAGATTTTCCAAGTCTCCTCAAATATCTGCATGATTACTTTTGTCTGTGACTCTTATTTTCCAATAAGATGTCATGTTTGTTTACTCTGGCCTAAATCCAATTTGACACAAGTGAATTAAAAATCCCTACCACCACAGTTGTGTGAGCAGTTGCTCCTTACATGCTCAAAATGGTAGCACCAGAAGGAATGCAACCAGCTGTTTAATGCACAGTGCTTGCACAACCAGCTCTGCCACCTCTTTTGCAATGCCTTTGCAGAACCACTTGCACAATTTAAACAAAGCCTTCATTAGAAACCACCTTTATGCTAGCTCTGAAAATGTACAACTTCTAGCACATTGACATCAATGGATAATGGGCCCCAGCTGTTCACTAGATGCCATTTTGCAGATGTCTCTGCCTTCAGAAATAAAAAGCATGATAAATGGTGATAAGGCCTTTCCAGTAGAGATGTTTCTCTGGAACAGGGATACTCCCTTGTTGCCCAGTTCCAACAGGTTTTGGCTCCAGGTTAAAATTATTTTCTTTGCCCCAGGTTTCTCACAGACAATATTTTCTATGACACATTGCTGCTGGTTTTATTGCTTCTTTCCTTCTCCTCCTCTTCTTCCATATTATTGTTGTTGTTATTGACTGTGTTTTTCTAGTGTTGACTGTGATGTGATTGCTGACATTTCAACATTACTATAAGCTCCCTCTTAATTAAAAGATGGGGTACCTGGGTGCCCCAACCCCTTCCCGAAAACATCGTCAGAGAGGCCAGCCCTCCGACAACGCACTTCTGCTACGGCGTCCACACACGCTGCAGCGGAAGAGGTGCCAAAGATGCGCCAGAGGCCTTTTGCAGCACACCTTTGGCATCTTGTGGAAGGAGCGGTATTTTAGTGCTCCTTTCTGGGCCTGGGATGCTGCACCACGGGGCCAAGGAGTGCAGATACCTTGGCCCCGATCCACAGCTTCCTGGGGCAGCCCCATGCCGCCCATCTGCTTCCCACTAAGAAAATTGTTCCCCCTTCTTACTTATAAGGAAGAAGGTAACTTCCATGTGTTTTGACTGCCCAAATTCCTGCTGACAGTTTAAATTCATGAAATTACAAAATGACACTAGTTCTTCTGTGGAAAGTTTACAAGTCAATTATTGTGACCAACACATATGACTGATCTGATCCAACTTTCTTAATATGGTCTTATATACAGAAAATAAAGCCTTTCCATTTAGTGTTGAAGATTCATTTTGCTTGAAGTAATTTGCAAGCTTCTGAGTCTGTCCTTCTCTAGAAGGCATTCATTATGTCTTCATTTAAAGAAGACAATTTAAAGCAGCCAATTTGAAAATATAAGTACGGTAAGGTGCTTTTTTTACATTTCATTCAAGAAACAAATAGTTCTGTTCAACACAGCTTGAAAGGCACTTTTACTATCAACCTAGCTATTTATTAACAATAAAATCTTGATTCTTTTGCCAGGGCCAGTCCTATAACTAGGCAGAATGAGCCAACTCCCTCTGGAAGATGGCAGTAGCAAGTTGAAGCTTCATATGTCTTCATATGCTGCTCTGTAGTACAGAGGAAGATACTGGCCCATCACCAGTACTGAAGTAAGATTCAGCCTCATAAATCTGGTCAGTACATGGAATGCAAAGGAGGATCCTGTATACTCTCTCAGACATCAAGATCTCCAGAGCTTCAACATGTGTACTGACAAAGTTTGTCCTACTGTCACCAGAATTTTCTCCAATGTACACAAGTCAGCACAGAGGAAATTCTTCAGAGGAATTTTTTTCTACAAAAATGGAAGCCTTTCACACTTCACATAGAAAAATTAAAGAGGGATAACACAATTGTGGGATTTGATATTTAGAGAGTAAAGCAAAAAAAAAATATTTAGGAAACAAAAATGGATATGTACTATAAGCTAGATAAATAATTAAAATAAATAAAAGTGCAATGTAGGGAAGCATATTTGGAATATGTTATAGTGGCATTTAGAGAAAAGAGGGAAGACTTTTTTAAAAAAATGGAGAGTAGTGATAGAATATAGGTTTTTCTCTCTTTTCTTTTTTCTTTTCCTTTCCTTTTCCTTTTCCTTTTCTTTTTCCTTTCCCTTTCCTTTTTTTTTTTTTTTTTTGGCTTATTTCTTTAGTTTGTTGTTCTGTTTGTGTATTTTCTTTATGTGTATGATATATTCTGTAAGTGCATGTTGGTTAATTTTTAACTTTTGAAAAAATTAATAAATATTATTATTCTTGTAAAGGACAACAGTGGCCCTTATGTGTCCTCTGAGCAGACCTGGATCTCTGTTGGTTATTGCTGAAGCCAGGCTATTTCTTTTTCTCAAGTTCTTGCTGGTGGATCAGTCTTCCACAAGACCAACAATATACATATACTAGTGCGTGCAACTCTGGTATAATTATGGATATAAGCCTAAGTGAATTTAATTCAAATTAAGCCTGTCAAAGAAATATAAAGATGCTATGAAGGAAGGAAGGAAGCAGCCAGTAGAATATTGGGTAGGTCAACAGAGATATCTAAAGGGGGAAAATGATAATGCTATTCTGCAATTAGTTATACATGAGCCAGTAAAAGCCTTTGAACAACATGACTTTGGTGCAATTGCCCATCTTGCAATGTTTTCAAGAATTGCAAAATACTTGTGACAGAACGCAACTTGAGACATTCTGTGGTTTCTTACATAAGGTTGTTACTATGTTTCCTCAGTCACACATCTAGGTAAACACACGTGTACACATCTACTCAACTGTCACAGATATGCCAGGAACCTGAAAAGCATGGTACATAGAGTGTGGACTGGCACACCACTCAAGATAGAGTGTATGTATTCAACTCAAAAATCACAGCATGGTTTTAGTTTAAAGTAAAACAAATATATAAAACTGATATTTACAGAAAAAACAACACTGGCCCAGAGGTCTATTCCCTCAAGATTCTTAACAATGGTAATAGTGCAGGAAAAGATGAAGTTAGACATTTATCATTTGCCAAATGAGAAATCCAGGTTGAATGGGGGCTTGAAGGTAATGTTCAAATGGTATTTGGAAGCCTAGGTAGAAAGAGAAAAATGAGTTTCGGGGGGGGGAATGGATATGGGGGGATATGCAAGGGGTACAGGGATGGGTAGGCAGGGAGCAGAATTGATAGCCATTGAGAAATAGCACATTCAGACTACAGGACCATTCACACTAAAGAATTATAATGTTACTATTCCACTTTAACTCACATGGTCCATCCAATGGAATCCTAGGATTAACAGTTTAGGAAGTAGTATTTTTCATTCTCAGCCAGAGCATTCCAGTGCCTGACCAAACTACAAAACATAAGATTCCATAGGATGGAACCATGGCAGTTAATGCTTATAGTTATAGAGGCAACATGACAATGAGTTTAATTAGAAGATTCCATATATACTTTGGTTTCTAAAGTCAGTGGAGACTTTTCATTAGATTTCAGGCTTCCTGGTTAATTTACGCAGGTTCATTAAGCATTATAAAAGCTATACTCCCAAGGTACAAACCAGTGGAGACCCTACAATTTAAAGGAGATAATCTACAGGTACTTCAACATGATCAATCCTCAGATGAGGAATCTTCGGCATCTTATTCTCCACCAATAAGATGCTGTTATACAAGAGCCAATTCTGTTAGAACAGTTCAACCAAACTGTGTGGTGTTTGCCTAGAGTGGCATCCTAGATGTCAGGGAAGCATGTTTGTTTATCCAGCGTTTCCATTGTCTCTGGCTTCACATAAGGACAACTCCAATGTTACAGTGGAAGTCACATAGGTCATGCTATTTAAAGGCAGCAGGTGCTACTAGCTATCCTGTTAGCTGCCATGTGTCCTTTGCTCACACAGCCTTTGCAGCACAATAAACCCATGTTGGTGAGGCCAACACAATATGCATATAAAAGCCTTGATGGCTGGGCTTCTCAGTAAAGAGACATCACTAAATGCCTTCTGCTAGCAGAGGGATGCTGCTAGGTTTCAGTTCTCTTTTCTTTCTTTTTTTTTCTTCCCCTCATGTGAGGATTTTATGCCAGTTGTTTTTGTTAACCCCTTTTATTTCCAAAAACAATTTTCTGCTCACAAAAAAATGGTACTGAATCCAATCCTTTATTATTATTTTTTGTAGGATCCCCTCCCATTACACCCACCCAGCCATGTTTGGCTCAGAAAATATTTTTAAAAAATATATATATATACAGGATGCACAATGGCTTTTGCCTTGATTTAGAGAAAATGTAATTTGACAGATTTTTAAGCCAGATTTTTAAGACAAGAGATGTTGTCACTGTTGTTATTCTTGTTTCTCATTGTTGGAACTCTTGAATATCAGACCATAATTGGCAAGATGGGAGCTGTTGAGTGCTGGTCCCTTTAGAATGCCTGGCACTGAGCTCTTTTGTAAATCTGACCTCACTCCTCTAAATTGTTATCCTGAGAAAGCTTTGCATTGCTTCAGTGTAATCATTAAGTTACAACAATTCCTAGCAGTGAGATATGATGTAACCTGAGACTCTGGACCATCTGTATGAAACACTGTAACAGCATAGACAGTTGTCATCTAAGGACCTGATTCAGGGTGCAAGGAAGGGGGTAGAAGCACCCTAGTCAGTGTGCACTTAATAGCGTGCTTAACAAATAGTGTATGTTTGTTGAGCTATATTAATTTGAACAGAAGTATACTTAATTTGCATATATTCCTACACTGACCAAAAGCAACTCCAGAAAATTAGTTTGGGAAGCAAAGAAATCATAAAAGGACATTATGAGGAAAGTAAGGACTCAGCTCAGGCTTTATAGGAGCTTAATCTATCTATAATAACCTCCGTCCCCTCAACTAGTCATAATCCATCAACAAATTTACTTTCCAATATACAGTCCACAGTTGTTACTCAGTCCTCACATAGACATACTTAGCCTTACTGACATTCAGATATTATTATATGTCAGATGCCAGCCACAAAATATTGTGGATGGGAAATCTGGAGGTCCCATGGACCCATTAGGGCAATAGATACAGATTTACATAGAAAATAGAGAAGTCTCCTGAAGCATTGGCACTGAGATTTCTGAGGCAGAAAAAAGCAGTAAAATAGGAGATGGGTAAGACCCTGCTGCTAAAATTCTGGAGGTGTAAAAAATGCTGGGAAAGAGGGAAAGGGCTCTCTGAAGTTTTGCTGGTAAGGTTCTTGAGGTTTAAAAAAGGGAAATAAGAAACAGGAGGCCTCATTGACTCTTTTGTGGGATTAGATACAGGTCATGGTCAACACTGGGTGGCACTTCAACTAGCATGGTATAAGTCAAAGCACAGAAACGGAAAGGGGATTAAGAGATATTTCATGAGAATATTGACTTTCTCTGCTCTTTGGAATCATCTGTGGCTGTGAAATACCTTCAGTGGAAGTAAAATGAGTTAACAGTTGATGATTTAGAAGCCAAACACTTCCTTGTAGTAAGTGCCAAACCTGAGAGCATTTATCTAGCCCTTTGGGGAAAGGGTAGCAATTCACGGCTATGTCATACACTTGTTCTTTAATGAAGGGGTGGGATTTATGCTCCCCCTCCTCCTCCTCAAGTACTACAATCGAAGAGTATAAAAATGCATTGATGGAATTGGCAAAACCTTCCAGCAAAGCATGTCCTTGTTTAGCTCCAGTCCCAAGGGAACTGATCTGCATCAGTATAGCACTCCTTGATGACATTTGTAAGCACATCATATAAAGAGCTCAGTTCTCCATTCCCCAAGAACAAGTGATTAGGCTTTGCATGATTCAGGTAGTTAGGCCTCTTGCTTTTAAATGTCTTGGGTTCTGTGCTAAATGCCTAGCATCCTTTTGTACCACTGTGAATGCTGGGGAAAAATACTCTCTTGTTGAGAATTTCACAAGAGCCTGCTGGAATGCTGTGGATTGCCTATCATTGAGCTATTTGTCTCAATGCATGTTCTTTCTTCAGAGCCAGTGACATCCAATGGTTTGAGGCTATAGACTTTGGAGACCAGGATATGAATCCCCACTTGGCCATGGAAACCCACTGGTTGGCCTTGGACAAGTTGCACTCTCTAAGCCTCAGAGGATGGCAATGGCAAACCCCCTCTGAACAAATCTTTCCAAGAAAACCCCATGATAGGTTCACCTTAGGGTCACCATAAATCAGAAAGAACACCATAAATCAGAAAGAACATTAAGGCACACAACAACAACACACAACACACAACACACAACAACAACAACAACAACAACAACAACCTTTCTTCACAGTATAACTGGAAATGGAAACACAGAAGAGGCTTCAGCACTGCCAAGACTAAGAATGGGAAAACACCATTATTTTATACTCATGAGCTCAATATGGCAAAAGAAGTACTTTGATATAAAATACACATATATAGCTAATTTTCTAGTGTACAGTTCTATGGATTTGTTTGCTTGTTGATGGGTTACATTTATATTCTACATTTCCCCCCCTCCCCCA
>CM034706.1:155159597-155173225 GCA_020142125.1 Phrynosoma platyrhinos
GCCGCATCCGGCCCCTGGGCCTTAGGTTGCCTACCCCTGATTTATACTATATATAGTTGGCCCTCCATGTCCACAGATTCTGCATCCATGGATTCAATTATCCACGGCTTGAAAATATTCCAATCTTCCCCTGCCAAATAACTCCAAAAAAGCAAACTGAATTTGCCATTTTATAAAAGAGATACCATTTTACTATGCCATTGTATATAACGGGACTTAAGATTCTGGAATCCAATAGGGGGCCATGAAACGAAATCCCAGTGGATACCAAGTGCCCACTGTACCATAAACATGATAGGTTCACATATGAAACTGCTTTGGCGAGTCTACTCTTTAGACAAACAGGAGTATGCAGTAAAGGGGAGTGAAATCTTTTTGCCCCTTCCACCCTCCACAGCACTCAAGCTATTTTCCTCCCAGTCAGGCACCAATACTGAAAATAAGATGAAGAGGGAGAAAATCTGTAAAGCTATGGAGTGCAGTAGGAGAGCCAGTGTGTGGTTTCAGCATTAAACTTTGACTATGATTCAAAAGACCAGGATTTGAATTTCTGCTCAGCCATTGGAAACCCACTGGCTGACCTTGGGCAAGTCACACTTTCTCAACCTCAGAGGAAGGAAAGGCAAACTCCCTCTGAAGAAATCTTGCCAAGAAAACGCCATGGTAGGTTCACCATAAGTCAGAAATGACTTGAAGGAACACCACCACCACAACAAAAATGGAACACAGTGTTGGGTATAGTGAATGGGGGAGAGGGGGAGTCTGCCTTTACAGACTTCTTTTGATGTGTTTATGTATTTTTACTGTAAAGTTCCATGTGCATTGATAGTACTATATATCCAACTATTCTGAACATGAATAGTGCCAGAGAATATTTTACATAAAGTTGGCCCCCATGCCTTATTTGACACTCATGTAGATGATTCCTGAAGGTGTAAACTTGAAAAGCATTGGATAGTGGCTTTAGCACAAGTTACATAGGGTTTATTTGCAAGGGGGGACAGGAATGTAGGACAAATAATGTGATAAATAAAATATCAACATGTGGTAAATAGTGGTCTGAAAAGGCCTTGCATCAAATTTCACCATAGCTCTGAACTCACAGTGCATTCTTATGCATCTCTACTCAGAAGAAGGGGAGTGAAAAAAATCTCTGAGTCTTGTTTTGTTCCTCTTAAGTCTCATTGATGTTTCATCCTGTCTCTGTTTCACACTGGGTTGTGAGATATCCCTTTTAATTCCTGCATTCCTGAAAAATTTCCCATGTTATTTTCCTAATATGTACATTTATTTCCCAATTTTTTTTAACTAAAACATATTTGGTCATTTTAAAAGAGCGTACACACATTTTTTCACTGTTCTAATCTTAAAATATGAGCATTGCTCCATTCTTTTGTTATTTCTCTGAAACATTCTATAATTCTCCTCAAACAAAGTGCATTGTGAATCTCAGAAGGTGCAGAAAGGCTACTTTCATTGAGACTGGTGAATCCAACAAAATTCTCTTTATTTCCTCTGTGTGTGTGTAGTGTTGCCTCATAGAGCCCAGTGGATACCAAGGGCCCACTGTATAAATGTTATAGTATAAACATACATGATTGTCTTATGTTCCCAGCTTGTCCCTAGCTCCGTTGAGGAACCCCTACAAGTGGAATAGAATTCTAGGATACACATTGGTGTACACATGCCCTTTGGATGTGCATTTTAGGAAAAGATTGGTAATAATAGGCAAGTCTATTAGGGAAGCTTGTCCATCATTATTGGTTCTTCTCAGGAAGGCATCCCTAATAAATCTTTGGGGAAATCAGATTTCTTGAATTATAGAAGTGCCTTGAAGTCATTTCCAACTTATGGTGACTTTAAGGCAAACCTATTATGGGGTTTTCTTGCCATGATTTGTTCAGAGGAAATTTGTCATTGCCTTCTCCCGAGGCTGGGAGCTTGTGACTTGCTCAAGGTCACGCAGTGGGTTTCATGGAATCAAACCCAGGTCTTCAGAGTTGAAATCCAACATGCAAACCGCTACACCTATCCAAAAGTAAAACTATTGCATTCAATTGGATTTATTCCCAGATAAGGAGTGTTGGGATTGCTACCTTTGGCTGGCTATAAGAAGTAGTGGTTCATCTGCCATGAATTCTCTTCACCAGCCCCTAAGAGATTGTTGAGAACTTATTTGTTAATAGTTTCTTAGAAATTTCTCAGGGTACCATATACTTAAATTGAATCAGATAAAAATAACACAAACATAAACATTCTATAAAATTTGAGAAGCAGCCATTGCTACTGATCAACAAAGCAAGAGCCAACCTTAGAGAGAGAGAGAGAGAGAGAGAGAACCAGGTATGTAGAAAGATGCTGGAATGGCTGGGTTTTTTAAAAAGGTTTTTCTTTATTGGGCACAGAAAAGACATTAGAGCTGGCAGAAGTCCTGAGTCTTTGTGGACCTTTACAGACTGCCAGAAATAATGCAGCATGAGGCCACTTTAACTGTCCTGGCTCAGTGCTAGGGAATCGTGGAAATTGTATTTTTTTTTTTCTGGGACATTGAGCCTTCTCTGTCAGAGAGCTCTGGTACCACAATAAACTACAGTTCCCATGATTCCTTAGCAGTGAGCCAGGACAGTTAAAGTAGCCTCAAGTTGCATTATTTCTGGCAGTCTGTAAAGGCTCAGTGTTTCTAAAACGAGGTGCTACAACCTAAGAAAGCTCCCATACACACACACTTTAACTGAAATAAGAGACAGAGGAGAGCCTACAAAGTCAATCATTAAGTTCAGGTGGGCACATGTTGTAGACCAGAGCTGGATAATTCCTTGGAGTTGGAAGACTCTTTCTGCAACCTATGGGGGCTGATGTGCCACCAAATCCCCCCCTTGCAATTGCTGTTGAAACTTGGGGCCCTTTCACACCACACAATTGTAGCACTATGTAGCACTTTAACAGCCATGGTTTCATCCCATGGAAACTTGAGATTTGCAGGCTAGAGAGGGGTATTTAGAATTAACAGCCAGACAGTTCCTTTGACCAAACTACAAACCCCAGGACTCCAAAGGGTGCAGATATAGAATTATAGCACTATAACTGTGCAGTGTGAATGAGCCCTTGGTGGCTTCCACTGACTTTGCCACCAAATGTTGGCAGTAATATTAAGAGCTCTCCATGGAGAGAAGGTACACAGGGAAAAAAATCAAGAAGGAAGGGGTGAGTTGAAAAGAGGAGAGAGAAGGAGGAGAAGGAACAAAGGTGGACAAAGGTGGGAGGGTAAAATGAAGTGGAAATTTTAATGTGGATTTCTGCAGGGATGGATTTGTATGCCAGTCACAGCAGGGCAACAGAGGTGGGCCTGCAAAAATAGACTTGGGGGCTGCATGTGACCCATTGGCAATACATTACTTACCATTATTACAGAAGAGGTTCTTCTGTAACAAATACCAACAAGGATCCCTAAGATTAGATCAAGTCCTTTCATGATTTGAAAAGTACAGTTTTAGACTGTCAGCCTGTGGGAAAGTTTTATACAGAACATTAATTCTTAGCTTATTAATAAATAGAGAGTTGTAATCTAAGAAAAAAGTCTGTCTTTGTTTCTTTCTTATACTGTATACTCTCTTTAGAAAATTAATACAGAGTTGCTGTTGCAAGCGCTTCAGGACTTAATCATTCAGCCTGTTTGCTACGTGCACTGAGTATAACTTCCACCTTTACTATTCACTTTGAAAGAGCTACATTTAAGAAGCAATTCTGTTAGGGTCATCCTTTAAAATAAACCATTTCTCCGTACTCTGTCAAAGGAGCTCCTCCTGCTGATGGTACCATGCACTGCGTCCAGAGAAAATCAACAGGGGAACATTTCCATTATGTAAAACAAAGCTAAAATATGTATTTCAGACCTGGATCCATGCTTCTTAGATTGAACATTATCTTTCTTTAAGGCATGGTGCTTTCCATGGTGCATATAAAGAATACTAGCAGTAAGTTATTATCAGGAAAGTGAAGAAAACAACATTCTCAGCCATCTGCATTGGCCAAATTCAATAGGTACAGTTGTTCCCAGTATGGAGAGATCCATGTTGTCCCTTCTGCCAAGGAGCTGTTAAAGATAAGGACCCTCTCAAGGAAAAGAGGTAGCCACTCTCATACAACACTACCAACATGGATGAACAGACAACTATTCAAAGCCAGATGGTCAGACTAAGCTCCCAAAGCTTTCTGACTGGCTGAGATACATTCTCTCTGCTGAATTCATGACAACATTGTAAACAATTTTGCTTAAACAATGAACCCCATCAAATCCTCAAATGACCCAATGGAAAAATTCCTTCATAGAAGAGAGACAGTTCCTAGGTATACTCCCACTGCAACAGCTGGAGGTTTTCTTGGGTGGGGAGGGGAACATTTTCATCACTTCTTCACATCATATCAGAGGTCCTCCAATGTGGCAGCTGACAGTGAATACCTAGCACGTTTTGACTAGCTTTAAAGCAACTCCCCACCTGTTGCCATTGTTCCCCAAGTCTCTGGAGAAGATATTAAAGGATACTGGGGACTGATGAGAGAATCAACAGAAATTGCCTGTCCTTTTCCTTCTGTTGCAGGACTGGTGTGCAGAGTTTCACTGTGCACAAGTCTAGATTCCATCCATAATCTATTGTAAAACAGGTCAAATGGATATATTTGCATTAATACAGCCAGTAGGTTGAATCTAAATCTCGGGTCTGAACCTAGTAGTAGGCCCATCTAGAGCTAATGAATCAAATAGATTGATATAAATATTTCCACACCATTCAACAATTGATTAGTCTCCAGTGACTGGGATTATCATCAGAGCAAGGGCAAGGATCATGTGGTCCTCTAGATGTTCTTGGATTACAATTTCCAGCATAGCCAGTGATGAGGGATGCTGAAAGCTGCAGTCTAAGTAATACATACTTAGCATACTCATTCATTTATTTCATTTGCATGCCACCTTTCTCCCAGAATGGAACCCAGGATGGCTCCCAAAGAAAGTCAATTTAAAAACTTTAACAATTGTTTTTCAAAAAATTAAAAATCCACACATTAAACAGTATTAAATAATGTAAAACATACAAACGTTTTTTTTTTAAAAAAAAAAAAATAAAACATCCAGGTCAGAAGCTTCCCTCTATAGCCATTAAAAGCCAACTTAAGGAAAAATGTGTTTGCCTGCCAGCAAAAGGAAAGCATGGTTCCCAATTAGCAAAGGAGTCAGACAAGTTTGCATCCTTTCACCCTATCTGTTCAACTTGTATGCAGAACATATTATTTTCTGCCACTGCCCCCAGACTATGGAACGGCCTGTCGGATGAGATCCATCTGATTACTACACTTGCTGCTTTTAAGAAAGCGGTAAAGACAGATCTCTTCCGACAAGCCTTCCCAGAATAACACTTGCTGTAAGGAGATGAGCTTTAATTTCTCCAGCTGGCACAGCTGATCCTTTGTTTTATTATATTGTTTTAATGTATTGTTTTTTAACTCTTTTCTGATTTAATCTTGTTTTAAGGGGTGGGAGGGCAGGTTATGGGAGGAGGGAATGTTTTAACCTGTCATGTTTTAAATGCTGTAACCCGCCTCGATTGCCACGCAGAGAGGCAGGCTATAAATAAAACTTATTATTATTATTATTATTATTATTATTATTATTATTATTATTAAAAACAGGCTTGGACACAGAAGAAGGAAGAGTGAAAATAGGAGGAAGGAATATCAACAGTTAAGATATGCAGATGACACTATAATACTAGCAGAAGACCTCACAGACCTGGAACACCTACTAAGGAAGATCAAAGGAAAAATGCAAAGGCAGGCTTAATGTTGGACATAAAGAAAGCAAAAATAATGATCACTGAGAATCTTCACAAATTCAACCTAGACAATGAAAAAATAGAAATAGTAAAAGAATTCCCATACCTGGGATCAAACATTGATAGAAATGGGGACTGCAGTCAGGAAATCAGAATATTAAGAATGGGAAGGGTGGCTATGAAAAAACTTGAAAAGATTCTAAAATGCAAAGATATACAACTCAGCACAAAAGTTAGACTCATACAAGCCATTGCATCCCTTATTACCGTATATGGATGTGAGAGCTGGACAGTTAAGAAAGATGATAGGAAGAAAATCAACTCCTTTGAGATGTGGGGTTGGAGAAGAGTGTTGAGGATCCTGTGGACTGCCAAAAAGACAAACAAATGGCTCCTAGAGCAGATCAAGCCAGAAACTTCCCTGGAAGCCAAGATGATCAAACTGAGGCTTTGGACACATCATGAGAAGGGAAAACTCATTATAAAAGACAATAATGCTGGGAAAGGTGAAGGGAAGCAAGAAGAGAGAAAGGCCACATGCCACATGGATGGACTCTATTCAGGAGGCCATGGGTATGGGTCTGCTGGATTTAAACAGAGCAGTGGAGGACAGGGAGACTTGGAGATGTCTCATCCATAGGGTCATCATGGGTTGAGATCAATTCGATAGCAGTTAACAACAACAACAAAAAGGAAAGCAGGGAGGGTGCCAGCCTAGCAGCGAGCCTGGGAAAATGGTGGAACACCTGAACATTTTAGAGTTCTTGCAGGTTTGTATGGGGAGATACTGTTTTTCAGGTAGACTGGACATAAGCCATATAGTGCTTTATAATCATGACTAGCACTTTGAATTGTGCCCAGTAATGAGTCAGTAGCCAGTGAAGCTTTTTAAATAAGGAGATTATATGCTCCCTATAACTGGGTCCCAGTAGGCATAAACCAAACAAAATCAATCAGACTATGATTCCATGTTTTTTTCAAAAAATCTGACTAAGGACATATCTATATGGGCCAATTACCTGGTTATCTCCATCTTCACCAAGACTTCTCTACACAACACAGGCTAAGTTCCAATTTGAGTTCAGACTGTCTTCATGATAGAAGGCAAATTTTTCACTGAATGTGAAAATCTGGAGCACTCCATAGCAATGCCAGGCAGCTGTTTATACATATGTTCCACTGTGCCACCCAGCACTGCCACCTTTGGTGCAAATCTCTCCCCCTGAGATCACAGTGAGGCACCCAGTCACATGATCAAATCTGGGTACTTTGTTTCTGACCTCAGGGAGAGAGAGATTCATTCTAGTGCCAATGGCAACAAGCAGCACAATGGGGGAGTATGCAGAGACTGCTGTCCTGCATTGCTACAGAGTGTGGAGGTAATGGAAGAATCCAAGGGAGCTCTTGGATCAAAATACTCTAGGAGCAGCCCAGAGTATTCTGGCCAGTGTAGATGAGCTCAAGGTCTTGATTCAGCCTGGTATATTTAGTATATTGCATAACATATTGCATGGAACTATTATGCAGTATCAAGGGTGAACCCTTCATTGTCATGGTTGCCTCAAATTTGCCCTCTCCATCAGTTTTTTTTCCCTTTCCCATTTTTCTTTACTTCTAACACTCTTGGATGTTTTTGTGTATGCAGTTTGTGTAACTGCATCACTGGTGCATTGTTAAACTTAATACAGTTTGCAACATATTGCAGATCTGTTTAATTAGCTGTTGACTCAAAACAAAATACTGTGTTCACACATAGTATTTTAGAGATGTTAATGGTTTTTCAAAATGTCCTGGTCTGCTTATTTTCTTCATTATAACATAAAGAACCAAAATGTGCTAGGTTAGAAACATTCACAGGTAGATCAGCTGAGTGTCTCCAAAGAGTTTCAACACACGCACACACGCTTTCCAAAAGATAATTTGAATCTTGTGCCATTTTCTGCATTAGTCAGTGAGTATGTGTGTGCTTTGCTAAGGAGGCATTTTGTAAAGTCCAGTAGCTTTATAAACAAAATTGAGAAGAGCTTCCAAAAATGAAACAAACCACGTGACAAGCTTAATAATCTCCATTTCCACATTTTCACTCTAGCCTTATTTTCAGAACAATTGCCATTTGTATTTCCTTTATATCTGAGGTACAGCAAATCAATCAATCAATCATGAAAGAAGCAAGGAAAATGGCATCCCACAATTCTCCACTCTGTCTGGAACATTCAAAATTGGTGTTCTGTGGTAAGGAGGAATTCCACTAAATATTACTGAGGGGGATTAAAATTATCTTAACAGTTTTCTTGGGTCAGGGTTCCACATCAGCAGTGGAAGTGGCACAATCTGTCTGCTTGCCTGATTGCCTGACTGGGGCATCATCAGGGGTCCAGGGAATGCAGACAACACCAGATGACACCACAGAGAGGGTGAATACCCAGTGGGATGATCCATCCCAAGACACCCCTAGCCACTTCCCTCCACCACCAGGGTGCCTCTGCTGTCTGCCCACTGACACTGCTGTTGGAGGTGGGATGCTAATGCCACACAGCAATCCTTCAGGACTTGACAGAGCTGCTGGCCAAGCCAGAAAAAGGGAGGTGGTGGCTGTGGTGGCTGTGGTGGCAGCAGCAGTGGCCATGGACTCCTCCCCTTCCTGCTGCCATTGCCTCCCTTTCCCACCCAGCCAGCTGTCCCACCAGATCCAGAAGGGGCTGCCCAGCAGCAGCAGCACCACCACCACCACCCTTTCCAGATGCCAGGTACACTGCTGCCCACTTTGCTCTTCACTCCCCCTGCCCTGCCCTGGGAAGAGAGGACAAAACTGCAGGTGCTGTTGGAGGTGGGGTGCTGCTGTCACCTGGCAGCCCCTTCTGGGTCTGATGAGACTACTAGCTATGCCAGGAGAGGAAGGCAATTGTGACTGGAGGCTGCTGCACCAGACCACTTCCACCGCACCCCACCAGCCGCCTACAGCAGATCACTTTGTCCTTCATTGCCTTCTCTTTCCTTTCTTGCCTGACCAGCAGCCCCGCTAGGCCTGGAAGAGGCTGCCAGGTGGTGGCAGCACCCAGTCATCACCAGTTTGCTACATCACATTCATGGCAGAGGTGCCCTGGCTGGCAGAGGGGGTAGCTGGGGGGTGTCCTAGGCAGCTGAGATGGAATGGGATGGGATGGGGAGGATGGGGAGGTGGTCAGGAGAAGGAGGGCAGATGGCAAGCATTCCTTCCTGCCTGCTACCACATCTTTTTCCACCACCCCTTCCTTTTCTGCTCTCTTCTCATGTTGTCTCCCTGGGCTACTTGACTGGGAATGACAACATGAATTACCACACTGGGGTGACACCAACCCTAGTGACATCAGTCCTGCCTGCCTACCTGCCTTGGTTTTCTATTCTTTTTTTGCTCCAGGGTGTTCCACCTGACCAGCCTGGCTATCATTCTTCATTCCATAGATAAAGGGTGAAGGTGACTTAGGTGTCATGCAAAGCAAGAAAGAATATTCACAGCATCTTCTTAAAATAAGGAGCAAAAAAAAAAAACCCACATTCTTAAAAATGTTCTTAGAAAAATATTCCCTGTGAAATTTTGGCTCCATTCTGGGCAGAAAAAGGAACATTTTTGCTGAACTGTAGGAATCCTCATTCTTCCATCAGGCAGAAGTACAGCTATTGCTCTGCATGCTTCCCATGACTATCTTAAGTCACAAGTATGCTGGCTGCAGGGATAGATATTCCTGCAGATACTAGCATCTGTATTCATAGAAATTTGTTAGGTCCTATGTTCTATTTATATAATCTAAATATTGAAGAGACATTTGTTAGGATCAGATCTAATTAGCTCAAATATGCGAGACTGAGGTGCCAACAAAGCCTCTCAGAACCGGGTACCGTTATGTATATATGTATACCGGATTTGAGTGAGTTTCCTATGTCTATAATGATCTCCTTCTCTACGCCTACCCACTGTGGTAAGATATGACCTATGATGTCTATGCCTTGGCCCACATTGGTAAGACCAGAGGCAATGGATATGCCTAATTCTTTGGTTCGGGATCTAACCAATCCCAATTTATTAGCTACAACTTCAGTATCTATTGCATTTAAAACTCCTATTCCTGTTCCAAGCCCTCCCAATACTGTGTCTATGATGTCTCGCTTGCCTCTAAAAAGTGGGTGTGTCACAGCATGCCATTTCTTCTCTAATTGTTCCCACTGCGGCTGGCAAATACGGGATCCTACGGGCCACATTCACTGCGGTTAGGTTCAGTCTCAAGGTGGTGACTATGGGCTGGATCTCCGTGTAAGCATAAAGGGATATGTCCTTCCTGATTACCAAATTACCAACATACATGGATGGCTCCTGGATCATGGCTGGGATGTCTATGGGAATGTCTGGGCATGTCATGCAATGGCAGTTTATACTGCAGTTAGTGGGGGTGCGAATAAAGTTATGGCACGTAAAGAGTCTAGTCTTCCAAGCCTATGTAAGGCAGCACAGGAAATCTAAAGTGAGTGTAGTGTAAAAGAAGATGGGGGGGTTACTAAAAGGGGGAATCCAGACATCTGCCTTGAGGGGGGAGACTACCTGTATCTGCCTCCACCCGTTAGTTCTTTGGGGCTGAACATAGTAACTCTTGAAGCAATGGTGTTCCTTTTTGTTACATATACCCTGGTCTTTAGTAACACTGGGAGTACTTTGTCATACCATGCCCTCACATTGTTCATAATGTCTAACACTGCCATCATCCCAGGATACGGGGCAGCCCAGTGACCTGTGGCTTCTATGTTATATTGCCAATCTGTGGTGAAGTGGGCCTGATAGATATCTGCCAGAGCCTCTGATGCCATCCATAATAATATCCAAAAGGTCTGTGAGCTCTGTACCATCTTAGTCCCTGTAGGAAGACAGAGAGGTGTCCTCACTAACTGGCTAAGTGGGGAAGAGGCTCACAAAGGTCTTTGACAAATCTATGGTAGGTACGGGGACAGGTTCTGAGCAGACCAGCTTTATTGGAATCGGGCCTCCCTTCCGTTCTTTCAATTGTGAAGAGTGAAAATACTTGAGTCTAGTTCCGTGGCAGCTAGGGATGCAGACTTGATACACAGTGGGGGACACTCTATCAGTGATCTCTATGGGTCCTAACCATTTGGCCATCAAGTTGTGTTTTTTTTAAAGAAATTCCTATACATGACCCTCTGTCTGGGGTCCCACTGTTGGCGGTTATGCACCCATCCTAACCTTCTATCCATAGCTCACATGTTCTGACCTAGCTTCTCCACTACTAATCTATGGGTCTCCTGGATGCTATGTAAAAGAGTCTTCATCCATTCGTGGTTTAAGACTACTGGCTCTAAATCGGAGGGGAGAGTGGTGTTTAGCCAAAATGCTTCCAGCATAATCATTTTGCGCCCGGTCATGACTTGATGTGGTGTGAAGCCGTGTGAGGCTACTGTTCCCCTAAACGCCATGAGGATTATGGGGAGTTTAATATCCCAATCCTTGCTGGAGGCCTTAACTATCTTTCTCATGGCCTCCGTCAGTGTTCTATTAGTTCTCTCAATGTGACCAGAGTTTTGGGAATGTGAAACCTTTGCCTAATACCTAAAGCGGTGCATAGAACCTTCATAACTTCCCCAGTGAAATGACTACCTGAATCAGGATCGATTGTAAAGGCTTGGGGCAATCCCCAATGACTAAAAACATGCTCAAACAGGATTCTGGTTGTGGTGGCAGTGATGTTGTCTCTAGTGGGGAAAGCCTCGATCCATTTGCTAAATGGGTCGATTACTTTAAGCATGGATGGTGAAGACACAAGAGGAGGCCTTCTTGGTGGCTGCCCCTAGACTCTGGAACATCCTTCCCTGGGAGGGCAAAATGTCCCCATCGTTGCTTGTTTTGTGGTGGCATGGTAAAATCTTTTTACTCTGTCAAGCTTTTAAAATTTGGCTCCGGCTGCAATGGTGGCTAAGATTTCATTGTATTTGGCCACTATGGGGGCTACTGGGGGGGTGACCACATTGAGAGCCCTAAAGTCTACCTTCATCCTCCATGTGACAACATCGGCTTTTTATCACCGGCTAGAGGGGGGAATTGCAAATTGGCTGCATGGGGAGTATAACATCATACTTTAGTAAGCCTTCTATAGTCTTTGCTATTCCTTCTTCTGCTTCATGGGGGTAGCGGTATTGTTTTTGTGGAGGGGGATCCTTCCCTTCTATGAGCACACATGCTCCTTTAACTTTTCCACACTCCATCTTGTCTCTGATCCATACATCTGAGAAATCAGTGGTCCACAGGTCACTTAATATGGGGTAAAGGGGTGTCGGGGCTTTAAAGGCTGTGCAGCAGTGGATGGCTGATACTACGAGGGGGACTTCTAACTGCCACAGGAGACCGTTGGCCAAATCAAGGGTCAGTTGATTCCTCCTTAAAAATCCTACTCCTAAAATTCCATTGTCCTCTCCTGGTTCTCGCATGCCCTAATGCGGTCTACAAGGGGGCATAAGTGGATGGGGATGTCTCTCCAAATGGCAGCCTGGTGTGTGCCCTTCCTGAAGCCTACTAACTCCATACTATCCTGTGATTTGCTCCCTACTGTGGCTAATCTAGGGCTTAAAGTATTGACAGCGGCACCCGAGTCCACGAGTAGTGTGGTGAGTTTGGGCTTGTTGTGGGGGCCCACCTTTATGTTCACAGTCGGACATCCCCAAAAATCTGGCTTGAGAGCAGCAGCTATTTTCTTGCTAGGCAGAGGGGGTGTAGAAACTAGTAATCCTGAAGTACTGGAGGAGATAATGGCAGAAACCAGATTCTTTGGGGGTTTAATAGGTTCAGTTCTGGGGGAAGACTGTGGGGGATTTAGAGGGTTTCGGGCAGGGGGGTCTCCAGCCCATGGGATCCAGTGGATCTGCCCTAGCTCTCTGCGAGCTGTGGGATCCCGGGTGGATCTAGCCTGACTGACCTGAGTTCTGGGCATGACTTTGGGACTTGGGGGTGCTAGTGTATGAACTAGATCCACACACAGTCCCCTACCAGTACCTCATCGAATTACCTCAGGGACTGGCCAAAATATTCCTCTAATGTGGTCAGTTTCTGAGTAGTCTCTTACCATTTACCTTTTCACTGTTACCTCAGAGACTTCTCCCCTGACACTTGAATCTTTTACTTCAAAATAATTCTCTGAACTTTTCCTCTCCCATTCAGAATATATCTGGGCTTCTGGTTCCTTGAACTCAGACCCCTTACAAACACCCTTTGGCTTCTTGGACTTTCAACTTCCAAGGCCAAACTACCTGTAGACACTGGATCTCTTCTGATCCCGCCAACTCTGCCACCAAAATAATTATGTGACAAACCACTCCTGCCACCTAGACTATTTTTTTCTTTTAGAATTTTATGTGACTCGCTTCATAGCCCCTCATCAGGTACCAGTCCCAGAACTATTAATAACACACTGGTAGCGTTTGTTCAAAATTCTCACACAGAGGCCAAAATAGGTTTTTTATAAAATTTAAGATGGTTTTATTGTGTTTCATACATACAGATAATGTTTCTTAGTTTTCAAACTTGGTAATAATATAACTTGGTTACTGTTTCAAGTGTAGTGTAGCTATTTCAAATACAATCCTTCAACTGTTTCTATGATTACAACCTAACCACACAGACCCTCTCTGCACTAGAGCTCTGTTGAACCACAAAGAGTTCTTTTTCTTTTTCTTTTGACTCTTATCTTTGTTCCACTTAGGGGGGATGCAGACGAGGGCGTCCAGACGCCCTGGTCCACAGCGCCGTGGGGCCAAGGCAGCCTCACC
>CM034706.1:155173325-155197906 GCA_020142125.1 Phrynosoma platyrhinos
TTATTATTATTATTATTATTATTATTATTATTATTATTCAGGAGTTATACTTAAATTGCTAAAGTGCTTTAGAAATACTGCGCTAGTTAAGCATGAGGATCACTTTGTTGTTGTGTTAACATTCCTCTTTTTCTCACTCGATTTTTGTTGAATTGTGTCCTGGAAACAATAGTTGTGTTTATTGGTGGTGATTATCTTTACTGCCTTCGAGATTGTACAAACAGAGAAAATTGAGATTTATTTATTTTACTTAGGAAACTCTGGTTTAATTTGAACTGGAAAGTGGGAATGAAAAGTCCTTAGTTGTACCAGGATATTCCAGGAAATACTTCAAGAAGGATAAAAGATCATGTGGATCTCCCCAAAAAAATTGGTTTGTACAGAAACAAAATGTGGGACTTCCAGGGATTCCAAACCCCCCTCCAATTTGGAGGTGTTTTGAAAAATGATCATACACTTACTGATTACAGTGCAGATGGATGGGTGCAAAAGAGGGGACATTTTCATGGTGGCATCCCATCCATTGGATGTCCTTCCTAAAGGAGCTGGCCTAATGCCAATATTGCCTGTTGTTGATGTTGCTGTTGTTGTTGTTCTGCATAGAGATATTTGTCTTCTCACAGACATTTTCAAAACCCTTTTTTGTGCTTTTTGATCTTAGCACCCATTTCTTTTGCTTCTGGTTTTATTTTGATTTCATGTGCTGAGGTGTGTTTAGTCTTTGCTGCTGGTTTTCTTCCCATTCTTATTATATGCTCTTATTATTCATAGTTCCTTAGTTGGCATTTAATATTTTAATACCTTGCTCAGTGCTCAGAGGAGTATGAATACTGGACCATCTACATGTCTAATAAATATTTACACAAATACCTATTTTAGGGGCAAGCATATCTCTTGCTTTTCTGGTTCAGTGTTATCACAAATGTCATAAGGGGGAAAATGAGTTTTTTTTAACAGGTTGAGCTTTAATCCAAATGAAAGGGTCAGTAAGTTGTCTGTTGCCTGTTGTGACTAGTAGACAGAAGGAGAACAACTTGACCTTGAACTCACTAAATGTTTTATGAATAGCACCCATTTCCAGGAAAAAATATATATATTCATATGCATATGAATGAATGAGTATATTTTCCTGGTATTTTTCAACCTACCCCAACATTCCTTAAGGCCCTCTTTGGTACCAAATTCTTTTCATCCTATCATGCTGCTCATTACCGAGAAGATTTTGAAAGTGGAGACATCATTTTAATGATGAATTTAATGCTTGGAGAATGGAAGGAGCTGATGTCACTGGAGGCACAGAGACTGGGTTGCCCCAAAGGCAAGACTGAGTGTTTCCACTGCAGTGTAAACTATTGCATCCCAGTGTGTCACACTTCCACAAAAGAGCATTTATTTTTGAGGAGATCCCTCTCTACACAATCAGTCACTCAGGATGGATAGATAGTAACAGTGGAGTAAAGCTAGTCTTAAACAAAACATTTAAGGTTGGAAGCCTGCAATATCACCTACCTGAGAATGAGTTCTATTGGATTCAAGGTGATTTATTGCTGAATAGACATGTGTAGTAGGGTGATGCAAATTTTTAAAAAGCAACAAATGAAATAGGTTTGTCTTGCATAAGCCAATGCAGTTTATTTTATTGGAACATCTACTTTATCCCACATGCTGGAAAGCCTATGCCACAGAAGTTTGACAGAGGCTTGATAGGTTTGCCTTCAATACTCTACTGAGCCATGGAACTGGGTAAGTAACATTGGGCTAGGCCAGGGGTAGGCAACCTTTCCCCTTTAAGGGCCAAGGGACTTCAGCTCCCAAAGCCTCAACCATGTTGGCCAATAGTCCCATGTTGGCCAATAGCTCCTGGGATTCTGGGAGCTGAAGTCCCTCTGCCCTTAAAGGGGAAAGGTTGCCTACCCCTGGACTAGGCACTCTCAGACTGGCCTAGTTCACAGGATTGCTGTGAAAATAAGTGGGGATGAGAAGATCCATGACTATCACCTTGATCTCATAGGTTCCGTATCATGCCTCATTGAGTTTGACCTAAGAAAATATACATGTGTAAAACTTCAGAAAGAAGTTGCAGTCCTGGAAGAATCTTAACCCCACAGCCCTTTGAACAATATTGTTTTTTTCAATTAGGATGAACAAAAAAAATCATTGAGGGAGCCTTTGCAAAATCACACTCTTTAAAACAAATTTTCAAAACCTATTTTCCGGGGAGGAATAGGACCTGATTTTGGTGGGAGGGGGTGTCTGTTTTTTCCTCTCAATGATACTTTCATTTTTATTTCTAGTTTTCTTCTTATATTTGAAGTGACAAGAAAACAAGAAGCCTAAGCTGTACAGACTGAAAACTAGGACTTGCAGAGACACCTGTCAAAGGACTAGGTAAGACGCTCTGTGATAAATGGGAGTCCCTCCATTTATCAGAGGACTTCTTCTCAGGTAACAAATGGTTAAATGTTGGGAAAGGTATATTTTAATGAAGGATTACATCACAGCTAATGGCAACTGTCCAATGAGATGGGGAGCTAAGGAAAAGCATGAACCTTCAAGATGGTTCTGAAAGAGAAGTTTTCTAAAGTTTGGATGCAACATGACATTCTTATTATTATTATTATTATTATTAAGTATTTATACCCCACTCTTCAGCCAAAGGCTATCAGAGTGGCTTACAAGTGGATTAATGATGGTTCCCTGCCCTCAGGCTCACAATCTAAAAAGACAAGACACAAAAGGAGAAGGGGATGGTGGTGGGGAAGGGGAGCAAGTCTTGTCTGTCTGGCATCTGCCTGCCTGCCTGCCTGCCTGTTTGTTGGCTGGTGGTCTCTGGTTCTCATGAGGCAAACCACAGGGAAGCTGGTAGAGCTGGACAATGGATTCTAGGCTCCCAGCTATCCAGAAACACCAAGGACTACAATTCCCATCTGAGCTGTAAGATTAGGAACATGCACTAGTCAGTGGCATTAGGATTTTTGAATTGATTTACTAGTTTAGCTGAAATGATTGTATTCTGTAACTTACATTTTCTGTTTGTGCCTGGAGGACAAGTTGGTCGTTCATGTAGTGATATTCTTTTGCTCTTGAACTCCTTTAGTTAGAATAAAGCTTTTCTTTAAAGTACTGTGCCTCCTTGCACTTCTTTTCATGTACCTTGGCTTGGCTAGTTCTTTCCTAAGTTGACAAGGGAAGGTATCCATGGAACATCCCACCCCATTAATCTGGTTTAATTTTAGATAAAAAGGTGGTCTCAAGGGGTCACATCCAGCTCATAAAGAGTGGAGGAGAGCTATAGAGAACTTTCACACCCTCAAGTGCAGAGATATATCTTTAAATACAAAATCAGGATCATCCATGCCATAGTATTTCCAAACATAAAATGTGAGGCAAGCATAGAGTGGGATAGTGCTCAGAGGATGGGTGTAAACAAAGCAGGAAAATAAGAGTTTTCAGGAGTTTTCTTTTTCTTCTTCTTCATGTACAATTTGGCTTGAAGCCTGCACAAATATGAGGAAAGTGGCTAATTTACTGCAGTATGGAACTCATTTGAAGAGTTTTTTCTGAAACATCGAGATATGACTTTCAGACTGTAGATAAAGTGCTTCATAAGACTCAGCTTAAGGTTAATGCCTTTGAAAGCTCCTCAGTTTCACCGAGTTGATATAGCATGCTCTTCTCTTCCTGCTGCTACTTTAAGGAGCACAAACAAGTTTAATAAAAAATAAAAGGCACTCTTTGGTCAAACATTACATAAACAGGCATATGGCTTCTTTCTGTTTCTCTTTCCTTCCTTCTGTACACATACAAATCAGTTTTAGCTGCCACCTTACTTAATGACTGGAAGATTGTTCTTGTAAGAGCAAAAAATGTTGCTATATACCAGGTTGGGAATCATGTGAATGTACAGCGGTTGTTGTACTGCATTTCCCAACTATCCTCAACATTGCCTGTACTGGCTAGGGCTGTTAGTACCTGCAGTCCAATGACATCTAGCATAGGAAAGGACAACTATGTGGGGTTCCAGTGGTCATTCCCTCCCCGAAGACCCTACCCAGTGTTCCAAAATACTCAGACATTTTTCAGAATCCCCCTCAAAATGATGATTTGAGGTGACACTACAAAGATATTTGGTATGGGAGTGTGTTGTGTATTTTCTCAAACAGGAGAGGTTTCTATGTTTCTTTGCAATTTGGAAGTGAAAATTGTCCAAAGACCATGCTGAAATTTTTAAAAGTTAGGAAGTGGAAGGCTTTGGGGAACTGATAGAGGGCTTTAGGTTTAATAAAAGTGGAATTATGGGGCTACATGCACACATGTGCCACCCTCTCCTCACCATGATCTAGAGAGTTGCATCCCTCCTGTATCCATTAGATAAGCATAGACTATGACTGAAAGCTGAAAAAATGAGCGGGGAAAGTTGTGGTGTGGTGAACTGTGAGGAGGATGGGACCTGCTATGCTTTATAATATGTTGATCATACTTAGATTCTCCTTTCCAATTTGAGAAATGTCCAAGGCAGCTTGCAACAAATTAACCATTTTCAATACAAGCAATCATAATAAACAACAATACAATACAGATAAAAATAGAATCACACCTAAGTACATCCCAGATCAGCAGAGCCAATAGCACAATCACTGTTTCAAAGCATCAGTGCAACTTAACTAGTATCAAGAGCAATAAAAGCAGTTCAGGTGACATTGTCGGAAAGCCATTAAAAGCCTTCATCTGACACTGAAAAGACATCTGCTTTGCCTCCGAGATAAACCTCCATGGAGAAAGTGCTCAGTAGACACAATGGGTAAGGGGAAAGTACCCCACCAAAAAAAATGTAAATTTTTCATCAATCCCACCCCCACCAACAAATTATGAACGTTCATGGAGAAATGCTCAAAACTTTCATAATCATATACAGTAGGGAGAAAACTTGTGATTCTTTCCAATCTTTTATACTACAATGAAATAACAACTTATGTGGAATAATGTTTAGCATCAGGGTAGTATGCTGTTGTGTTCCTTCATGTTGTTTATGATTTATGATATCCCTAAGACAAACCTATCATATATATACATTTTGTATATTTTATGTGATTTTATATTGTTGTATATGATTTTAATTGTTTTGAATTTCATTGCTATTTTTAATGTTTTATCTGTGAGCCTCCTTGGGTCCCTCTTGGGAGAAATGTGGCATACTGTCTGTCTATCTATCTATCTATCTATCTATCTATCTATCTATCTATAAACCATGGGTTTTATTGGCAATATTTGTTCAATGGTAGTTTGCCATTGCCATCCTCTGAGGATGAGAGAGGATGATTTGCCCAAGGTTACCAGTGGATTTCATGGCTGAGTGGGGAATCAAACCCTGGTGTTCAGTGTCATAGCCCAACACTCAAACCACTACACCACTCTGGCTTTAGTATCCTCTACCTCCCCACATAATGTAATTCCTCCCAATGTGAAAGAGCAACCAAGGGGCTTCAAAGTGTCCTTTTTTCACCATTCACTTAGTATGAGGCTGTGAAGTGACTCATGCCAGCTGCCCTCAAACACTTACTAAAAAAGAAGCAGTCTTATTGCCCTTTCCTCTCTGGTTGCACAAAAGCAGTCAGAATGTACCCAAATGCAACTCCATGACCAAATGGGGAGAATGAAGCTATGCTTGGAAGCTCTCTGGCTGCTTTTATACACTGGGGAAGAAGTGGGGACAAGAAAGTCCCCTCTGAACCCAGCATATGTGCAGTGTGGTGGAGATTTTCACTTTGTCAATGTACTACCTGGAGCTTGGCCATTATGTCTGTATTACAAATATATGCATAATATGAAGATAATGCTGCTCCACTACTTTATTCCAGTGGAGTCACCAGAAGACATGGGCCATTACAAAAGACAATAATGCTTGGTATGACAGAAGGCAGTAGGAAAAGGGAAAGACCACATTATAGGCAAATAGACTCCATCAAGCAGTCTGCAGCCTTGGATTTGCAAGACCAAAGCAAAGCAACTGATAACAGGGTAATTTGGAAATCTCCAATTTGTAAGATCACCATAAGTTGAAGTCCACTTGACATCAGTTAATCATAACAACAAACTATTGTATAGGATATTGTAAGCATTATCAAAATAATGGCTGGCATGGTGTTGGTGACATATGCAGGCTATGCCTGCACATTTTTCTGTTCTTTGTTTTTTCTTTTGGTTATTTCAGAAATTGGTATTCCCTTCCATTCTCCACAGTGCACAGAAACCCCTAGGACTTAAAACTGAGCCACTGCAGTGCACACTATGGCCATTCCATGGCTGGAAGAGAGCAGAAGAGATTGGAGGAACATCTGGCTATGTCCCCATAGCTAGAAACTGAGTGATTACCTCATCCACTGAGACTTCTGGAGGACACTGGCAGATAGTAACAGATGTCATTATTGATCTGCATCTGGCTACATAGCAAGATGTTTCTTCAACACCCATACCAATCATGGAATCGTCATGGGGGAGGGGGGTTCAGCAGCTCAGTGCTAAGTTGGGAGGAGGGGTTGAATGGCCAGTTGTAATGTAATGTAATGTGATGTAATTTTTTTCAACAAATTTGGAAAACAAAATGGTGGCCAACAGATTGGAAGTGATCAATATACATCCCCATACACAAAAAGGAGATAAAAAAAGACTGCAGCAACTACAGGATCACAGCATTAATTTCCCATGTAAACAAAATTAGGCTCAAAATTCTGCAACATACTCCAACTATACATGGAGAGAGAAATCCCAGAGGTGCAAATGGGATTCAGGAAAGGAAAGGGCACTAGGGACCACATTGCAAACATATGGTAGCTAATACAGAGCACAAAGGAATTTCAGAAATTTTTTTTCATGTGTTTCATAGACTACAGCAAAGCATTTGACTGCATAGATCATGCAAAAGTATGGATGAATCTTAGACGTAGGAGTCCTACCACATCTGATCATCCTGATGAGACATCTGTACCTAGGACAAGAGACTACTGTTTGAACAGAATATGGAGAAACAAAATGGTCCCAAATTGGAAAAGGCGTCAGGCAAGACTGTATCCTATCATCCTCTTTACTCAGCCTATACGCAGAAAATATCATACAAAGAGTAGACTCGAGGGCCTATACATACTGCAAGAAATAATTCAGCTTGAGATCACTTTAACTGTCCTGGCTCAGTGCTAAGGAACCATGGGAACTGTGGTTTATTGTGGCACCAAAGCTCTCTGACAGAGAAGGTTCAATGTCTCGGGGAAAAACTACAATTCCCATGATTCCCTAGCACTGAGCCAGGACAGTTAAAGTGACCTCAAGCTGGAATATCAACAATCTAAGATACAAGAATAATACCATATTACGAGCAGAAAACATCACAAACTTGGAACAATTATTAAGGAAGTTTAAAGAAGAAAGTACAAAGGCAGGTTTAATGCTGAACATAAAGAAAACAAAAAATAATGACCACAGAAGAACTACGGTACATACATTCAATGTAGAAGTTAGGAAACTGAAATAGTAAAAGTGTTCCCATATCTTGGCTCAAACATTGATCAGAATGGAGACTACAGTCAAGAAATCAGGAGAGGACTAGGAATGAGAAGGGGAACTATGAAAGAACCATACAAGATCCAAAAGAGCAAAAAAATACAGCTGAGCACCAAAGTTAGAATTGTCCAAGCCATTGTATTCCTCACCACCATGTATGGATATGAGAGCTGGACTATGAAAAAAATCAATTTGTTTGAGATGAGTTGCTGGAGAAAAGTGCCAAGGATACAGCCAAAAAGACTAACATATAGAGCCTGAAATCTCCCTGGAAGCCAAGATGCTCAGACTGAGGCTCTTGTAATTTGGAAACATCATGAGAAGGCTTGGCTCATTAGTAAAGACAATAATGCTAGGAAAGGAGGAGGGAAGCAGAAAGAAAGGAAGAACACAAGCTAGATGTATTAAATTAGGGAGATCACAGGTTTGACTTTATAGGACCTAAGCAGAGCAGTGGAAAATAGGGAATCTTGGAAATTTCTCATCCACAGGGTCACCATGAGTTGAGGTCAACTCGAAGGCAGTTAACAACAAATGTAGTTCCACATGTGGAACTAGTACTCTACACTATGCCATATAAGATCTCAGCCATTATTATTACCTAATTATTATTACACCTCAGTTTTCCTCTGTCAGATATTACTCATTAGAGTTTTATATTATCAGTGATTCAGATTCTATCCAAGAATTTTGGAATCAATGAAGTATTGCCAAATAATGTGAAACATTCCCGGAATGGCTATTGTGATTTTGTCGGTCCATTTGGAATTGCCACCAGAGTACTTATCACCACTGGAATCCGTAGTTGTTACTGTTATCTCTTTAAAGTATTATTACCTTGTCCATCTCCATCATAACTCCTCGCCCCACACACTTTGACTTCAGTGAGGCTTATGGAGGAATCCCCAAGGGGTGTGCACTTTTCCTCAAACAACTTTCTCCTCCCCAGCTAGCTCCATTCAGAAAGTTTCTGAACCTGTTTGGTTATTTGTTCATTTATTTCAACTAGTAAGAAACAAGCAGCCTCAGCTGGCTGCTGAAAGTATGACTATACTTTGTAATATAGTACGAAGAGAATCTATATTGTGTGCATCATGGAAAACAGTTTGATGAGACATCTTGACCCAAGATTTCCATTACCCATTTTAATTGGACTTCATTATCCTTTTTCTGAAAAAAAAGAGAACTGAAGTTCAAAATACCTTTTGGAACTTTCAATTTGGGTATTTCTTACTGAAATGCCATGTGTTACTGTGAAATGAATGAAGAAATTCATATGCTGGGGGTGCTGTATATTTCTTGCAATGGTTCTTAATGCACCAGCCCTGAAACATCTTGATTCCCTTGGATCTCAAGTCAGCTGTACTGTTCTGATGTGTTAATCTTGGAGGAATATGTTGGTTCTGTTTATAGGCCTGCTAATATTTTGCCTTAACAAGAACTGGCTCACTACGGGCCTTTGCAGACTGCCAGAAATAGTGCACATTAAATTGAGGCACTGCCCTGGCTCAGTGCTAGGGAATCATGGGAATTGTATTTTTTTCTGAGACATTGAGCCTTCTCTGTCAGAGAGCTCTGGTGCCACAATAAATTACAGTTCCCATGATTCCCTAGCACTGAGCCAGGGCAGTGCCTCAATTTAATGTGCACTATTTCTGGCAGTCTGCAAAGGCCTTACTTTTTCTTACTCTGAAAAAAAATCATTCTCCTTCTGTGCCCCCATCCTCAGGATAGCTTATTATGGATACAACTGGACACAAATATTGGGTGAGAATATTTGCCCAATGCTTCTGGATAGTCATTATATCTCTTGTCATATCATTGTTTCCAGGGGGTGAGCCGGTCAGAGTTCACCTCCTGTGCTAGGAATGGCACAAGGAAACCTGAGACTCATTCCTTGTCTTCTGACACACTTACAAGACAAACACATGCTCCATTAAAAATAACACTGTACTGCCCTGATATGCAGCCCTCCCATGTGCTTGGCATAAAAATGTGCTTCAGAGCTCCTTCTTGAGGTATAATGTTTCCACTTGGCATGGAAGCAATTTGGAGAGTTGAGCCAAGATAGCTTCTGTTGCACCAAAGCGGACAATTCTGACACCGTTATAAAAAGTAAAGCACCTTTGTTGTGTATCATCTCAGTCCTCAGCTGAAGACTTTGCTTGTTACATGTTTGATCTCTCAATACCTTGGGCAAGTTCTGGTGACATACTTAATCCCCCCTTCTCTTACTCAGGCAGCTGTCTATGACAAAGGAGAAAGTAATATTTTGTGTGTGTGTATGAATGTTCCTTCTTCTGTAATGCGATGGTAGCAGAGAGAGAAGACTCCTTTCATTTTACACATCTTGCTATTGTCAAGACCTTAAAGACTGGTTTTCTACCATTGCTTAAGGTGCTCCAGGGAATGTTCTATGGATAATGGTTTCCTTTATTCAGGCACTAAACATTTATTACAGATGCCCTCATGCTTAGCCACATATCACTTTACAATAGCAACAATACAGCCATGACTGAAAGCAAAGCTAATGTAGGATTGTGGACAAAAAATAGTTTTAACTCTTTCAGAGCTGGCACCAAAATGTTTTTTTCTCTATGTGAAGCAATCCCTATGTGCAAGGATGGCAATGGCAAACCCCCTCTAAAGAAACCTGCCAGGAAAATCCCATGATAGGTTCACCTTAGGGTCACCATAGGTCAGAAATGTCTTGATGGCACACAACAACAAGATGATGCAGCAAAATGGCACCTTCCTTTTAACAAAGCCGTGCACAGGATCTCAAAGGACAGACAACAAGGCCATCCACATTCAGAATTACTTCACAATCCTATGAGTTCCTCATATATGTTATCTGTTTATAACCACGATCTAGTCTGAACTTCAGAATTAATGCAGTTTGACACCACCTTAGCCGCCATGGCTGCATCCTGTGGAATCCTCTGATTTGCAGTTTGTCATGGCATTAGAGCTCTCTGACAGAGAAGTCTAAATAACTCACCAAACTACAAGTCCCAGAATTCTAATGTATTGAGCCATGGCAGTTGAAGCTATGTCAAACTGAACAGATTCTGCAGTGCAGAAGCAGCTTTATTTATGAAAGGGTAGGTAGCATTAGGGAGAGCCAGCATGCAAATCCCCCTTTGCCATGAATTTAGAATTAATGCAGAATTAATTAATTAATTAATTAATGCCATGGAAACCCCTGGGTAACTTTGGGCAAGTCATACCCTTTCAGCTTCAGGGGAAACTAATACAATTCCCCTCTAAACAAATCTTGCCAAGAAAACCCAATAACAGGATCACTTTAGTGTTGCCATAAGTTGGAAACAACTTGAAGGCACACAGCAAGAGGTGCTTTGCCCCTTTGGGCAACCACAATTGAAGGCCTCATAGACTCTACGAGGGAGTCTTCTGCTACTGCTGCCACTGCTGCCCTCTCCTACCATTAACCATATAGTTTATGCAGAATGTAGTGGATCCAATAGTTACATTGAGGATAGCTGGCAGCAAGGTTAAGTAATGAATGCATGCAAATATTATACTCCTTCTGTCCCCTATATCTCCAGCTTTTCAATTTAATCTGGGCACCTCTAAATGCATAACATCCAGTTTTGTGAAAATGAATGGGAAACGAGTTTCAATGAGAACTGGATCATACCCATTTAGAGCTGAAATATAACTCTCATATAATGCCCTCAAAATTAATTTTGAATTAAATTCCCTGAATACTCAAATATTCAGAGGTTTTTAAGTTGTGCTCTCAAAAATAGGAGTTTATTTAATAAATAAAGCAACCTATATAAATATAAATAAAGCAACCTATATCTCCCAAATTACAGTCACTTACAGGATGCAATCGGGAATTATTGCATTAAAAATGCCACCGATGCCACTGAGCGACTACATCCTGGTTGCATCCTGGCTCCCAGCCACTCTTAGCCCACTGCTTTTTAAAAATAGGAGCTTCCTGTGTTTGCAAATCAGCCAGCTGAACCCCCTGGAGCTGTAAGGAACCTTTTTGTGTGATCTTCATTTCATGTCTTCTCATTTTTATTGATTTTATTTTCTAATTTTGTTTTTTTTCCCCAGACTTCTGGTATTTTATTTCATTTTATTTTGTTTCAATTGTTATCAACCCATTTGTATTCCTTTAGCATGTTTCTTGTTGACACAATACTGGATGCTTAGACAATTAAGTGAGGGTGCATCTACAGTGTAGAAATAATACAGTTTGACATCACTTTAAGTGCTATAGCTCCATCTTATGGAATCCTGGGATTTGTAGTTTTACAAGGTGTTAAGCCTTCTCTGCCAAACTGGGCTCATGCTTTCCAAAAGTACAAATCCCAAAATGCTGTAGGATGGAGCCAGGGCAGTGCTGATGTTCCTTAAGAATCTTTCCTCATCCCTCCCCATTTCATACTCTCTCAGCATCTCCCAATTTCATCTTCCCACCCCACCCCACCGTCTCAGGGACTGCATTGTGTCATTACCCTCATGTAGTTCCATTTATCCAGATACCTGGTTGACCAAATATTATGAATGTGCCCTGGGACAATGAAATTAATGAGACTGTGATGAATTCATGCAAGATGACTGCCACATATATTAAAGCACTTCCTACTACCCCATATCTAGCCACCACACTGTTGTTCAAAATCTCTTGATACTTCTTTATAAATCACCATCCTTTGATTATTTTTAGCATGTCATGTGTTCTAATAATCTTGCTGGCCCTTCTACAGTTTGGGGTGTTTTTTTTTAATGAGTATACGACTGAAAAATGATGATGTTGATTCCATCAATAAACCTTTGACAAGACAATTTGATCCTTAGCACTATCCAGCCACTTGTCTGACTTGAAACTTTTGTTCATGTACAAGCCTGTTTCTTCTTTCATGAAATGGCCACATGTCAATAAAAAGAAGGATCTTGACACATGTAAATCTGAATTTTCATGGTGGTAATAGCACCAGTTCATTCATATTTTATTCATTAAATAATATGCATGCCAATGCATTGGGCTATTTTAGATGCTTACAGTAAACTATACCATTATCACCTTCACATTTTGACTATTTGTCGATTCTGTCAATTTTTTAGTTATAATTATACACATTTTCTCCCCTCCCCAAAAAATGACTGTTTCAATCAAGCTTTGTTCAAAGTGCTCTTACTTAGCAAGTTTGTCCTTCAGCCTAGGGATTACTAGTGTTTTGTTTCATTTTAGAGAGAGAGAGAGAGAAGAAAAAATATCTAAGGTGCAACTAGATTGTGTTGTTCTTTCACACTCAGCATATAAGTCAATAGCACTTTTTAATTCCTAAAGAATCCATGTGTGGCATCTTTCTTCACACCCAAACTTAATGTGTTGTAAATTAATCATGTGCAATGAATACAGGGTCAGTGGACCTTGGAATGATGACAATGTAATGCCAAGGCATTCCGTTTCTTCTCGCTATTTCACAGCCCTCTAACTGAGTTCTCTGTGCAGATTATAGTGAGGTCTGCTTTTGTAGGGTGTGTTCATAAGGACTGTTAATGGTTCTCTAAGCCTCTAAGAGCTGATAAGATGAGAAATGCATGCTTTAGCATAGCTCTTCCATCCCATAAGTTAAGAATTCTGTGGCTAAGAATCTTTTTTGTGAAACTTTGGCCCAAACAGACGATCTGAAAAAGCGCAGCGGGGCTACACCAGTGCCATTTGCACTGAGGCCATGGCGACTGCACACCCCTGGCCCCAGTCTGGGCCACCACTGAGGTCCTGAACCAGGCCACCAAAAAGGTGCAGATTTTTCTGCTCTTTTTTGGCCCAGTTCTTTTTTGAAAATGTGGTGTAGGTGCAGTTTCCCACTGCATTAGGGGCATGTGTCATCTAAATGCTACACCCCAAACACATGGGAAACTACATCATTTGGCCCATCTGTTTCAGGCCTATCTTAAACTAGTCCTATAGTCTTTTGACAACCAACATGGTGTATTGGTTTGAGAATTGAACTAAAACTCTGGGTTCAAATCCCCAGTTGGCCATGGAAATATACTGGGTGACCTTGGGCAAGTCACAGTCTTTCAACCTCACAGGAAGGCAAAGGCAAACTGCTCTGAATACCAAGCAAGCCTCTGATGGTAGCAGAACTGAAAGAAAGCCTTCCCTTGATGATCTTAAAGATCTGGCAGGTTCCTAGGGGTAGATCTAATAAAATTGGATCTAATAAAATTTTATGCACAAATAGCAGAAAGCCTTACTCAGGATCAAGGATAAGAGTTGGCACAAATTACTGGGGTTTGTTGGTCCAGAACAAATATATCTGACTGTGTTGCATATATTTTTGTCTTCCTCAGTAGTATTGTTATTTGGTAATTGTTTTTTATAGCCATTGTAAAACCACTGAATTACAAAGAAAATAATAAAGAGATATAAAATTCTACATTACAAATCACTAAAGGTGTTTAGTTGTTCCATCCTTGATGTAAGAGAGAGAACAGGTCTGGGTCTGAGGAAAGGAAGCTACAAGTAAGCAAAGGGATGCAGTAGCACCAGCAAGGGAGAGAAAGGTAATGAAAGGGGCTGACAGGCAAATGGATGTCACTAGAAAAAGCCACATATAAAACAGAAGACCTCTAATGCTACTGGCAATGGCTGAAACCAAGAGCCAAAGGTGATCAGGACACTATTTCCTCAGGTTCCAGATGAGGAAGAGCAGCACCTTCACAGCCCAGGTGAGCATCTCCCCCAACTCTTTGCCAGCTTCTCTGGCTCAAAAAGCAGTTCTCAAGCCATTTCTGATCAGGCACAGAGATGTCTGCAATGCAGGATGAGTGTGGTCAAAGAATAAAGTAGGATATGTGGCTGGCTGGGACTGTGGTTGTAAGTGGCAGTGACTGGACCTTGAGGAATGAGTGAACTTCCAGGGACTGGGGGGGGGGAGGAATTCATCAGGGCCCAACTACCTCTTGGCAGCCCTAGTTTTAGTCAGATACTTGAAATATTATCAATCAACCTTTCAGTGGAGAAAAGCAATGGTCTAAATCCTAAAACTTTCTTCAGAGGAATCATAGCCAATGCCGTGTAGACTGAACTGCAGATTTCATATCTTGCTCACATTTTCATGTGTGAGCATGGGCAAATTACTTTTGCAGTTATAACTTTCTGATTAAGTCAGCTATTATGGGGGATTCTGGAAACTGCAGTCCAAAAATTAAATATTTCCATGCTCTGGTCATTCAGCTTGGGCTACATGTGCAAAATCCTATTTCTGCACAAATATCCAAGTCACACTTTGGACTGTGCATTGTCACTGGGTATTGTTAGGACACATGTAATGGCTCCATGTGCTGATTTTATTGTTCATTTTTAACAGAACCTGAAAAGGTTACTTTGGGGTAAAACTGGTAGAGAATAGTCCAAAAGTAACCCTTTCAAGCTCCAGTTTTTAGTTGCTGAAATAGTACATAGCCATTAAGGTCAGCCTTATTCATACATGCAGCAAAAGTAAAACAAAACAAGAGGAAGATTCACCAAGGAGAAGTAGTGGAATGCTGAAGGGTCAAGCACACAACTGAGCCCATCAACTGCTTTAGAATGCTTTCTGCACCAATTCTGCATGTTTTAAGCAAACAAAACACTATGAATCAATAAAAATATTATCTTGTACAGTTAAGCTGGTTAAATACCCTTTTCTGTGGGTTTTATATAAGTAACACCTTTCTGTGCAAGACTGCAGCCTGAGCATGAAAAAGTAGCTTTCCCAACCACCACCAAAGCAAATGAACTGGATGATTGTCAGAGCATTATGATGTGCAAAACCACTACAAAGAGAAATGAATTCTCAGCTGTGAACACCTTGATTGAAAAGCTTGAGTTCACTAACTTCTAAAGATCTCATTTTAAAAAAAATAAAACAAAACAGAGAGGAAACCTCCATTATTTCTCTAGAACTGCTTAGCTATTAGTAGCTATAGAAACGAGGTTACCAGGTAGTGAAGACAGGCTTTCCACAAAACACAATGTTACTTAGATTTGAGAATCAGAAAGAGAAACAAGTCACCACATTCAATTACAGGATTTTTTATCTCAGGATGGATTGACAGACTGGAGGAGGGGAAAGAGGGACTGTACATCTGCAGTGGCAGAATTGCTGGGTAATTTGCAGAAGATCAACAAGAACTTTGGATCAAGAATTGTTTAACAATAGCAGAAGTAAGATTATTCCATCCCTCCTCATATTCTATAATAAAGAAAACTTGGCTTAATGAGGGGTAGATTTTGGTATGAAGAAACGAAGCATCTGTTCAGCTCTGGTACTCAAAACATGTCATAAACTTAGAATCATTTACTTCTACATATATGCTCTTGGCACCATACTACAGTTGATGGATCACAAGTGTCAAGTAAAAACAAAAAAGTAAAACAGAGAGTATAGCACATAAATCTGAAAACCAGCCACTGCCACTTTAGATTGAATGTCTGCAAATCATTCAGTAATGACCCTTTTTATTATTGCATTTCATGTGTGCTACTGAAATAAGTATCAGTGGTGTCCCTATGAATTACAGGGACAGAGCCTTGAAGCACACAGAGAGCTTCTGAGTTACATAATTTCATAATTTCCCTACCAAGTGGAAATGCTGGATGGGAAATTCTAGTAGTTGTAGTTCCCCCAAAGTAACTTTTCCAAGTTTGTTCATATGTGCCATACTAGGCAAGGCAACTGAAATCCAGCAGAGAATACATGGTGCTAGAGCTGGTGCAAGAAATGTTGTGGCTTGTGGAAAATGACAAAATTGTGTCCCCTTCTGCTCCACATATAGGACTGGATTGGCCACATATAGGATGCTCCATTGTACCTGAGGCAGCAGGTTGGTTTACCAAGCCCAGGACAGGACATGGGAAATACGCAGCATTGTCTTCCAACAGAAAGGGATCACTGAGGGCTGGTACCACTGCCTCCCCACCTTCAACCCCCATCTACCATCCCCAGCATATGCCACCTGAAGGAATCACCTCACTTTGCCTAATGGTAGCCTAGTTCTGCAGCACATCCTCCAACTCTCCTGATTTCATCTAATTCATCCTCTACTTTCCAGCTTTTTCAGCTTCTTGTTAAATGTCCAATTCCTCTCCTCTTACCACTTTCCACTTCTGTCCTCAACTTCATTCCATTGCTTCAAAAATGAATTCGGCAGTGGGGATGGAAGAGGCAGAATAATTCCTTACCAGTAGTCACAAGCAAAAGTAAACCCTTGCAACCTCTCCTAGATTGTGTGTTCTTCCTCATTAATAACTTCTCCCATCTTGACTTCACTCTGATGTTTCTCAGCCACATATGCCCTTGTTTTCATCTGTGAAATATTAGAAAGTATTCTCCCTCTCCCCTAAGGAATGGTGAAGAGGAGCCAGGCCCTATGATCTAGGAGCCCTATCTAGAACTCAAATACACAACACATTCAGTAGCTTCCCCCCCTTCTTCTTTTTTTTTTTTTTTTCCATCTGGCATCCTGGCGGCTAGCTTCATCCTAGAATGAGTAAAAAGCATCTCCCTCTTTCTCCGAGTTCCTATGTGCTGCATCCCACTCGACAGGCTGCCTGGAATGACTATGGAAGACTTTAGAAACATTTGCCTAGCCTGCATCTCCTGTCTATGTTCCCCTCTCTGAAGTTTCTCAAACTGGTTGGCATCAAGGATCAGCAGAAAGGGGGAGGTAGTATGGAAAAATACTGAGCTGCCTCTGGAGATGCTGTTTTGGGGCTGTTTCCAGCTGTTTCCACCTGTTCCCACCCTCCTCAACCTTCCCTAAATGGATGAAGCTGCAGTATAGGACGTTATCACACGTGGCAAATCTGCTGGTTAATCCACACAAATCCCAAACAAAAACTGGATTTGAGCCTCGCGTTTTCACACAATGTCACACAAAAACTGGACAGAAAGTGGACAGAAACTGGTGTTATCCGAGATCTTTTGAAATTCGGTTGTTTGGAGGAAATGCAAATGCGAAATTAAGGTAATTTTGCATTTACCATAATGTGAAAAGCAAATGCGCATTTGGGAGCATTTCCCTGCTTTTCCCATGGTTCCAGCGAGCATTCTTCTATCTGCGCATGTGCAAGAGGCTCATTTCTAGTACATTTACGGGCTTTTCTCACTTGTGTGTGAACGTTAAATGCACTTACTGTAAATTCGCAATTAAGGTAATTACATGTGGAAGCCATTTGCGGAATCAAGGTTTATTTTCAGTTTATTTTCAGAATGCCTCATATCCACTTTATTATCACTTTCTGGCCCATGTGTGATAACGTCCATAGTTTCCTTACTCTTGTCTAGGACACACTTGCACCACAACTGCTACTTACACTAATCCTCTCATTCTTTAATCTTTCTCTTTCTCTTTTAGTTGTCCCCTTTCTCCCAACCTCTGGCTAAATGCCTTTCTCTCCTGCCTTTCCTCTTTCTCTTTTTTCCCTCTTACACCCACTTCTCTGAGCTAAACATTTTCCTTCCCTTTTTCTTTTTCATTGTTGTGAACTGCCCTCACTCCCCATATCTATTTGCACTCATCTCTTTCTCCTTCCCAGTCCCTGCCTCCTTCTTTTCATCTTTCGATGCATCTACACTTTAGAAATAATGCCATTTGACACCACTTTAAGTGCTCCGGCTTCATCTGTGATTTGCATTTTTACAAGGTCATTAGCTTTCTCTGCCGAAGAGTTCTGGTAGCTCACAAAAATACAACTCCCAGGGTTCTTTAGGATGGCACTATGGTAGTCAAACTGCATTATTTCAACAATGTAGAAGATACACTCTGTGCCCATCCCTCTCTTTCTCTATTATCTCTTTCTCCTCCTACCTCCACTATTTCCTATACTCATTACCTTCCATCTCCTTTCTTCCCTCTCTGTATCCTCAATTTTTTCTTATGCCCTTCCCCCCCCAAAAAATTTAAACTACGACTGGGACGTGTTAGATTCTCCACATTTTAAAGTTGCAAGTCCCATTAAACAATTTCAACAGATCAAATACAGTGATGGAAAAGAGATGGGAACACTTTGGTTTTCTAAAGCTTGGGAAACTTTTTAATTGTATTACAATTCCTATGCATTGTTAAAAGCAATGCTTGCAAATGTTTTAAAAACATAGCTGGGAAAAGTTGAGGGGTTGTTCTACTGTTCAGTGAATAGCTTAGAGAACTTAAGAAACCTAAGAAATATTTTCTCATTTATTAGATCTGATATATATATTCTAAAGAAATGGAATGATGTACTCAGAGCACCTGTGGTTGATAGCTAATGAATCATGCTTAATGAAATCACTAGGAGTCATCCCTTGGCCTCAGGTTTTAGCCCTGGAATACTCCTGAAATCTCTATACGTATTAAGTACAGGAACTAATTCCAGCACCTTAGTCACACACACCCTCATTCCAAATAATCTGTGGGGTTTTAGCAATTTACAAAGCACAACTTTCATATAGCCACAAGTGTCTGACAGAAGAGGACAGCCATGTGTATTGATTTATTTTTATTTTTTTGTAAAAACTGTTAGTCATCTAGTTGAGAGTATATAGTCCCAGCTGGGTTAGGATGTTTGTCCTCTTCTGTTTCAGAATAGCACTTATTCCTTGTCGAAGCTCTCCATGAAGTTATAGGTAGGTTTGTGTGTTTGTTTTTTAAAAGAGATGCATTTGACCTTGACTTCAATTAAATAAAGGGGTGGGAAGATGAAATTGTGCTATAAATTAATGTATACAGTACAGGCGCAAACTATAGAAGGATGGCATCTGGGGTCAATTTCTATTCCATATTGAATGATGTTGTCTAGTTTCCGGCAGAGGTTACACTGGAATCAAGCCTGCATCTCTCCCCTCGGCAAAAAGGTCTTGCCACTTGTAAATCTATTCTGTCCCAGTGCAGTTGTTAGTGTCAGAGTCTGTCAGCTCAGCTGGACATAAAAATTATACAGCTCCAGTAGGAAGCAAGTATCCCTAATTCCCAATTTGTATATTTCCCTCTTCCCAAAAAATCTTTGATCTCCTAATGAACACTTTTTTCCCCTTTCCCTCTTCTTGGATTATTTTTTTTTTCTTACAGAAGCTGCTACCAAGTAACTCAGGCAACACAATTTTAAGTGACTTTTCAGGTAGGTTCGATCTCAGGAATTTTTAAATGACATGCCCTAATACACATACAGAATGTCTAAATTCTGGAAGAAAGGAGTTCCACAGTCAAGGGGCTGCTACAGAGAAAGCCCTGGTCACATGTGTCCACCAACCTAGTCTTGTGGACTGTGGCAAGACCCACAACAGAGCCTGCACAGGCAATCCCAAATTTTGGGCAGACTCATATAGGAGGAGACGGCCTTTCTTGTGCTAGTTTCATAGTTTAACTATGGGTTTTGTAGAGACTACTTCCTTCGGTCAATTGAAACCCCTTTTCAAAAGCCCTTTTGATTTTTAGCTAAAATGTTTTGAGCAAGATTGTTTGGTTCAGTCCTGCATACCTTTCACAACAAACACTCCAGAAAATATGGTAAAGCCCACCTTTAAAAATCCAATCTAACTCTCAGAACAACTGTTTGACAGTAATGTGTAAATGTAACATTTCATTATCCATATGTTTTTACTCCAGTCATTATAGTTTAGCAGAGGCCTACAGCAAAGGAAGAGGAACAGCTGGAGTGCTACTGGTGGACATCTCATGCTGGGAATGATCAATGGCATCATAAATGGTTTTTGAAGTCTTTAGTTTTAGCTGTACAGGAGATGGACATCAACTTTTAGTGGTCTTTCACCTCCGCAAATCTTTCACAGCTGAACTCTTCCATGTGGCAGAAGGGCACAGAATAGATTGGATCTATCACTAGCTACATAGCTTTTGCACTGTCCAGAAATGTAATACAGTCAGCAAAAATAAATAAATTAATTAAACTTTGCTGTCTTCTACAGGCAGAAGCATGCTTTGGGAGAGCCAAACATTAACTCTGCTTGACAGACATTCAGCAAATGGCTAGAGAATCTGAGTGTGTGCTAACATTCTTTTTAATTATCATTAGAAGTGGCATTTGCTGACCTGTTTGTGAGTAAACATTATAGAAGAAGCTTAGACATGCAGAAGAGTGATGCTGGATAATATAGCACTATATATTAACTGACATGTCGAAACTTCTATTTCCATCCCACTTCCAGCTAATTGTAGATTAAATCAATATCTTAGCAGTGCTACATTTCTGTCATGTGGAAGCCACTCAGAACATAGTGTGTGTTCAGGATGACCTAGAAAGCAAAAGAAAGAACTTACTGGTGCAAGCCAGTTGACTGCTGTACCTCATATGTTGGTTATTATAGTATGTACAAGTTGAACTGATTCCTGGATACTTTTCAGAGATTTTGTAAAAAGCTGGGATAACCTTTACATCACAGAATCTAAATAAGTAGCATTTCTATGATTAATTAATATCTCACTCATGAGTGGGGAACTTGTGGCTTTCAATATGTCACCCACATATTGCTGGACTACAACACCAGCTACCTGAAGCTAGTGGGAGCTGGAATTCAGTAACACCTAAAGGATAACTGGATCCTCACTCCTCCTCTACCTGAAGTATTGCAAACACTTGGTTTAGTTGTTCTTCTCTTGGCATAGAATACCCAGAATTCTTACTGACATCTACAGTAACACTCTGAAAATACATATATATATGAACAGAACTGGAGAAGTGTAGTTTTATTTATAAAAAATCAATTTATAAACAAGACTGGTGTCAAATGGAATAGGAAGCAAGGTTGACAGGAGACTGGATGAGCAGAGATGGTGGAAAATCATAATCACACAGCTCTTCCCAATAGCCATGGTACTGGTTTTATCCTGGCCTCTGTCTTCCACATGCCAGCCTCCATAGCATGCCTCTCTGCCCTATACCCTTCACAGCATTTAATCTATATTTATTTTTATTTATGTTTATTTTGGGTGCAATTTCGCAATCATGCCAATCCATTAAGTCAAAAAAAAATAAGAAAAGAAAAAAAATTGGGAACAAAACCAGAAAAGCAGACCTTTTATTTTATTTTATTTCAAAGATTAATATCCTGACTTTCTCCCACAATGGGTTTCAAGGCAGGTCACTTGGAAACAGCAAGGGGGAAGGAAAGAGAAAGAAAGGAGCAGAATCATGCCCACTCATACCATGTGACTGCCCACATATCAGAACTGCTTTGGGAGGAAATTATCACTTGTGCATCAACAGTGGAAAAGCAATGGAATTGAGAGACATTGACAGGTTTTGCCTGCCAATGAGAAGGAGCACTCCAGCAACAGATGGACTACAGATCAGCTACTGGACAGGCACAATATTCTGTGATAAGCTACGGCCACAGGTGCTACTATCCTGCTGTAATTCCACTTTCAACCCCGTGTGATAAAGTCCTTAGCCTGCATCTCCCCCATGCTAGGATTGGCAGCAAGCCTCTAAGATCTATGGCAGGATGGCCTTCAGGCTGCCTCTTCCCCTTTTCCTCACTCTTTCTAATTTTTTGCTCCAGCTATGTTCCCCATTTTCTATCACCAAAGGTATCAGCAAAATTCTACTGCTAAAACTGCTCCTCCACATAACAAACCCTCCCTAACACACACATACTTTTTGACAAAGCTGTGGCCAGCAGCACCACCATCATTAGACAACTTTCCTCCTTTCTATCATCTTTCCTCAATCATAGAGAGCTGAAATATAGAAAGACGTTGCAGCAACAGTGAGCATCTGTTGAAATTTGGCATTGACTAAAGCAGAGCATCCCTGAGAACTTCTAGGGGATCCAGTTCATCCCTATAATCCCAGGAAGTTGTCTACCTCTGCTTAATGGCAAAGATCATTCTCATCAGCTGCTGTCAACCCTTTGTAATTAGTGCCATCAAGATCTGAACATGTTGCACCTGAATGCAAAGCATGCATTCTACCAATGAGTGACAGTGCTTCCCAAGCATCTATTCCAGAGAAAGCCAATTACTTGCAAAAGTAAGGCTGGAAATGCAGGGCCAGCCTTCATCCTGGATTTTAAAGTGTGCACTGGATATACCCCTGGCAGCCATGCATTCAGTACACACCATGAGCAGAGGAATGGTTTTCAGAGCATAAAGGGATTTTGAAAACTTCTTTAACATGTGTTGGGAAATGTGTGAGATAATAGGGGATCTTTTAAGCAGAGTGATCAATTGGTATGGCAGAAGCTGAACAGCAATCACTAAAAAACACATGCACACACACACAAGGTCAAACAGAAAAAGAAATAAGCTTTGTCTTCTTTGTGAAATATAGAAAAGTTGCTTTATTTGCATAGAAATACTTGTATTTAGTGAAATAAAAGGCTTAATGGATGAAGGCAAGGAGTGGTGCAGGAATAGAATGGGTGTAGAAAACTCCTCTAAGAAATAGGAACTCACCATAAATCTATGTTGTGCATAAATATCTAGAGAATAACATGTCAACCAGCAATTAGTGAGTGTAAGCATACAACTCTAACAATATCATATGTTTATTTTTATAGTTCTAACTGCTGTGTGTTTTAAAAAAAAAAAAGCATCAGTGTGTGTTTGTTTTTTAAAAGGCTCCACAGTGTTTTAAAGATATCAAGCACTTCTGAAGAGACAAAGCTGTTGAGGTAGGGATACAGAGTACAGCAGGCTGCTCACCTACATCATGGTGCAGAACCTGTGGCCTGGGGGGGGGGGTCACAATCAGCCATCAGCTGCATCTTATGTGGCTCTGGAAGCAGAAGGGACACCATCGTTTTGCCCTGAAAATCAACTGAAAAGGTTGGGCATCCCCATAACCTCCAATTTTTGACAGATGAAAACACATGTGGCCCAGCAACATAAGCATGTGGTCAAGAGAGTAACAGTTATCAGTGAGGAAAAATACACAGGCCAGGAGAGGCTGCAGTGGTTTGCTTTTGCCTCAATATACTGGGAAGAGCAAGATCTCCTCTTCTCTTTCCCACACTGCAATCTACTTTTGTACTTTGAGATCAGTTTGCAGCTATTCAAGCTAGCTGAGGACAAGGGGAAATGTGGGAGGAGGAGAGAGAAATTTAGTTATTTAAAAAGCTGGAAAAGTGCGATGACAGAGAATAAATTACGACTGCCCTGCCAAATTGGAACAGGCCCCTTCCACAGTGCATATTTCTATGGAGTGCACATTTTTATGGAGAGAAAAATCTAAACCCATCCATTGGCCAAAGACCTTTTCTTGGACTACAAATTCCAGAATATCTCAGCCAACATGTTTCTGGCCATGTTTGGCTGGGAAATTCTAAGAATCTGGCTAAACTAGCTAGGAAATTTTTGAAGCTGTAGTTCGAATGAGTAGCCTTTCCAGGTCCTTCCATTGGCATGCATGAGTGGGCTCAAAAGTTCAAGTTGATATGTTTCAGAATAACGAACTATCCATGTCGCATACACTAAAAAAAAAGTCTATGGAATTCATGGGCCATTATTTTTTGTAGTGTTTTCTCCCCCTCTGCAAGATTGTGGGACAAAACCTGCACAGAGAAATTACATGCACAAATGTTGGGAAAATGGAGTGTTTGAAATCAATTCTAATGTTAAACGCAAAGGACATCTTTGGCTCATTAAGTAAAAATATCTAATTTAATGAGTAGGAAAGCGCTGGAGCACACTGAACCTTGACACAAAGCAAATTATTTAAGTGATAAATTATGTTTTATGGGGAATGTAAAAGTTAATAATACTCTGGAGTAAGGTAATAAATGCAGAGGTGTAACTAACATCACCGACTCCTTTACTTACAAACATGCCATATGTAGTCAGTTACTTACAAATGTAATAAAAAGAAGACAAGCCACACATTCTTAGAAGTGAAAAATCACATCTCTCTCAACCTCCATCTTCCTTTGTATTTCTAGCTATTTCTTCATTGTCTCTGTTTTGTCTATGCTTTTCACTTTTGACCAAATATTTGGTTTTGCAGTCAATAGAACTAACAGTGTTATGCATGTCTACCCAGAGGTTAAGTCTCACAG
>CM034706.1:155200941-155229150 GCA_020142125.1 Phrynosoma platyrhinos
GACTTTACACTCAGCTTTGGAGCCTTTTTTGGGTTAGAAATTGATCTCTTTTTTGTGTTAGAAATTGCACACCCATATTTGCCACCACCTTTAGTTGGGTGTGTCTACACAACCCTAGAGTTTGAAGGGATCCCCAAGGGCCATCAAATAAAGATCCATTAGCTTAAGAAAAGAACAGCCCCAGAAATGTTAATAAAAGGGGGTAAGAAATATTAAATCTCCCACGATTACCTGTCTCTGATTTATGGCAACTTTATCTTGAGTTCTTCTTGGCATAGTTAGTTAAAAGGGAGGGCAGCTTACCATTGCCTTCCTCTGAGGCTCATTGTCATTCCCTCCCTGTCTCCTTCTGCCCTTCCATTCAAATTCCCACAGAGGAGAATAGGGGGCAGGGCTGGGCAAGGGTTGGCTAGCCCAGCCCCTAGCTAGGGTAGCCAATGCTGAGGAATGCTGGGAGCTGCAGTCCAACAACATCTGGATCTTGAAAGCTATGCAGAGTCAGTCAGCCCTGGTTAGTACTTGGATGGGAGTAATACTAGGTGCTGTAGGCTAGCTTTCAGAGGAGGAACTGGCAAAATCACTCATCTAATAAAACCCTAGGAAATTCATAGGCTCCCCATATATTCATGGGCTTCTTGAAGGCAATTGTGGTGCATGCACACACAAACACACATACACAGTTTGTTATTTTTGCAGCCCCTGTAGCCAGATATCTGGCTCTGTAGCACCAGAGGGGCAAAGGGATGAGTCATAGAGAACACTGCTTGCATTTTACATAGAATCCCAGAGCTGGAAGGGACCCCCAAGGGCCATCCAGTCCAATCCCTTCTGCCATGCAGGCATACATAGAATGCTAGAATTGCAAGGGACCCCAAGGGCCATCCAGCCCAACCTCCTTTGGGCATGCAGGAATACATACAATCCCAGAGTTAGAAGTAACCTCTAGGGGCCATCCAGTCCAACTCTCTTCTGCCATGCAGGAATACACAGTATCCAAGAGTTTGAAGGCACACCCAAGGTCATCCAGTCCAACCCCCTTCTGCCATGTAGGAATATATAGAATTGAGTTGGAAGAAATCCCCAAGGACCATCCAGCCCAACCCTTTTGACCATGCAGGAATACATAGAATCCTAGAGTTGAAAGGGACCCCCCAAGAGCCATTCAGTCCAACCCCCTTCTGCCATGAAGGAATACATAGAATCTTAGAGTTGGAAGGGGACCTCCAAAGGCCATCCAGCATATGTGTTTGGTGTCCATGTATGGACCTTCAACTAGCACAGCTTCCATGATCTGGATGCTGTTGGACTGTAGCTCTCTGCATTTCTCAGCATTGGCAACACCAGCTGGGACTTGCAATCTAACAATACCTGGAGAGTCTTATGTTACAATAAGGTGTTTAGCTTCTATCTCCACCCCAAATGATACCTATGACTCCTTCCCAAGATTTCTGGTTAAAGTGGCTACAAATTTACAGCTACTGGTTGGAACCTTCTCTTTAATGGGAACAATGGTGTCATTGCTATCCACGTTTCCCCTGAAGATGAGTACTTTGAAATGTGAAGTTTGGTTGAATTAACTCAAGGGGGATGCAGACGAGGGCGTCGGAGACGCCCTGGTCCGGACCGCTGCCGGAGTTCAGCCTCCGGACGGCGGCGCATCCCCGGCGCATCTAAAAGGACCGCCAAAATGGCGATCCTTTTAGATTCTCCGGAAAGTGCGCCCTAAAAGCGGCGGGCGCACTTTCTGGGGCTCAAACGCCGTGGCACGTTCGGCTGCCGCGGCGTGAGGGCAACCTGCAGTCGCCGGCCGTGCGGACGGCCGGCGCTTCCGGGTGTGCCCTCAGGAAGAGGAAGAGCCGCCGAACGTGCGGCGGCTCCTCCTCTTCCGGGCCTCGGAGACGGCGCAATTAGCTGTCTGCCGAGGCCCTCAGTCTCAGGTGGGCAATCAAGGGTCATGAACATTATAAAAGACATGCTTATATGATTGCCCATTTGAGACCAAGTTAATTTGGAAAGAATGGTGATACCTCTGCCAGCTGCAGTATGCAGCTGTAGTGGGTTCAGGGGAGCAGTTTTGCCCCCTTGGGCTTTTGGGGGCCTCATGGATTTCCCCAAATGCCCCAAACAAATCCACTCTGGATTTCTGGGAGGCACATTAAATAGTACAGGGGAGATGTAAGCTATTTAAAAGCCAAAGTCTTTCTTCTGGAGCCTTCCATGAGAGGCAGCTCACACTTTCTTGTGGTCACAAAAGTGTAGCCAGGAGAGATTGGAGATGTCAGGGGCTGCAAAAATAGATTTAGTAGGACACATGTGTCCCCAGGTAGTTTGGCAGTGGGCCACATGCAGCCCACTTCCTGTACTACCAAAATATTAATATGGGAAAACATAATGATAGAATAGATGACTAGGAATGCATAAAACTGCAGCTAGCCAAAAACATTGAAGACCTAGAGCAACTACTGAGGAAGGTCAAAGAAGAAAGTGCAAAGCCAGGCTTACTGTGGAACATAAATAATACAAAAATAATGACCATGAAGAATGTTCACAAGTTCAGCCTAGACAATGAGGACATAGAAATAGCAAAAGATTTCCTATACATTGAATCAAACATTGATCAGAATGAGGATTGTAATCAAGAAATCAGAGGAAGATTAAGAATGGGAAGGGCAGCTATGAAAGAACTAGAAGAGCAAAGATATACAACTAAGCACAAAAGTTACAATCATACAAGCAACTGTATCCCCCAAACCATGTATGGATGCAAGAGCTGGACAGTTAAGAAAAGTGACAAAAAGAAAATGAATAGAAGCTGGGTTTGAATCTGCAAGAACTTAGAAGAATAGTGGAGGACAGGGAGTCAGAGATGTCTCATCCACAGGGTCTCCATGAATCAAGATCAACTCAAGGGTAGTTAACAACAGCAACATAGTGTGTAGGGCTATTTCCAGCCATGGATGGCATCTACAATGTAGAATTAATGCAGTTTGACACAGCTGTAACTGCTATGGCTCAATGCTATGGAATCCTGAGATTTGTAGTTTTGTGAGCTATTTAAGCTTCTCTGTCAGAGAGCTCTGGTACCACAAGAAACTACAAATGCCAGGATTCCATAAGATGGAGCCATGACAGTGAAAGCTATGTCAAATTGCATTAATTTTGCAGTGTGGCAGAAATCCTAGAAGACACTGGGATCCAATCGAGGCTCCTTGTTGTTGGAATGGATGGGGAGTAATCTTCTCTATTCCTCTTTCCCCCTGCAACCGTCTGCTTCATCTCATCTGCTGCTTCAGAGCAGCTTTTCGGGAGTCACAAGAAACTGCAGTGGGAAGGGAGAATCTCAAAGATTTCCATGCCACTCTCTTCTAGCAACATGAGCAGAATTTTTTGTTGTTAATTGCTGTTAAGTTGACTTTAACTTATGAGAAGCCTATTTTCATAAGCTTGATTTACTCTTAGAACCATTTATTTAGCAGAATTCTTCTAAGTGCTAATTTGGGTCCAACCCCATTAAAAGCTCAAAGGAACAGAAGTGTCCCAAGGGCCAGCCATAGGATGACCAGAAAGTAGGGACCAATATAACAACAGTTCCACATTTGCAGGACTAAGAAAGAATAATCCCTGTCCTGCATCCTTACCAGCTACAGGACGTTATTACACGGGGGAAATCTGCTGGTTAATCCACACAAATCCCAAACAGAAACTGGATTTGTGCCTCACGATTTCACATGACGTCACACAGAAACTGGACAGAAACTGGACAGAAACTAGTCTTATCTTAGATCTTCTGAAATTCGGTAGTTTTGAGGAAATGCATTTGCAAAATTACAATAATTTCACATTTACCGTAATGTGAAAAGCAAATGCGCATTTGGGAGCATTTCCCTGCTTTTTCCCATGGTTCCACGGCGAGCATTCCTCTATCTGCGCATGTGCAAGAGGCTCATTTCTAGTACATTTACAGGCTTTTCTCACTTGTGTGTGAACGTTAAATTCGCTTACTGTAAATTTGCAATTAAGGTAATTACGTGTGAAAGCCATTTGAGGAATCAAGGTTTATTTTTGGTTTAATTTCGGAATGCCTCATTTCCACTTTATTATCGCTTTCTGGCCCATGTGTGATAACGTCCACAGTTGCTTTGATAGCAGGCTGAAGAGCAAAGCAGGGAAGCTGACTGAAATTGGTAACATGAGGCCTTTGCAGACTGCCAGAAATAGTGCACATTAAATTGAGGCACTGCCCTGGCTCAGTGCTAGGGAGTCATGGGAATTGTATTTTTTTCTGAGACATTGAGCCTTCTCTGTCAGAGAGCTCTGGTGCCACAATAAATTACAGTTCCCATGATTCCCTAGCACTGAGCCAGGGCAGTGCCTCAATTTAATGTGTCCTATTTCGGACAGTCTGCAAAGGCCCATGGTCCGTTTTAAAAAGTTAAGGATTGTTTTATCTTGTTAATCATGTTTGTTTTTATCTATATAAATGATTTGTTCTTGTGTTAAATTGTTTTACCTTTTTAGTATTTATTTTACTTGTATTTCACATTGACATATTTTGCTGTAGAGTGGAACAGAAATATTTTAATGAATAAAATAAAAACAGAAAAGATCTCCTAGTGGTTTTAATCCATTTGGTTAGTCCCATCCAGACCCATAGAATAAATTAATGAATGGTGAATCAACACATTCTTAAATCATATTGACTTAATGGGTCTGCTCTAAGTGGGACTAAGGACCTCGGCAGACGACTAATTGAGTTGTCTTCCGGGCCCGGAAGAGGAGGGGCAGCCCCACGTTTGGCGCCCCTTCCTCTCCCTGAGGTCGCCCCGGAAGCTGCCGGCCCTCCGCACGTCCGGCGCTTCCGGGGCAACCTCCCTCCGCAGCGACCGGACGCGCTGCGGAGGATAAGACAGCGAAAGTGCGCCCGCCGCTTTTAGGGCGCACTTTCGCTGTCTTGAGGAAGGAGCGCTGATTTAGCGCTCCTTCCAGGGACGCCGCTGGTGCGCCGAGATGCGGAGGCTGCGGCCCCGCGGTGTGCCGGCGCAGGGCATCCTGGACGCCCTCGTCTGCTTCCCCCCTTTCAATCAGATTCAGACCTGTTTCTCTTCATCACTGTAGCAGTTTTCAGGTCTGCCTTAGGGTTGCCATATCAGAAATGACCTGAAAGCACACAACAATAAATCTCCACATTCCATGACCCAAGTATGTGAAGCTATCACTTCCCTGTGTCTCAGCAGAACTGGGAAAAGTCACTTTTTCTACAACAATTCACAGATTCTGGCCATTCTAGATGAGGGATGATGTTAGCTACAGTCTTTTTTTTATGAAAAAACCACTTTACCAAGCTCAATTTGTTTCAAGTGGTTTTAGCAGGAGTCATGTGGGGGGGGGGGAGAGAGAGAACTTTTATTTAAAAGAGCTAGTAACCAGTTCCTACTCTCCCAGTACTTCCTAGTCTGCCTCTATACTGCTGTGTGAGTCACTTCCTGGTAGTTTTTCTCTTAATCGGTGCTTTCCTGATGGTTCATTAAGTTCCTCTTCCTGTCTTCTGTCCTAACCCTTCTACTTATTTTCGCATATCTTGATCCACTGCTGATTACAATACTTTTTCAAATCAGCCAAGTGCCAGCTACGAATCATACCTAAATGGTAAGCTAGGTCATAAAGTTAACCCTGCTGGTTGAGATGAAATATCCATCCCATCCAGTATGATGGTGTTTCCAACAGAGATCAGCAATATCTACTGTAGCATGAATGCAACAATTCTCTATTTTGTTTTATTGTTACTCCACTATCTGATGTTCGGAAATAGAGAAGGAGGGAAGCTTTGAGCTTTTAGGAGTGGTTTGTTTAGGTTTTTTTATTAGAACCTGGAAGACCACCAATCTGAGTGAGATACAAAATGATGGCAGGAAGGTAAAGCCAGTTACCAACCATTCCATGTGCCACATGAAAACTTACAAGCAGAATTATATCAAGCTTCAATGCGAATGCTGTTACACCCTGGAAACTCCAGCACCATAATTTTTAACAATGCAAAGCTCCATCAGGCCTTGCCTGAAAAAGAAAAAGACCCTCCCTCCATTCACCATTATCTAGCAGGGGTAAGCAACCTTTCCCCTTTAAGGGCCGAGGGACTTCAGCTCCCAGAAGCCTCAGCCATGTTGGCGAATAGTCCCACGTTGGCCAATAACTCCTGGGATTCTGGGAGCTGAAGTCCCTCAGCCCTTAAAGGGGAAAGGTTCCCTACCCCTGATAGAGGGAAAGAAGAGCAGGCCAGCTCCATCAGGCCTAGCTACAGTAAGAAGAAGGGCTCTTCCTCCAGTCCATCTGCCTTGGTCCAGCCCTTAAAAGGAGAAAAAGATCTGCTGGATTTATTCCCCTTCCCCATTACCATTCCTTTCTCCTTTTGTGTCTTGTCCTTTTAGATCAGGGGTAGGCAACCTTTTTAAACTGGGGGCCGGGTTGCTGTCCCTCAGACAACTGGGGGGCCGAAGCATCAAAAATTAATTAATTAATTAATTAAAATTTAAATTAAAATTATTTTTTAAAATTAAAAAATATGCATGCACACTCTCTCAGCCCCAGAAAAGCCATGGCAAACCCCCTGTGGAGCTTTTGCCAAGAAAACCCCAAGAACAAGTAATAACAACAATAATCAATATCATCATGGCAGGCAGCGGTGGCAGCAGCGGCAGGACCGGTCAGGGGCCGGTCCAAAGGCCTTGGGGGGCCGCATCCGGCCCCCGGGCCTTAGGTTGCCTACCCCTGTTTTAGATTGTAAGCCTGAGGGCAGGGAAATGTCTAATTAACCATTTGTAAGCTGCTCTGAGAGCCTTTTGGCTGAAAAGTGGGTATAAATACTCCAGATAAATAAATTATTGTTCTTGCTACTGTTTTTAAAAAGATCACAAGTCAGAGACCCCCATCCATCTACTAGAAACCATCCAAAAATATACCACTGGATCCTAAAGATTGGGAAATTCAATCTATCGTCTGCCCACTGTGCTAGAAGATAGATATGGTGCACAAAGAGTGCTCAGATCAATTGCTCTGTACCTAAGCAGCTCTCTGAGCAGCTTCCAAGAATTTGTGTAATCACGGGTGTCACTAAGGGGCTTCAGGGATATTGTCCACACCAGGTGACACCCTAAGGGAGTTGACACTACTGTTCCCCAGACATGTGCCTTTTGGCAGAAATGGGATGTGCCATTCTCCTACATTTCTTTAAAATGTTGAAGCTCAGCAAAAGAGAAGATGGGAGTGTAGTGAGGCTCAGAGGGAAGAGAAAAGAGAGACCCCAAGTTTTTTAATTTAAAAAATAAATTAAATGCATTTCAAAGTTATTTTTTAAAATTAAAAATTAAATTTATTTTTTAAACAAAACTTTTTAAATTTTCTTCAAAAACATCACATCTTACCAAACTATGTACATGTAAATACATACAGACTATGTGTAAGATACTGTAATTTAAAGGTATAATTTTAATTTTACTAGTTGTTGATGTCATAACTATTGCCATTACATTGAGTGATATATAGGAGTTACAGTTTATGAGTAACACTAGCACAAAAAAACATTAGTAAGGGTTCTGTATGGTATGCTATCGGAAGAGGTCACCATAATTTACTGCATCGGGTGACACCAACCCTAGTTGACACCAGTGTCTAATTCCCTGGTGGCGCAGTGGTTAAATGCCTGTACTGCAGCCACTCACTCATAGACCACAAGGTTGCGAGTTCAATATCAGCCAGGGCTGAGGCTCGACTCAGGCCTGCATCCTTCCGAGGTTGCTAAAATGAGTACCCAACTGTTGGGGGGCAATCAGCTCACAGTTGTAAACCGCTTAGACATCCCATAGCGTGATATGAAGCGGTATATAAATGAAGCTGCTTTGCTTTTGCTTTGCTAATTCCATTTTAAAGCCAACCAAGGCAGCTGTCATCTTTACACATGAGGCAATGAGTTCCCAGGTTATACTGTGTGTGGTGTGAGGAGTGCATCCTTCAGCCTGTCCTGAATCTTTCACCATTCCTTTTCACTGGATGCCCTCAGGTTCTAGTATTGAAAGGGTGGAAGAAAAGGTTCCTCTGTCTCCACACTATGTATAGTATTGTACACTTGCTATCATTTTTATGCTACTTTTCTCCAAGCTAAACTGTTCTACTTGTCACTTCTTCCATCAGTGCTGTCCTACATGGAGAAATATGTGCCACTGGAGTGATCAGTCTCAACAAAAATTGGGACCCATGTAGGTGTAGAGACAATGACTGGGCTAAGGTAAGAGCAGGTTCCATTTGCTGGCTCAGTGTGATGAAAAGCTTTATGGCACAATGAGAACTACAGCCTGGATTTCCTACTGCTCTAACCATTCACCACACAGTCTCCTGAATATTCAATCAAGTATGTAAGAAAGCTTTCTTATTTTATTTATTTATTTTGTTATTTCTTTCCTTCTATATTCTTCATGAAAGGGGATGTTTGTATTACAAAGCTGAAACAAACACCATTATTCTATAACCCACAACCAGGCATTAAATCAAACAAAGATTTAATCCATATTTGATGCAAGCATTCCTCATGGAATAGAACTACATATGCTCCGTATTAATTTCTTAATCATGTTTTTTTATGAATAACAGTGCTCTTTCTTTCTTTCTTTCTTTCTTTCTTTCTTTCTTTCTTCCTTCCTTTTCTTTCTTTCTGTCTTTTTTTTAATCTTCTTAGCTGATGTCATGTTTTTTTCTTTCTCCCTGAGTCAGGCATTATCTTGTCTCCTTATAACCTCTACACAGTTTTTCAATGGTTGTTGTTAACAGTTTGTCCTATTCAGAAATGCACAGATTAATTGTCTCCCAGTATTATCGTGTCCTTGTTTCTTTCAGACTAGTGCCCTCTGATTTTTATTTTATTTTCCTCTGAACAGTCAGTAGGGTAAAAAAGACATTGTAGCCACAAAAGCATAAGCTAATGCTTTGTAGACACAACAGTGGCTGCTTATTGTACCTTGCATAAACTACATTTAATTACCTTTAGATTACTTATTTTATTCAAACATTCGTTTACAGCTGCAGCTGTTTGAAGAGGTGTCTACTGTGTATTACACTGGACTGAAAGATAATGTCTTTTTTAATGCTTGTTCTATCACAGGAAAATGTTGTTGGTTTTTAAAATTATTTTATTGATTTTTGTAGGAAATAAAAACTATTCTGCTTTTCTTAATGGACGTTAAACAACCACTTGGGTTAACCAATAAACCAAGCCAAAGCTTTGCTAAACATCTGTGTGGGTTTTTATTGTTTTACATTAAAGATATTGGAAAACAGAAACCACATGAACCAAAATATATCATCAGAAGTAAAATACTGTAAAATGACTTGTGTTTTAAACTATTGGAAGTTGGATGTGGTTTACACTGACAATAATTTTATCCCAGTGATACTCGCACAACCACATTTAGTCATAATTTGTCAGATGCATAGGATGAGGATGTCAACTGTCAAGCCAAACTGATAGCTGCCGCTCAGTTTAAACTATGAATATGCTGGTAGAGATTGCATTAGAAGGAATACTCTGTTGGGTATTGCTGAGGGATTAGAAATTCTGATTAGACACCCAGAACTAGCCTTCTCTATAACAAAACCAGTATGGTAAGGGGGGAGGGTGATCCAGGTTCCAGTCCCCACAGATCCATAAAACACGCTGGATGAGTTGGAGCCAGTCACCCCCTGTCCTAGCCTCATCTACTGTCCAGGTTGCTGTGAAGATATAGTGGGAGAAGGTGGAGGGCTAGGTATGCCCCTTCGTGCTTGTTGGAAGAAGGGCAGGGTGTAAAGATGAATTTATGCAATTATGTAATAAATACATAAAATAAATACAATTGAGAAGTCATGTAGAGCTTTCAGAGACATAATGTTCCCCTTTGTGCACAACAAAATAAATTATTTTCTTGGCAAGTTCTGTTCACTTCTGAAAATAACCAAAGATCATGAGTGCAGTGAGGTCTCATTTTTGACCACACCAGAAGACCATTCTATGCAGTAAGACAGGCAGTGACACTTAAGGCTTTTTTACACAGGGCCAGAGACTTTTACAGAATACATTCTAGCTTGCATTGTCTACTGCAGAGTCTTCACAGAATATTTATTAATAACATGAAAACAGTAGGTGGGAAGATAGGTAGATACCACAGCTGAGCTGTAGCACTTCTGGTTTTTCTTCTATGAATCTGGTCTGTGGACCTTATCATGTCACAGGTTTCACACATCCAGGTTTGCTGTAGCCATGAAAATATCTACGGCATCATCTATCTTATCACCAATATATATATATATATATATAAAAGGGAACCATAGACTTTTCTGCAGTGTATGTGTTGATATTAAAATAGGGGAGGGGGAATCTCATCTGGGTATTGATAGGATCTAGATGAATTGCCCTCTGTCATTCTGTCTCCTTTTGTGACCAGATACATGAATAAATTCAAGATCGGAGGATGTACTGAACAGCTTTTTTGGAAAAGAACCCTAGAGGTAGAAGGGTGTTGTGGGTGAAGGGAGGTAGATAGCGTGGTGGTGGGAATCCTGTCACTGTCGAATTTCTGTTGATAATAAAGGTTGTGATGGAAAGCTGAGGTGGGGAAACATTGGCCCTATAGGTCTTGGTACTACAACTTTCACAGTCCCTTACCATTGACTATGGTGCCTGGGACCTTGCCACCCCCAGTGCATCCACAAAACCTGTTCCATAAGCTTAGAAAAGTCTTTGGTATATTTTTGCATATCTGTGGCATGAGGTGAAAGGGAAGGCTATACACTGGATACTAGAGCTTGCTGTTAACAATTTTTGTAAATGTTCATCAAAGTCATCAACACATTCATGACCATCAGAAAATGTTATCTCATTTGCACATCTGTTGTCTCATTTTTACCTATGTGAGTGAGAGAGAGAGAGAGTATGACTAATGTTCTGTATTGCCTCTTTTTCTGACAATGTAGATATATCCACCTTGAGGCTATAAATATTCAGTTCCATTTTACTTTCCCCCTCTCCACCAACTTTCTCCCAGCTGACAACATTACATACATCCTCAAAGGTCACAGATCCTTGGGTGAACAGTAACTCTGCACATGCACAGAGACCTTTGCACATTAAACTCAAGAAATAGTTTCTGTGAAAATAAAATTTTGGCAACCCTTTTATTGATCATTCCAAGATGTTTTCCATTCAGAAGAGAACATGAGTGTGATATAGTGTTAGGTAGGAGACCCAGGTTTAACTAACTCAGCCATAAAGGTTCCTGTTTGACCTTGGATTTGATACCTTCTCTTAGCCTAACCTCTCCTCTGAATTGTTATGAAGATAAAATGAAGGAGAGAGCCTTGGCAGTAAGGTAGGTTATAAATGTAATTTAAAGCAATCTGTATGCAACCAGAATTACTGGACCCATTTGTGTGTGTGTGAGAGAGAGAGAGAGAGAGAGAGAGTCTTGAACAAAAAATGGAAAACAGAGGGGGAGTTAAAATTAAAAATTAAGCAAAATGTAGCCAGTCTTTCTAGTGGCCTTGATTTGAAATCAACTATTTAGATGCAGCATTCCAGCTATTCTTTCCCATTGGATGTGGGTAACAGGGTGAGAAGAAAATTTGTGAAAATATAATCTCTTTCTCTCTATTTTTTTTAATAATCACAACAACAGCAACAACAACAATGACAACAACAACAGCGTCTTGACCACTGTGTTGAGAAAACCTCTTCCATTGTCATTGCAAAAATAAACATTAATGTGTACATAAGGATACATTTTTCATGCTACTATCAAACATTGATAATAAAGGTTTTAATATTTATTGTTACCCGTGGCCAAAATCTCTGCGTTCCCGCTTCAGTCGGGTCGGCACATTGAAACAGGGATTGCCTTTGGGTATGGCTGATTGGAATGGCACTCGTGTTAAGGATTCCCCCCTGGAATATCACTCTGGTCCTCAGTTTTGCTTAATCTTCTTAATATTCACTCGTACATATTCATCTGTAATCAGCCTTTATCTTGAATTCTAATGCATTCTCAATTTATGTTTTTCCTCTTTGTTTTAACAATGGCCCAGCCTGCTCTTAAGAAACTTCTATTCATTTTTCATCCAAGCATCTTCTGTCATCATATGAAAACAGCCCTCAGTGCTACTGCATTAATTCCATTGGGAAGTGAGGAGGGGCAGGGGGTATATTTTCAAAGCCAAGACCAAAATGACACTTCATCACCAGGTTCATAAAGAAGTTTAAAACTCTTCCTGGGATGTTCAGTAAGATCTCATTAAACATTTTCACAGTTGTTTTGGCAACTACAGGGAATATGAATAGATTTTGGTATGCTCCCCCACAGTGGCCAAGCAACTATTTAAAGTAAACCCAAAGACATGGCGCCAGAGGAAGGATGGCCCAGGAAATTTGATATAGGTTGTAACATTGACCTCTAGGTCATTCTTCTGAATATGACCCAGGAAATGGAGAGATCAAAAGTTACTGCTATCTGACAGCTGGTGCACCAGTTAGATTTTTTTTTTCATGTCTTGTAAGTTAACATCAAGTCATTGAAACACACACATTCATATATTTTCTAAATAAAATACCTGTCTTGCACCACTTTCAAACACTCAGATCTTTCAAATATATTGTTATTTTTGTTGCTGTTGTTATTTTATTCATTCGTATTCCTATCTTTCTCCTAGTAATGGTACTCAGGTTGGCTTACATTTTTTAAAACAATCGAGATTTAAAAACTATACACAACTCTCAATAAAAATATAAGAATAAGTTATTTTATTTGAAAGATAATTAAACCATTTAGAAATTTAAAAACATTAACATTCATTAAAAGACTATATAAGCCATAAAACAGCACAGCATATCATTAAAAGCTGTTTTAGTTCAGTTTCTAAAAGCCTGATGACACAAGCAACATTTTAACTTGTGAGCAGATGAAGAGCAAGAAGGGCCTGTCTAGGGAGGGAGTTCCAAAGTCTGGGAGCAGCCATTGAGAAGGCCCTCTCCCTTGTTTCCACCTCACGAATCAGAGAGTGATGGGACAGAGACAAATGCCCCTCCGGAGGATTTCAGAGCTCCAATGGGCTCATGAAGGGACATACAATCCTTCAAATAGCTTGGACCCAAGCCATATAGGGCTTTGAAGTCATCACCAGCACCTTGAATTATGCCCAGAAACAGAACAGTAGCTAATGAACCTGTTGCAGAAAGAGTTGTGTGCTCCCAACAGTCCCAGTTAACAAACTGGCTGCAGCTTTTTGGGCCACTTGAAGTTTCTGAGCACTTTTCAAAGGTAGCTCAATGTAGAGTGCATTATAGTAATACAATAAGATGTAACTAAGGCATATGATACCATGTGTTACCATGGTCAGATCTGACATATTCAGAAATGGTCACAGTTGGAATTCTGGCTTTAACTGTGTAAATCTATTTTTGGTCACTGCTGAAACCTGGGCCTCCTAGTTCAGGGCTGAATCCAGGAGTACCTCTAAGCAATGAACCTGTGTTTTTAGGGGAAGTGTAACCCCATCCAATATGAATCGCTATTTCCAAATCTGTCTTCCCATTGACCAGAACCTGTCTGGATTAAGCTGCAATTTGTCTGGATTCATCCAGTCCATTATAGATATCCATCAACACTGGAAAAACAGGAGCCAAGCTTACATCCACTGCACCTATGCCAGCTCCAGTATCAAAGTCAGTGATTTTGAGAAAATTTATCTGTAAAGTGGTGGACAAATTCTTCACAAATTCTTCAGTGGATTGCTGAGTGGCTTAAATTCTCCTTTGGGCCAGATTGTAACTCATCTCTGACCACTGAAAACAACTCCACTGGGCCTTCCTGTGACAATGCAGTGGTGGCAGCCAAAAAGCATCTTTTTTGCTACCCTGATGGCCCCACCATAGACCTTCAGGTAAACTTTAGCTGATTTATGATCAGACTAAGGGGAGATGCAGGCGGGTGGCCATGGCCTGCCCTGGAAAGTGGCGGATTGGGGCCGAGGCTGCCCCATGCCTTGGCCCTGATCCTCCCTTTCACCGCCTGGGAAAGGAGCGCTAAAAGGGGTGCCCAAAGAGCCTCCATGTGGCTCTTTTCTGTCTCTTCTGGCTCAGCGTGTCCTGATGCTGAGCTGGAAGGATGTCATCAGAGTGCCCAGCATGTGGAAGGGCAGGCGCTCCGATGACATCCTCAATAAGGGGATGGGGTGCCCAGCGTCCGGCTGCCCCTCCCCTTCCTTGGCTTGAAGATGACGCAAAGCGCCATCTGCAAAGCCCCTAACTCAGAGTTTTCTGCCAGTGTTGCTCTAGTTCCATCTCACTCATTTTATTGTTGCCAGTTCCTTAGAAAACCAGGTGACTGGTTTAACTGCACTCTGTGAGAAGGGACACTGAGGAGTTTATCACATGAGACGAATCCCATGCTGAAACTAGATTTAAAGTGAAAACAACTTGCTTTTGCAGGTTGTTTTTCACATGATGTTCAGGGTTATCCTGAACAGAAACTAGCAATAACCTCAAAAGCGAGTTTGTTTTCACACAACGTTGATGTCAGGGAGAAATAACGCAACATTAATCCGAATGGAAAGTCACCAAAACCCGCTCCTTTTTACTTTTGGGAATTTCTGAAAGTAAAAAGGAGTGGGTTTTGGTGACTTTCCGTTAAGGTTAATTTCACATTATTTCTCCTTTACACAAATATGTATGAAAAATAACCTGATTTTGCGGCAGGTTTTCAGATTTTTAAATCCCGTTTCTGCACGGGATTTAAGCAATTTGCCTCTGTGTGATAAACTCTTTAGAAGTAATTGTGTCCACTGTCCTGGTCATTTCCTCCTTCCAGAGATCAACCAGGGCATCAACAGAATCACCTGCAAAGGCAGCAGGAAACTGCTTTGTGGCTAAATCTGCATTTTTCTGTATTCTATATTCTGATACACAATTGCTTTCCATCAGTTATTAAAATTAATAAAAGCCACTGCCCAAGTTTCTGAGTGAATACACCTAACTTTTCTATCTCATTAGCTATCCAGAACTAAGGGCCAATGTAGACCAGCCAAAAGGGCCAGACTGGGGGTGGATTGGGCCAGGACGACCGCATGCTAGCTGCCCTGACTCTGCCCTGGCTCTGCCCCGATGCCGCCCCAACAGCGCCATCATGCCACGCACCCGCCTGCACAGTGTCAGGGTGCCCCATTAGAACAGTGTGCAGACATGCTCCACCAAATGGGCACAAAAGAGCCACAGTGGTGGCATTTGCCAGCTATTTTTGGTTTGGCAAAAAAAACAGATGGGGCCACTGCGTGTGGTTGCTGTGGCCCCAATCTGGCGCTCCCAGGGGCAGCTGGCTGCATCGGCCCTGAATGAACTGTTTATTTGCATTATTTCCATTATTTTTCCACTGTTAATACAGTCATTCATTCCCTTTCTGACCATTTTAAACATGTCCCTACAACACCATGCCTGAGCCATTCCCAGACCTGCAATATATCCTGTCCTATTAAAAGATGTATTTGTTTTAAGGGCTTTCTTTGAGAGAGGGAGCTTGAGTGCTATAGGGTGACAATCTCCAGCTCCCTGCATCAGAACTATGAATAGAGAAGAAAGAGATGCAAGCTTGCTCAGGGAGGGTATGTCATTGAGTTGTGCAGAGCAGATGTAGCACTCAGATGTTTTACATGGGCCTGGTCAGCATGAGGACCAGAGACTGTGAACCATGAGGCTTACAGTTTAGAAAACAAGCAGGGGTAACTGTGTTGCCCAGCCAGCAAATTCAAACAAAAATCCACCAAACAGTGATACCTTTATTGGCCAACCAAAATGCACAATATACTTGTTGCAAGCATGAGGCAAGATGTTACGAACCAAACAGGAGAAAAACAATTGGAAATGTTAGTCAGATGCCTGCATCTTGATGCTTCTGTACTTAGTTAAGATGGTAAGTGGAGGGTATCTTTTGCAGGCTGGCCCCTCCTCCTTCTGTCCATGTGGCTATTGGGAGATCTGCAAAGATCAGGAAATTTAAATTTCATTTGAATCTCAACAAGGACCCCTCTCTTGCAATCCAACATGCCTCCATTCCTATGAGGTCACAGGCCTCTTTGTAGGCAGAGGACAATGGATTCCTCGAGGAGTCTTCATGTTTTTGCATCAGGAACATTTTCGTAGGTGTTGAGGTAAAACATGCCAATCCAGTTCAAATTCAAGAAGAAGAAAAAATTGTTTTACCTTGGTTGGAGCTCCCAATCCACTGGTTCACTCTCCAAGGTTCCCCTGTTGCAGCTACAATGTCGTATCTCACAATCAGAAAACATGCAGGGATAGCTGTGTTGACAATTTAGCAAATTCAAATAAACAGTGATACCTTCATTGGCCAACCAAAAAGCACAATATACTTGTTGCAAGCTTTCAAAGCTCCACTGGCTTCTTCATCAGGTAAGATGTTACAAACCAAACAGGAGAAAAATTGGAGATGTTAATCAGATGCCTGCAACTTGATGTTTCAGTTTAGAAAAGTGGCGGCTGGTGGTTCCATGCCAGTATGGCAGTGAATAGATTACTATATATATAACAAATTGAAACAGGCTTAAAATATTAAAACAGATTGATTTTTTATTTTCTCATTATTGAAAAATAACTAAAATAGTTACTTGTTGTTACATTTGAGAGAGTATCCACACTGCAGAATTAAAGAATAGTCGTGGCAGTGTGGATACTCTCTCAAATGTAACTCTGAGGCAGAATCTTACAAGCCACTAGCTGCTAGTACCAAATGCTTCAAATCAGTGAGTCCACACATACTATAATTATAAAAATAACTAAAACAGCAACAGATGACTGAAAAGGTAGTAGTATTATCTCCTTGTCATTGCAATTATAATTATTGATGTCTTAGTTCTTCGAAAAAGGAAATTAGTTACAAGCAATATGGTATTCATAGCAAGTTAGTTCAAAGCTCTGGGCCAAGAAATATTTCACAAAATCCTGTGTATAAATCAATGGGTTTTAAAGGAAGCAGAACCAATTGAATGACTTTCTGTTGCTATCTTTAGATATTTACTTTTCTACACTAATATATTAATCTTGTTGTTAGTAAGAAGTCCTTGAGTTTAATCAGCTATGGAATAATAATTATTGTACCAACAAAGAATTCAATTGTATCTTTTCCTGCATCCTGTTTATTGTGATATTGTGATCAAAAACCCTCTTTGATGATCTCTAAGATTACGCAAAAGGTTTACTTAAGATCATATCAAGTTACTGTTTTTTCCTATTAACAAATCATCACCTTAAATGCTGTGTATAAGCAATGTAGGTGGTCAATCCTCATTAAGAGTCATATCAAAGCAGCTCCCATGAAATTTTACAAGTGATGCAACAATGGTCTGAATCATGTCTGTCAGTGGTCACTACATTGCATTTCAGATAAGACATGGCTATCAGAGCCTTTAGCTCTCACTGAGTCAATCTGGGTCATTCACACAAGAACCCAACAATACAAAGTGTTATAAAAGGTATTTAATTATCACCTCACAATTGACCTAGATGTGATAATCTTTGAATGGAGATGAAAACAGTATGGACAATCAGCTGTTCAGTTATTTTATTTTTATTAGCACAAATATGCAAAAGAAATGAAAAATTCTGTGAGATTATTCTTTGAGGCTGTATGGCCAATGTTAAGGGATATCCTAAAGCTGCTGTCTGACACTGTCCAATACTGCATAGTTTCCCATTGTTTAGTGCCAGATCTACAGTCTTCTTTGAGGTGGAATCTTTTAAATTGTAAGTTAGACATGAATTAGGCCTACTCAAAGTCTAGCCTCTAAAGCCTCTTGAAGTCCCGATAACCATTTTTATAAAATTTTAAAAATGCTGCTATTATTACCAGGCTAGATGAACCATTGGCATTATTCAGCATAAGGCTGTATCTGCACTGCAGAAATCATGCAGTTTGACATCACTTTATCTGTCATGGCTTCATCCTATGGAATTCTGGGATTTTTAGTTTGTTGTGGCACAAGAGATCTCTGTCAGAGAAGTCTAAATACAGTTGGCTCTTCATAGCCATGGGGGTTCCATTCTGGACACACAAACACCAGCAGAGACCAAAATCCATGGGATCCCAAGTCTTCTTTCCTATGGTGGTACAACATGTGCACGACCGCATTGGTGTGGCCACATGCATGTGCCACCATTGGAGAAAACAGGGCAGGGCCATCCATGGATATTCCAATCTGTGAATGGCAAGCCTACAGAAGAGGAGAGCCAATTGTATCTCTCCAGGAAAGCAGCCATCCAAAACCAACAAAGGAGCTCTTTACAGAGCTTGTGGAGTTAAAGCAAACTTCAAAAAGCAAACTTGAAAATAAAGGCAGAGTCCAATAACAAAGATCCATGGGATCAAGCCAAGGGGTCAAACCAAGAGTGTAGTCAAACAGTCCAAGAAAGTCAAGGGTTCCAGAGCAGCAGGTTGATCAGGCAGTCCGAGAATCAAGGGTCCAAGCCAAGAAGACAAAATGAAGGTCAGGAAGCAGTGTGCCTTCACCAGCAAACCCAGATAACTTCCGACAAAAGCTTCGGCAGTCTTCACAGATTTTTATTATCAGCCCTCATTAGTGCAGGTGGTCTTGTAAGCTGCCATTTTTCATAAAGCCTCATTGAGTGCTGGAGACATGCCCTTTCTGCTCTTCTCTAGCTGAAGGTAGGTATGTGATCTTCCTTCATGCCCACAGTACTGGAAGACCCTGCTGCTGGGAGGTTTGGCTCCTGGTTGTCTTCTAAAGCCACAGCATCTGCTGGGCCTCTCAGGGCAGAGCTAGGGCCAGGATGAGGCTCAGACTCAGGCTCAGAGTCCTCCTTTGAGTCCTCAACCAAGTTGGGCATGACAGTATCTAAATATAAATATGACCCTGGAGACTAGGGTTTTATTCCCTGCTCAGCCATGGAAACCCGCCAGGGAACCTTGGGTGAGTCACATACTCACAGTCCTGGAAAAATATGTGATAAGGTCACCTTAGGGTCACCATAAGTCAGAAACAACTTGAAGGCAAACAAATTATGTATATATATATATATATATATATATATATATATATATATATATATATATATATAGTTTTATGATATCACTGAACAATGCCAGTCAGTCTGCTAGCAGAATATTCAGTAATTTTGGTGAATGAGTTGGCAATCAGAGAGAGTCCTTCCTGAGTGTTGAGATATTCTGACGTGGAAGAAGAATCCCCTGAACTAGCTTATTGCCATTGGATGTATTAGAGGATGCCACCTTAGACTCAGCTGATGGTCCCAGTGTCCCTGAGGTGGGGAATCCATTCCAGGTTTTACGCCACACCTGAAAGGATCTATTCAAGGTGTTAAACCTACTTGGGAGTGAAAAATTCAAGCCTTCATAAAGCTCCTGGAAAGTTGTAACTCAAAAGTGAAGCAGATTCATATCATCATGGATGTTAAAGCCATTAGCTTCAATAGGCCAGAGGTAAGGTCCATTGCAATTCCTGTCCATTTCTGTTTATGAAACGGGCAGAAAACATCTTGCCTTTTGTCTTAGGGACAAAGTGGACAGGCATGATAGAGCAGCCTCTGGCCACTCCAGCAATGATCTGCTTGCAATTGGCTGCGAACTACAACAATCACAAAGCCTTCTCTGAAAGCAGGCCACCATTGTAGTCCCAAATCAGCCACCGGTAAGGCGTGGACTTTTGGCACTCCTTTTGCCGGTGGCTTCAGGCCTCCTTAGGTTGCCTTGGAGTGGCTTCTGGCCATGTTGAGGGTGTGTGTTGTCTGCACGCTATGCCCCCAAAGTGGCCACAATCCACTCCTTTTGGCAAAGCTATTTCAGGCCCTACGGCACATCTACACTGTAGAAATAATGGACTTTGACATCACTTAAAGTGTTGTAGATACATCCTATGGAATCTTGGGTTTGTAGTTTTACAAAGTCTTTAGTCTTGTCTGCCAAAGAGGGCTGGTACCTCACAAAACTATAAATCCTAGGACTCTGTAGGATGGAGTCATGACAGTTGAAGTGGTATCAAGTTGTGTTATTTCTACAATGTAAATGTAAACCCTTATGTAGCATATAATCTTGAACCAGCCCTGCCTATAACAAGTCAGACCATTGCTCATCAAACTCAGTAGCATCTGCTATGGCTGGCAGGAGCATCTGCATGCCTGATCACCAACCAAGAATTTTCATCAGCTGATTGGTGATACCAGCTTACTTGAAGATAAATTGGGATTTTTCACAAAGTATATTATCTACAAAAGAAAGGTAAAGGTAAAGGTATTTCCCCGTTGACAAGGTTGTCAAGTCATGTCTGACCATAGGTGGTGGTGCTCATTTCTGTTACTAAGCCAAAGAGCTAGCATTGTCAGAGACTACTCTGTGATCATGTGGCCAACACAACTGCACAGAACACTGGTTACCCTTCCACCAAAGTGTTACCTATTTATCTACTTGCATTTGCATGCATTCAAACTGCTAGGTTGGCAGAAGCTGGGACTAGTGACAGGAGCTCACCCCATCATGCAGCACCCAGGCCTCAAACTGCCAACCTGAGATCTTACAATCAACAGAGTACAAAATAAACATAAACTCTAATTATGCAATGGTTTCCAAACTTTGGTCCTCCAGGTGGTTTGGACTTCAACTCCCAGAAGCTCCAGTCAGGTTGGCCAACTGTCAGGAATTCTGTGAGCTGAAATCCAAAACATCTGGAAGATCAAAGTTTGGGAATCACTACTCTAATGCTTGGGAGGAGTCAGCATAGCTATTAACCACAATGATCAGGAGTACTCTAGAAGCTATAGCCCTAAAAAGTAACTGCACCATGCTATGACTAGTGTGGTCCTTCCATTCAGTTCTCCTGTCATCCTCAGCTCCAGACAAAATGTCTTTCCAAATAATTTCTACTCTGCCCTAATTACTTTCTGGGCCCTCATCACTATATCTGCCAAATGCTAAAAGAACAGAAGTATTTAACAAAATAGTCAAATATAGCCAAGAAAGAGATCATAGTTAATGCCCACTTAGAAGAAGGAAGAAGCCAAAGAAAGAAAAGAAAGTTACCCAAAAACTAATAAAAACTAGCATTAAAAATAACAGCCCCATTAAAAAGTTATGAGCCCAAACCAAAAGTGTTCCTATGTCCAAATGGATGACACTGAGTCAAATGGTGGCTGGGCTTGGGATAAATGGGACTTCAGTTGGCCTTCTCATCTGATGCTCAAAATCTCAACTCACTGAGCCAAATCTTTGGTCCTACAAGACCTCTGTGTTAGAGAGATTTAGAGGTCTTTCCCACTACAGTATTATTAGTACTTTTAATGGCACTTTAATTGCTATGGTTCCATCCTGTGTAGAATCCTGAGACTTGAAGTTTCATGGGCATTTAAAGTTTCCTGCCAGAGAGCTCCTTGCATCACAAAATTACAAATCCTGAGCTTCCATATGATACAGTCATGCAGTTAGTGGTATCAAAATGGTACAACTTAGTAGTGTGAACTCAGTGAATGGAGTGGGAATATCTGAGGATGTAGCACTTTTTAAACTAAGTAAGTACAGGCAGAGTTATTTTGTACACTCGCCATCCTGACAACTTCTGAAAGTTACTCTCCAAAACTATTTCATAAGTTCCTTGAATTGAAGACCCCTACTATTAACAAAAAACAATATTTTTTTCCAAAAAAGAAAAAAAGAAAAGAAAGATTTGGGGGCACTGCTCATTATGAGAAGCATGCCAAGGCTGCCTTTTCACACCTCTCCAGCAATGATTCTTTCCCTGCAGGTTTACTTGTGGGGATAGGAGGCTTTGCCGTTAATAACTATATTTGCATCTGCCAGAGTTACATGCAGATTTTGCTCACTCAATTTATTTATTTATTTATGTAATGTGAAAAGTACCATGTTCTGCAAAACAAAATATCATGTTCTGCAAATGAAGTTATAGAGAGGGGTGTGCCTGTGCTTTGGAGTATTATTGCTGAGTCCTTAAATTGATCTCTTAGGGGGATAAAAATGTATCTATCCAGTTATTTAGACAGTCAGTCCTTGCTGTAGCATAGAATTGTTTCCATCCACTCATCCAAATCTTGCAGGATAACTGCTCTGTGAGACTAATTAGTATTCTCTGAAAATGTCCAGAATATTGATCTGGGATTTGGAAATGTTATTGATATACAGTAGTCAGTTACGGTTGGATGAAAATTACCTTTAAGGGGAATTCAAATGGAGAAAATATAGTACCGGTACTGTTTTTGTGACTTCTGTTGTTATGTAAACAGGCAACTCAAGTATGAAATAAAGTGCATGTCCTTCTGCACTTCTTTGAACTTTTACAATTCCCATAAGATCAAAAATAATCAGGGAAAGACTCTTTACAGAACATATGCACACTTTTACCATTTCATGTACACCATGTTTCCTGGAAACCTTCAAATGTCTTGAGCATATAATAGTGCTTTTTTGAAGGGTTTTTAAAAAGGTTTAACAGCATATGTGTATCAATTTATATAAAATGACAGAGATGCTGTATTTTGGGAAAGAGCCCCTACACTGAATCTCTTCCTATCTGTATAAGAATATGAGCAGAGAGCCAGCATGGTGTAATGGTCTGAGTGTTGTACTAGAACTCTGGAGAGTAGGGTTTGAATCCCAGTTGATCATGAAAACCCACTAGTGACCATGGTCAAGTTATACTCTCTCACTCTCATAGGATGGCAATGGCAACCCACTTCTGAAGAAACTTGCCAACAAGATCCCATTATAGGGTTGCCTTAGGATTTCCATAAATTGGAAAGGCACACAACTTGAAGGCACACAATAACAACAACAATGAAAAGGAAAGGAAAGAGAAACAATTCAGCTCAACTAGTCCAAAATCAAGCTAGTCTAGATAGCCTTTTGTTCCACAGTGAAGAACTGGATGCCTATGGGAATCCCCCATGTAAGCTATAAATTCAAGACCCCCTCCTACTCATGTTCCCTAGCAATGGTATAGAGTGGCATGCTGCTTCAGATATTGGAGGTAATACATAGACATCATAACTTGTAGCTATAGACAGTGGCATCACTATGGGGATGCAGGGAGTGTGGACCACACTGGGTGATACCCCAGAGGGGGTGTCACCTAGTGGGGTAGTACACCCGGCGTGGCTACTGGGCAAGTGAGAGTTCCAACTTTATGATTCTATGTATCTGTACATCATTGTGTCTCTGTCAGGAGGTTGGCCTACCCACTGGCAGGGCTCCTTTCAAGCAGGCATACAAGTAGCATGTCAGTAACTATTCTATCACCACAGATGTTTCCATCTTCTCCAAGGATACCTGGAAGAAGTGAGGGGACTTTTAGAGCAAGGTAGCAGTGTAGAATAGAGAAGTAAATCCTTGAATGCCCCCCCCCTTTGCACACTTCATTTAGACCCAAAATAGCAATGTCAGAAAACCATCAGTGACTTTCCAGTCACTTCTAATATCAAAAACCCAGTTGAATGTGGCCTATGGGAAGGGGGGGGGAGGATGAGAAATGGGACAAGAAGACCCTCATACCCTTCACAATTGTCCATTCCAGGTTAATCAGTGAGGAAAAACAATATCAGAAAGCTGGTCCAACATCATTTCAGCATGTGTCATTTCACTTGATTGATTGATTGATTGATTGATTGATTGATTGAGTAGAGATTTCTATATGACCAGCAATGAGGGGTAAGATTTAAAAGATCTTGTACATATTCAAAATTAGATTGCCAAAAGGGGAAGGAGGAGTGAGAAGAAGAGTTTCCTGAAAGAACAAGACTTTTTATCAAGTCAAGAAGAAGGAAGAGGTGGGAGTATAGGTGATATATGCCTGTGTAATGCCTATGTTCACATGAAGGAGAGGGAAGGAAGCAATGGGTCTATTGCACCTAAGGGAATCTTCATATACATATGCTAAACGCATTCAGGAATAGATTGTGCCATATAATTTGGTACAGAATTACTTTAACTTTTTAGATATTTTTAAAGGATTTTTCAGGTGGCTAGCTGTGCTAGCAGCCAAAAAAAGTCTTTTGAATTTTTTTTTAATTTGTCTGGCTTCAAGGCTTGGCCTTCAAATGTTACTTTCAAAATTTTACTCAGTATTAATCTCACCCAACAGGTAATTACTTGCTGATGTTATTGCAATCCAGAAAGGTAATTTAAATCCAACACACTCTGCTAAAATAATCCAGTTTGAGACTGCTTTAACTGCCCTGGCTCAGTGCTAGGGAATCCTGGGAATTGTTGTTTATTGTGGCACCAGAACTCTTTGGCAGAAAAGGCTAAATGTTTCACAAAACTACCATTCCCCGGATTCCCTAGCACTGAGTCGGAGCAGATAAAGTGGTCTCAAACTGGATTATTTCTGCAATGTGTTTAGGACCTTACTGAGTTATTTATTATTAACTACTTACTCTTACTGTTACTATGATATCAGGAAAGATCTATCATGGTGGATGCATAAAACTTGAGCAGGACAAGATCTCAGCTTTTACCAATTAAATGGACTGAATTTCACCCAACTTTCAAGGTTAAAAATACCGATCCAAGGCAAGGAACTAAAAGGTCAGTAGATTAAAAATACCGATCCAAGGCAAGGAACTAAAAGGTCAGTAGATTAAACGGAGGACAGAGAGATGACACAAGGGAAGGGAGGCAGATGTGAGACTCCCCCAACACCGGACCCATCATTTTCAGACCTCCTGGAAAGTTTTCATGTAAATTTAGTGCAAGCTTTACAGAAAGACTGGGCACTCACTTTTGAGCTGGTGAACTCAAAGCTCACTGCCCTGACAGCCCACATTGGACTTAGAGAAAATACAGCTAATGCGGCTCTTGAACAGGGTCATTCTCATGTTGCCCATATACAGGAGTTAAAGCAAATGAATACTATCTCACAAACAAAATACAGGATTTGGAGGACAGAAATAGAAATTTAAACATCAGAATTTGTGGGATTCTTGAATGGAGGGAGTGTCAGGACATGATTCCATTCCTCCTTACCTGACTGAATAACACCTGCCCAGGTCTTGATCTCCTTTCTGCTGACAGTGAATCCAATGGTGCTGCAAGGGACCAAGGCTGTCTTCTTTGACTTGGACAACACCTTGATCGACACCACTGCAGCTGGAAGGAAAGCCATTGAAGAGGTGATTAATGTCTTACAATCAAAGTATCATTGTGATGAAAGAGAAGCCTGCATGATATGTGATAAATTCCAAGCCAAACTCCTCAAAGAATGCCATGATCCTTCTAAAATGTGTATTACTGACCTCAGGATTCAACATTGTGAAGAAGCTATACAAGAGGTAAAGGGAGGAACAGCCAATCGGAATCTGGCTGCAGAATGCTATTTCCTTTGGAAAACTACTTGGTTGCAACATTTGACCTTGGCAGAAGAGACACAATTGATGCTTAGTGACCTTAGAAAGGTTGTCAAGTTGCTTCTGCTAACAAATGGAGACATACAGACACAAAGGGAAAAGATTGAAGCTTGTACCCCCCAACCATACTTTGATGCCATTGTCGTAGGTGGAGAGCATCAAGAAGAGAAAACAGCATCCTCTATATCAGGGGTAGGCAATCTTTCCCCTTTAAGGGCCGAGGGACTTCAGCTCCCAGAATCCCAAGAGCTATTGGCCAACATGGGATTATTGGCCAACATGGCTGAGGCTTCTGGGAGCTGAAGTCCCTCGGCCCTTAAAGGGGAAAGGTTGGCTACCCCTGCTCTATATTTCATCACTGCTGTGAACGTCTAGATGTTCAGCCTGAGGACTGTGTGATGGTTGGTGACTCTTAGATACAGACATCCAAGGAGGCTTGAATGGAGATTTGAAAGCAACAATTTGGATAAATAAAGCCTCAATGAACCCAAAACCCACTTCTCCAATCCCTCACTATTCTGTTCTTGATCTTCCTGGACTTTTTCCTAACAAAGAAGATGCTATATTAGAAATTAACAAGGTTGCTAGTAGTTGTAATATGTGTGAGATTTCCACAGAGAAGTCAAAGACTTTAGCCAGCTAGGGTTGATAGTAAAGGGTTTTTTGTTTTTTAACATGAACATTAAATTGGCTTGTCTTAAGAAAGAAAGAAAGAAAGAAAGAAAGAAAGAAAGAACACATTGGACATCAGCTCTTAATCAGAGATGAGGTGTTACCCCCAGGGACATAATTATATACTTTGCACATTATCCAAAAAAGGTACAAGTACTGAAGAAGCTTTCCAGTACCGCAAACCTTGCCTACCAGAATTCCAACATGCAAGTATACCAGGACACCTCCCCTGAAACACTGAGGATACACCATGATTTTAAACCTTTCACCTCTCTCCTCCAATAAGCAAGCATAAAATACAAATGGGGCTTCCCAGTCTTCTATAACTCAGTTTCTTCACATATGTGAAGCCTTAGACATTAAGGTGCCCCAAGATGTTGAGAAAGAGGTGAAGAACAATGTCTCCTCTTCAGTTGTATCTCTCATCTTTTAGATGGGTATCCTTATATTCTCCAGTTCACCTTCTCCTCTTTCTATCTTTGATTACTGAGATCTTGTCCCCCACAATGTATGCCAATAATGCTCACCCTCCCATTGTTCTACAGGCTTTGTGTTTTATTGTAAAAACTCAATGAAAATTTAATTAGAAAAAGAAAAGAAAATACCAGGAAATTCTTTCTCATTCCCCCAAGTGCCCAGTTTAGAAAGTGCAGCTCAGATATTCTGAAAAAAATGCAAACGACATTACAGAGCAATCTTATCCAAATGTAGTCCTACCCAGATGCAGTCCTACCCTTTGATCCTTCCTCCTCCCATTCCGATTGTTCAGATTGAGGAAACACAAACACCCAGTGATAAGTAACAGGCAGACAATCTGTTCTCGTCAACTGAAATGCAGTGAATTACAGTTTTGGTTGTTATGGGGGGGGGGGCAGAGCAACCCCAGTGCATGTTATTACTAAACAAAGTAACTAGTTAGAAAAATGATGTACCCCGTAGCTCTATGGTTGGCTTCAAGATTATGTGGCCTTCATCCCACTTTACCACAAGCATCTGACGGGAAATGAAGTGAAATGGGCATCAGAATTGGGCTGCAGTCCATGGAAACAGGCCAAAGAAGACTTCAGGAGCACTGTAAAAATAATGCAGTTTGACACCACTTTAACTGACATGGATAGACCCTATAAAATCCTGGGATTTGTAGTTTTGTGAGGTACCTGCACTCTTTGGCAGAGAAGGCTAAAGAGCTTGTGAAACTACAAGTCCTAGGATTCCATAGGACAGAGCTACAGGATTTAAAGTGGTATCAAACTATATCATTTCTACAATGTAAATGCACCCTTCTTGCCCTTTACAGTGCCACAACAATATTTGTAAAGTTTTTAAAAAGTTCATCAATGCACTTCTATTCCTTACTCCTCAACATGAATGGCAAAGAAGTGAACATATATACGGTATACATTGAGCTGTTCTGTCAGTAACAAAACAAGTTTCTCTCTTTTGATATTTAGTGTTACTGCATGGGACATCTTGCTAAAATTATCAGAAATGACTCAAGAGTTGTTGGCGCTGAAGTCACTCTTTCCCATTACAGAATAAGTTGCAAACGAATCCTATGCATGTCTCTTCTGATGTAAGCCCCACTGAGTTCAATAAAACCCCAAATAGACTTGTGACCATTTTCTTCCTTCTAATGATATCCTCAAAATCACTCTCAAAATCACTAATCTTTGTCTCACACCTGATCACTCTCCCTCAGTCTAACCATCATCACAAGGTTGTTGTAGGAAATTTAAAAAAAATCTTCCCAGAGCTCCTTAGAGATAGGAAAATAGAACTCATAAACATAAATAAATGAAAGGAATGTTTTTTCTTCATTTAACTGGACTCATCACTTATACATTGATATAATTCATGTTTTTCTTTGATTATTTTTTTACACCATGTCTCCCAAAAGGATTTCTCTATTAATATTAATGGATATTTGAATTTCATTACTCTGATTTATGCCTTTTCAATATATTTAAAGTTATGTCAATATATAGTTATCAGTCTCTTGTGAGTGCCTGGCAAAGTGCTTAGACTCTAAACAGCAAGAGAGCGGCGAGAAAGCTGGTCGGAATCATTTGGGAACCATT
>CM034706.1:155241493-155256976 GCA_020142125.1 Phrynosoma platyrhinos
TACTGTAATTTTGCAAATGCATTTCCTCTAAACTCCAGAAATTAAAAAAGATCTCAGATAATACCAGCTTCTGTCCAGTTTCTGAGTGACGTCGTGTGAAATCATGAGGTGCAAATTCAGTTTTTGTTTGGGATTTGTGTGAATTAATCAACAGATTTCCCCCGTGTGATAATGTCCATGGTTGACAAACAAGCAACACAGATACACTGCATAAGCTTTTCCCAGATATATACCATCACAAAAGCAGATCTTTTCAAAATCTTGACAATATCCAGTTGATAGAAGAAGTCCCTCATGGGTTGAATGGCACCAAAGGAGAAGACAGAGCCTGGGGCCTACCCCAAAAGGCTGGTGCTCAGAAGGCATTGAGCAATGTAATTTGAGATAGATAGCCTTGCCTGGAAGGTGCCAGGGTGTGACTTTCTGGGTGTGAAGCATGTTCTCTATACCAAGGATGGTCTTCCCCAAGACAACTGCCAGTATGCTATGTTAAACAAATAAATAATTAAAGGTTTGTGCAAGCGCCAACTTTTCCCATTCACAAAAGTGGCTTGCTGTTATACCTCTGAGTAACATACTACTCTGTCCTCCTCTCCTTTGGAAAGAAAATAGTTCTGCAATATCTCTGGCTAACTTGAATATAGTGGGATGATTCACAAGCACTCCCAGTGCAGAAACACAAGAACAAGGATGGCCCTCAAAAGAGGTTGTAGATTTCATCTCTGCACAAGTCACTGTTGTTGTTATTGTTGTTGTTTCACTCCTTCCAAACAGAAAGCACATCCAGAAAACTGACTCAAAACACAGTGGGGAGGACTCCTCTAAGGACTGGTAGTTCTCTGAATAATCTTTTGTGGGTATCTGAGTGAAGTAAGTGGGAATTTGAACTCAGGGGGAAAATTATGCCTCAATCAGAGCTTGAATAAGTTCCTTCTGTTTTGGACTACAGCTCCCAGGTTTCTGCAACCAGCATGACCACTGTTGTATGAGATTCTGGAATTATAATCCAGAATATAAAAGGTAAATCTTCCAGGCTCTGCCACAGCTACCTGAAGTGTGGGAAACATTGCTTTAAGGCCAAGTATCTTATAGTCTGACCCTATGCATCTTATTCAGAAATCATTCCTAGTTTCTGATCTTCCTTTTCCATGTAAAGGTTTGGAGGGAGAATTGGCAGTGCAACTCCACACTTTTGGGGATGAAACTATTTACCTGGTTTCATTCCAGTCTAGATTCAGACCTGGTTATGGAACAGAAACAACCTTGGTCACTTAGGTAGATGGCTTACACTGGGAACTAGCATGTAATAGAAAGAGCCATGGATAATTTCTCTAATTGTCCATACTGCCATTGAGTAGGATTTAAAATGTACATCAACCCACACTTGAATGGATTCATCTATAGTCTTTCATCATCACCATTTAGTCATCTACTGAGTCCTTCATTTTCCTGAATTCTTCAGAAAACCCAAGATTTCTGCACCCAAGTGAAGATGCCTTGGAGTGACTGAGTTGATCTCCCCAGCCATTTCCCCCATTTCATGGACCACCCAAGGCATCAACAGAATTGTCAGTTCTAGCAATCTAGTGAGGGCAATCAATGATCTAACTGAATGCCATAAACCATGTGACTAGTCCAGGCAGCACTGCTCTCACTCTGATTTAGGACGTTTTCAGCCTGCCAAAAATAGTGCAAATTGAGTCCACTTTAAGGGTTAGGGTTAGTGCTAGGGAATCATTGGTTGTTGTTTTTTCTGAGACTTTGAGCCTTCTCTGTCAGAGAGCTCTGGTGCCACAATAAAATACAGTTCCCATGATTCCCTAACCCTAACCCTTAAAGTGGACTCAATTTGTACTATTTCTGGCAGTATGCAAAGGCCCTTAGTTTAGTTTTCTCTTGGTAATCAAGTTGTCAAAACTGGTTTGCTGTATGGCACTTGGACATCATGATGTTCATTACATGATACCTCATTGGCTTGGATAACTTTGTGAAAGGATAAAGATGTCCTTTGACAATTACTTTGGCTACCACTTTCCAAAACTATATTTTCCTTCTCCATTCATTAAACAGTCTTTGGAAAACACTTTATTGTACAACCCTTTGCAAAGGCTACCGTCTGAAAAATCTTTTATTTTCCTTAAGGTACACTTGCCAATTATTTTTGATGCCTCCAAAAGGACCAATCTTTTCATCATTCAAATAAGGGTCAGGCAATGTGGATTCAATTGGAGAATAAATCTGGATTTGAAAGCATAGAGGATAAAGTCATACAGTTTGCAAAGCAAATACAGTTAGGTAAAGATGGCAAGGAAGAAAAAAAATTGCAGAACACAAAACCACTCTCAAGGAAAAGTGGAATGCCAAAGAAGACAATGAGTCATCTGTGGTGTTTGGGATTGTGTTTAAAGAAGTTTTCTCCAGAGATTTACCATGAATCAACTGCCTACTCACAAACAACCCTTTTCCTCTCCTGCAGACCTAAGTGTTCTCTTAACAAAAATAACATTGCTTTGATAGGATTTCAACAATCAGACAATATGTGTATAGGAAAAATACTTTTTCCCCAAAGACGTAGATATAAAAACAATTCTTCAGAGTTGCCATCAGACAATTAGGCTTATAAACAATTCATGCACTTGTTGAATGAAAAGAAGAAACAACCAAGGTCTTTGCAACCAAATGGTTCCACCTGTAATACCTATAGTTAGAAAATAAAAACAGAAAAACAGAAAATAAAAACATTGGTATCAAATCACAGAGATCAGTAGTGTGGTGAAACTTCTAGTAGGTTTCAGATTTAAGGTGAGGGTTGCTTGTTTAGATCTTCCCCAGCTGGTTTGTTTAAAACCCATTGGGAGAGGTAAAGAAATTAAACCAGGATCTCCTATAAAAAAGACTAAAGATAGAATCACTTTTGTTTATAAATAACTTTTGTCAAGTGTAGTGTGGTGGTTTGAGCATTGGACTACAACTCTGGCAATCAGAGTCCGATTCCCTGTTTGTCCATGGAAATCTATTGGGTGACCTTAGGTGGAATCACACATTCTCAGCCCCAGAAAACCCTGTGATAGGGTCACCATAGGGGTGTCATAAATAGGAAATGACTTGAAGGACCAAAACAATAATAAACATTAACATCCAGCTTTGCATCTGCACTCAGATTGTGATTTTGGAAATAGTATTGAAGGCCGCCACTAGACCTGCAGTTATTTGAGACATCAGTATAAATGGCAAGGCTACCTTGTCTAGAGTTTGGGATTTCATGTGTTCTTGGCACAACACCTGTAATAACTCACATTTTAGATATTCTCTTCTGTACTGGTTAGGAAAGCCCATAATGACAAATCACTATGGACTAATCACTTATTCCGATTGATCTTATTGTTATTTGTCATAATACTGATATGGTTGCAGTCCATGCAGAGACAGAGAACCAATAGTGATAGCTAATAGCTCCAGTGTCAGTGAGGCAGTACATCTGCTTGACATTTTAGCCTGAAATCTAAAAAAAATCCCTATCCAATGTGCTGAATGCTATCTCCAAGATAGGTTTGGCACCTTGGATAGTTGCATTAAAGTTCAAAGTCAAAGTTGAAGTGGATTTACTAACTGACTGACAGTGGAGCCACCAGCTGCCACTGAGAACCAACTGTGTTGGTCCTTCCTCAGCAAAGACAGGTATAGGCAGCAGTTTTTCTAAGGTGTTTGGAGAAGAAAATTCCTGCTGATTTTTGTTGGAGTCTTACCAAGATCCAAATCTTTGCTTAGATTTGGAAGATTATTGTGCCATTGATATGCTTATATCCAAATGTCCAAAAAAGCTAGTTGCACAGCCCTGTTAACTCCTTTACTTCCCAGAGAGCTGAAACCAATTCAACAGCCAAGTAAGTGACAAGTATGTAGGTAGCATAATGTTTGTGACAAGCATGACCAAGCACAAATAGAAAACTATTATAGCACTTACTATGTGACAGTAAAGATGATGACGAAACCTTCCTTCTCAGCAACATTGTACCTTCAGAATATCAACCAGCAGTCAGCCAATAGTGAAGATATAGTATTTTAGTGCATTGGTCCTTGGAAGCAAATGATGAAGTCCATACAGACAGATCATGACTAATATATATTACATTTTGAAGATTAAATCAGTCACATTTCTCTTGACTTGTTCTGTAGTTTCATCAATGTCAGGGATGCAACTATTACCCCAGTCTGGTCTTATTGTATCTTATACTTTTTCAGCCTTTTTAACCTGGGGACAAGCCACATGGAAGACTTATGACTTACCACCACTATCTTAATCTTCTAGGTTTTGGCTGGGCATCTGACCCTCAGAATTGGTAAGTGCTTCCTTGAAAGCAGGTTTCGTGATGGCTCTGTTTAAACAGGAAATGGTGACACTGCTATTTTTTGGGGGGAAAGGGGGGAACTTGATCACCCAGGCTTGCATATACACACAACTAGGAAAGAACTAGATTAATACCAAGCCAAATTGGAAGAGATATAAATGATAAGTGTCCTTTGAGACTGTTAGTGCTGAAATGTCACCATCCTCACCAGGTTCTTGCACAAAAAAGGCCCCCAAGGTGATGCACAATAGTAAAAGTTTAAAACAATACGGAGATTATTTTTTTAAAAAAATACTTTTAAAAAACTTTTCAAAACAATCTAAAAAAGAGACATTAGAAATAATTTTAAGACAAATAAAACAGACAAGGCAATTGCAAACATCAAAGTCATGTGGAACAACACTGTTTTAGCTGCCTCTCAGAACCTCAAAATAGCTAACTTTCCTTGGCAGGAGTTCCACATTGGGAGTGCTGCTACATAGAATGCCTTGTCACGTAGACTTTTAGGGAGTCACCCAGGCTTGCATATCTTCTCTGTTGCCTTTATCCTATGGGTAACATAAGGTTGCACATGTAAGAAATATCTCTTACTCAAGGGAACTAAAGTTCTGGTAAGCAAAATGTGTAGCTTTGACACCTCAAGACTAATAGGCCAGCTGCTTGACAGACCTGTTTATGACCGGTGCCAAAATTTGTATCTTTCTTTATTCCATTACACTTTGATCCCAGTCCAACAAGTATGTATCTGTGCTTATACATCTGTAGCTTCTATATTACAACCCATCAGTGCATGTGGAGAGGTGGACTGAAAATCATGAAAGTTCATGTAAAACAAATCAGTATGCAAGGAGATCTTGCAGCACTTTTGAGACTAATTAAAAGAGACCCAACAAATGCATCTGATGAAGTAGGCTTGAGTCTACAAAAGCTCATGCTTTTAGCTTCTTGCTTTCAATTAGTCTCAAAAGTGCTCCAAGATCTCTTTGCACACTAATTTTCCAGACTAATATGGCTATGTCTTTGAGTAAAACAAATCACTTAGTCTTAAAGGCAACATTAGATTTTTCCCTCCTGCTCTCTTTTCTATATAGATTCAACATTTCTGGTTGGACAGCAGCACAGTCTCCAGCATTTGAAGTCTAGTTATAGAGTGTGGGACACTGTGGGTCCAGCCATGTGGAATACAGCTCTCTCCTCTGACACACTGCTGCCATTTCTCAGCATATGGTAGGGCCACCCCTTGGAATTAATCTGCAGTGGATGCAGAGAACTAGAATGGAATGGAACCATGAGTCAAGAGAAAGGAAAACTAGTGAACTTAAAAGTTATTCTCATATCCAAAGGCCAGCTAATTTTTTTCTCTTCACAAAACATAGTAGAAGGTAAAGCAGAACCAGTTGTCCGTATCTCCTTTGTGCCTTCCCCTCTCCAACTCTTCCTATTTCTTACAAAACTATTTCAAATGAGCAGCATGCAGTGAAGCCGTCGTTTTCAGAGCCATCCAGTATGTAATTGTTGAGGAGATAACCGTAATAACTGTCCTAGCAAATTTATGGCTGTACATTGTGTGACTCCAAATGGCTCATAGTTACTTTAACCGTGTTCTCTCTGATTGTTTTCTTCATCAGACTGTAACACAACATGAGCAAGGGGCAAAGCTTATCAGCCTGATGTGTGCCACATGCTCCTAAAACTGTCATTTTTTTTCAACCTTTCCTATGACACCACAGAGCAAGTTTAATAAACTGAAGCTGAGTTCCTGTTTGATGGCATAAGCAAATGGTGAGACCACATGTGCAACAAAACAATTAAAAGAACAAGTAGATGAGAGGAAGCTTCACAGTGACTTATAGACTAGGATGGACTTCATTGAGGTGATGTCATAGGAAAACCCAGGATTGGATTAAGGTATGTTGAGGTCTGTTTAGGAAGTCCCCATGGCATTCTATTAATCTAATAGGGTTTGGCTTATTGATTTTGCCCTTACAATCTGAGGCCCCAAACTGTAGTATTCTAGGGTTTGGCTTATTGATTTTGCCCTTACAATCTGAGGCCCCAAACTGTAGTATTCTTAGCCTATGCATAAATCTAGCCCTGAGTACACCAACAAATTTTAGACATTGGGCTAGTCTGCGCAAACAGTATATCCACTTGGAAAAAATTGTTCTTGGACTGTACCACATTGCAAATAGGAAAAAGAATGTTTAAATGTTTCATGGAAATTTCTTTTTTAAAAAATAGACCTTTAATATGAACTAAACTGGCCTGTCAGAAAGAAAACTACACCAGAATTTCTTCTACTGTAACATTCTGTGTCCTGATATAGCGGAGGTTTGCTTTATTTTAAAAAATTCCACACCCTGTCAATTGAAGTGGTATAGCCCATATGCTCCAACTTATCACAGATGAAAACCAGGACATATGTGGCCAAATATCAGAGTGTGATCAAAATGACAAAAGTTATTAATGAAGAGGAACACACAAGCCAGGAAAGTCTACAGCAGTTTGCTTTTAACTGAGTCTATTGGGTAGGGAAAGATTTTGCTCCCTTCTCCCTCCCCCCATGTTAACTGAGTGCAAACTTACTTTTGCACTTTGGATTCAGTTTGCATCAATTGAAGTAAGCCAAGGACAAATGGGGAAATTGGGAGAAAGAGAGAGAAACTGAGATGTTTAAAAAGCAGCTGAAAAAGTGGGACGGCAAAGAATTAATTGGGACTGGCCTACCAAATTGTCTTGGTATGACAGCCCAGGAAAGCTTTACTGTGTATCTTTCTATTTATATAGGCATAACCAAAATCTGTCATGCTCTAATTGAAATGACTATGGTGCAACTTCAGTGGAGTTAGTGCTAGCCAAATTCCTCATACCTACGTCCATTATCAAATATTTTGTCTTATCACATACATCACTGGTGATCTCTGATCTTTGGCCTTCAGCTAGAAAAAAAAGATGGAACAAAACAATTTAGAGCAGGTAACTTCCTTCCAAGAGTGAAAAAAGTAAATTGGAAAAAATGGACATTCAAATACAAATGTACATATTATTCTGTCAAACTGATTCTATTCCATTCATCTGATTCCATTGCCTTCAGTAAGACATTCAGGCTTTTACAACTGCTTGTCACATATCATTGTGAGAAAAGGAACAGGAAGCTTAATTGCCTCATGCTTCCTGTTCCTCTGCATCATCCGAAGCATGAAATGAAACCAGCAACAATAGATACATCCTAATAGCCATGGTCTCTTCCAGCAGACTGTTTCATCCCTTTCTCCCACTTTTCTCTTGGGAGGAATAATTAATATTCTTTGACTACTAACCATGTTGAGTTCTGATTGGGCTCAAAAAAAATTTACAAGTTTTTTTTTAACATTAAAACCTTTTTTTAAAAAAGACCCAGACTTGTTTATCCTCTAAGAAAACAAATATTTCCCTCTTGTTCCTCCCTGGCTGACTTTTTACTACAATAACTCTGTATTAAACATTATTACATTATTTTATATGTAGAGAGATGACTTAGAAGAAAATGCACATGCTTCTGCTGTTATGTGCAACTTCACACTGGGTAAGATACAAAAGAATTATTTTTGAAATCACAATAATGATGAGGTGGAGGGACCGGAAGCATGCAACACTTGTGCTTCCTGTTCCTTTTGTATCAGTGCAACATAAAAAGCCACTTTCAGTCCCGATTAATTTTTGTTGGAATGTGTCCATGATTTTAAACTCAGTTATTGGTGCACACTGATGTTTGGCCTAATGGTAATGTAATAAAACATTTTGGATTTTTTTTTATTTTTTATTTTTTAGAAAATAAGGTAATGAGTTCTCATTCTTGTGGCTACACTGGAACCTTAAATTGCCAACTTTTTCAAAGGCAGTGTGTGCCTATTAAAATGAGTCGCTCAGATCTGAATAAGTGATAGCACCTGTAAATATATCAGAAATATTAAAAATGGAAAGGACTGGATTTTCAGCTGTATAAACAAGTATAATTTGACCTCATTGGTATGAGAGTTTTTCTTCCCCCACAACCAGCCTAAACCATCACTTTTAGATAGGTTTGCGTGATCCTGCATCCCATGTCATCTGGTGCATTTCCATAGTCACCAGTGCCATTCTGAGCCTCAATAATTTTAGTTCCATCATTTCTTTTCATTTAAGGAAGGTCAGATGACCACATTAATGTCATGGGCACTTAGTCGACAAGCCCTGTGATACCAAACATCACAGATCACAATTCCCTCCCATGAGACTTTTTGCATTTTCTACTCTTCAAATATAATACAATTATATTTAATTTATTTATTATTATTATTATTATTATATAATATAATATAAAATTGAATATAATTCAAATGTAAATATAATTTAAGCATAATATAATAATATAAGGGATGTGGTGGCTTAGTGGTTAAACGCCAATTCTGATGATCGGCAGATTGTAAGGTTGGCAGTTTGAGGTCTAAGTGCCACATGAGGGGATGAACTCCTGTCACTAGTCCCAGATTCTTTCATCTTAGCAGTTTGAAAGCATGCAAATGCAAATAGATAGATAGGTACCACTCCGGTGCAGTCATGCTGGCCACATGACCACCAGAGCAGTCCTCTTCAGCTTAGTATCAGAGTAACAGAGTGACACCACCCCCTACAGTTGGTTACAACTAGACATTTGTGTCAAGGGACTAGTTTTACCTTCACCTACTCTTCAAATATACATTTTTTTTTCTGGCTATGTTTTGTTTATCTTCACTTCTCCACAGCAACAAAGTTATTCTCCATGAAAAGGCTCTCTCTGCTCACTTTTCTAAAGTGAAAAGAAGCAACCTATTTTTAAGACTGCTTTGGGGCCACAAGATGTTCCATATTCTAAAGTTCCATCTTCAATACTGCTATGGAACTTTAATGACAATGGTTTAATTCTCACATTCTTGCTTTATCACTGTTTTTTGAACTGGTAGTCTCCTTGCACTTACAGTATTTATAGCTTATTCCTCTGCCTCTCCACAGCATCTCTCCAAAGGGCCCTGTGGAAAAAAAATAGTCTTTGGGCAAAAAAGTAATTTTTCAGCTGGGGAAAAACCATGTTTAATCCCTTTTGGGACTTGCAAGCAAGGCAGGTAGACCAAAACAACCTGGGACTGTCAACAGAAAGTAGACCAGAACTTTTCTCATCCATAGCAGTCCGATCTAGTCCTGAGGTTCTGTTGGCCTGGTGGCTCCATGCCTGGGGGTGATAGCATGAGTTACCACACTGAGGTGACACCAACCCTAGTGATGCCATTGTTTTGATAGTATGGTGTTTCTCTTCCCAACAGACAGATACTTTCTGCATTCACAATGTAAGGGGTAAGTATATTGCCAATAACTCAAAGGAGGTTCCGGTGGGTTTTGTTTGAGGATCTTGGCTCTTCTACTTCCAATAAAACAAACCTCAAGCCAGTACACAAACTTGGAAGTAACCATTTCCAAAAAGTTATAAATCACAGATAAGATGCTCCCAGGCTTTGGAGTTTTCACCCTAGGGAGGCTACGATGGGTCTCTCCTTGCTATCTTTCCATTAGCAAGTGAAAACTGTTATGTTCCAGCAGAGTTTTAGGAATGGACACCAAGGACATTGTGTGTTGTTTTATTTTATCTTTCATCTTTTTAATGAATGTGTTTTAGGTTGCTAATTCTATGGATAGTTTGGCTGCATGTTAATAATAATGTTTTGTACATTTTTTATTTATAACTTTGTGTGGGCTTTTATCTGTATTTGTTTTAGTTTCTGTAAGCTATCTTAGGTCATAGTTTTTAGGACAGGGTGATCTTATAAATGAATAAAGAAAGAGAAGGTAAAGGAGAAGAAGGTTAATTTTCCCAATAATGAAGACATAATCAGTCAGATAATAACTGTAACTTGAGGAAGGATTAGTTCATTTCTTTTCGGTAATGTTTCAGTTACTTTTATAGTTACTTGTATGTGGGTATGGTCTCAATAAACAGTGGAGGAGGAATATCATATTGTTCAAGTGCTCCATGATGCCACCTCATACTATGTTTTAGGTAATGAAACAAGGTAGGATGGAAGGAAAGTGTGCATTTTATCACCCTTCTTACATAACTATCCTAGCTATCTTTTTTTTCTCTTTTTTGTTTAAGGAAAGTAAAGCATTCAGGGGTTTTCCAAGCCTTGGGACTATATTGTGGTTTTTCTTTTCAGAAAGTAAATTTCCATGCTCTGGTTCTTAACAAAACATCTGTTCCATGTTTGGTTTTGCTTTTCCTAGAATGTTCTTGTTCCTCTCCTTCAGGGAGAGGAAGCATTGAACAGTATGTGAGGACCAATCTAGTCAAGAGAAGGGCATTAGAATAGCATGTCCACTCACAGAGATTAAAATAGAGGCAGTCAGATAACATGCTTGACTAATATGCTTGCCTGACATTGCATCAAGGAACATGGAGTTCTCTTTGAGTTACAATGTGGCTTTCTGCAAGGACAGAAACAATATGGACACATATTCACTGTATGCTGGTTATATATTTCATAGACACAGGAATCTTGTTTGCATTTACAGTGTCTTCCTCTTTTATCTTATCAAATAAGTCAAACCAGATGAACCCATGCCTGCAATGAAAAAAGCCCCCTCTGCTCCTTGCCCCAGAATATGAGCAATATTCTTATTTTCTTTTCAGACTCCTTTTCACAACAGTCTTGTTCATCTTTCCTGAGATCTACCAGAGAAAATGTATACCACTAGAAAATGAGTGGTCTTTCTACAAAGCAGCAGCAACAAGAATAAGAATAAGAAATATAACAATAGAATTAATTTGCCTTTACACTTTTCCAGGGTTCTGGATCAGAGTTTTCATATGACTGCTCTGGTGTCAGTGATTTCAAATCCACATGTGAATATTACTTCCCCTTACCTGCCATTTCTGACCATGCACATCTCTCCTGTTTGTCTCCCCTTTTTTTTTGGTAATAATTTTATTTCTCTTCTCAGGCCACTACCCTGGTCTTCTCTTTTTCTTTTTCTTCTTATGAGCTACTACTATCTTTAGGCTGCATAAGATAGATATCTCAAGTGGAAAGTGCTGGAGACATGAAGTTTCATAGCAAAGTTTCAGAACAGATTGCTGTGTGCGCCACACAACCTGTTCATCATGCCCTTAACTAGCCTTCTGCCTTCATGTGAGGTAGAAGGTATTGTCCAGTTATCACACTGAAGTAAGATTCAGTTGCTTCTCTGTTCAGCTTATTTGCATTGGATGAGATATGGTAGGATATGAAGTGGCATCTTATCTTTTGTGTCAGACAGCAGCACTTTGGAGGGTAACCTTACCTTACAAATACTTCCTAATGTCTTTTCATGGTCCCATTTCCTCCCTGGTGTGACACCTTCTCAAGTCCATACCTTTACTTCCCAGGTTCTCAAATTCATTACATCCTGCCCTGACCCCATGCAGAATCAAAAGTCTGTCAAGTGCTGCCAGAAATTCTTAGCCAGTCTCACCCCACTGCAGCATTATGGTAGCCCAACCAAAGCAACCATAAACATCAACTCCAACTCCAACATCATGCAAAATCCCTTTGTTGCATCACAACAGAGATGTTTAGATATTTCGGGGAATTTTTTTAACATCAAGGGTGCATTCATACTGCAGAAATAATGCAGTTTGACACCACTTTAACTGTTGTGGCTCCATCCTACAGAATCCTAGGATTTGTAGTTTTTTTAGGCACAAGCACTCTTTGGCATAGAAAGCTAAAGACCTTATAAAACCCATTAATCCCAGGATTCCATAGGATGGAGCTACAGCACTTAAACTGATGCCAAACTGCATTATTTCTACATTGTAGATTCACCTCATGTTATGAAAGGTTTACAGAATGGGCTGGCAAAATGCAGACATTATTGAACCACAACTTTCATTAGCTGTATAGCAAGCACATCCAAGGATAAGGAATTTCAGGAGTTGTAATACAACAGTATCTGATGAGAAACACTTTGCCCATCCCTATTCTGCAGCAATTTTCATCAATGGAGCCAGAAGCAAAAGCCAATGTCCTTGTTAAATACTGCAAAGTATTTTTTTAAAATCTTTAGTGGAATATGAGCTAAACTGGTGTGGATGGCAATAAAAGGGGAATCAAGCACAACCTTCATGATGTCTTCCAGAACACCAGTTAAGTTTGCTGGAACCCATCCTGAACAAGCTCAAAACAAGTACAGACTTAATCATACAGTTGATCGATGGATTGAAAAGAAATAATGGCTTTGCCTTTGTGACTGGGTTGTAAAAACATTATTTGGTCACAAATATTCTTAAGGCACCATAAAAAACAATCTACTTGTGTAAATCAAAGAGTGTAAACCTTGCAGAGCAATAACACTATGATGTCTATTATCCAGATATGATTGATTATCCGCTTTTCCAAACCTCATCTAAATGCCAGTCTTCAATACACAATGCAAGCAGAGCTATTTATATAAATAGCTAGAAAAAAAATTTGACCAAGTTGAATCAAGTATTCCAAATGTTGACACATACAACCAAGAAAAGCATGTATCTGTCTAGCAGCTAAGACAGGATTATTATATACTTCATAGCAAACAAAAAATCTTCTCCAGGAGAGAAGCCAGAAACCAGAAAAAGTCAGCTATTTATTTATTTAATTTATATCCTGTCTTTCTTTCAGTAAGAAATCATATTGAAATCAATAAAGATGATTAAACCACAACTTATTTAGCCAGCAGAATTCATCCAAAGAAAATTAATCTAAAGCAAGTTATGCTTGCTTGGGAGTTAGGAGTAATATTAGCAGTTGTCTGCTGTTTATTAGATGATGACCACCGTACTGCTAGCTCATACTACCATGGCTTCATATTTTGTGGATTCTCTTTAGTGACACAGAGTTCAAAAAAGGACAAGACACTTAAAAGTATCAGAGCCAAGATGGCTGGCAGTGTGGGGAAAGAATAGACTATGGAGCAGGGAAACTAATCTGTGTTTTAATTGTTGTCTTTGGAAATAAGCTTCATTCTTTGACAACCTTGTTTTCCTTTTTGATCATATCTACTTATGGGGCTCCTAGACCTGCTGGGATAATTGAGGTGGAGTGGGCATTAAGTGTGTGTGTGTGTGTGTGTGTGTGTGTGTGTGTTCCACTCCTGTTTTATTCTTTTTCATAAAGGAGATGCCAATGATTCCATTAACTATCACAGAAGAAATAAACACAGCTATTCATATTTCGGTTGATGTCTGTGGGCAGAGACTGTCTCATTGCTTGATATTCCTAAATGACTCTCAGTGAAAAGTGGGGTAAAATGATTTTGAGGTGACGAATGAGGTTTAAAGATATTAAATAAATATTTCCAAAGAGATGGTTAGGGATCTGTGCAATATGGATTGAGAAGAAAGAGCTGATTGACTTATCTTTTCTACTCTTTCACTGTCTTCTCCTTTTCAGCTAATATTCTTTACAAATAGTCCTTTAATGATGCTGCATAATACAGCTATGGTCAACAATAGCAATAGTCAAGATCACTTTGTACATCCTTGGTTTTACTCAGTAGAATCTTACTAAGGAACCCTTTCAAGTAAAAGCTGGCTTCCTACAGACCAACTCTTCAGTGAGAAATGGAAAGCAAGGGGAATAGAAGTCAATCTCTCACATCCCATTCCAACTTCCATTTCAAAGATTGGATTAATTATCTTTCTGGACTCCAGTTCCCAGCATCCACCAGCCAATAGGGTATCAGTATCATGGGGAGGTATCCTGAGATTTTAGTCCAAAAAAGTAATTCTTCCAAGCTTTGCAATTTGTGTGCCTTTGGCTTTCTCTTGCTTACTCTTTTCACAAGGGTTCTGTTTCAGTTTTTGGGCTGGGCAGGGGATGCCCTGCCCAACACATCCATTTATGTATATACTTCCTAATTATGCTATCAATGTTTGGACAAAGTATATTAACTCTTAGCTGATTTGAAGCATGACAAATCATAAACATCATGGATTATGCTATGGGTTATTTATAGTATCCCTTCTCTTTTTGTAAAGAAAAGATTAAATTTCAATCTTGCTTTGGGGAACAAATAGGCCACTGTATTGATTCTAGACTATGGAATATTATGGTTGTTTGCAAATCCAGAAAGAATTAACCTCTTTAGAATGTTTGGTTCTAACTTTACTTGATTTTGCTTACCACAGCTTTCCCTTATTGTCTGCTTGAAGAGCACCAGCACTTTTGTTATCGTGATAAATGATTCCCCCCAGATCAGACACACTTTTTTCTACCTGAAGCCACAATTTGCTTCCTCCTTCAGGTCATAGCCTGATTTTTTCCCAAGTGACAGATTTATTACTTTCTTTCTACACACAGAAAAGAGCAAATTGCCAACAATTGCCCTAAAATGCAATGGTGTCAGAAGAACTTTGTTCATTTCCAGGTTGAAATGATGCACAGTGTAAGATTCCCCATGTTAACTGAAGCATCATGCATGTATTCTAGAAATTTACTGAATGTGGTAGCAAGAGTTAAGTATATTTAAAAAACAGCTTTGCATGCCAGAATCAAGTTCACTTGACTGCTACTGAGAAAACAAAACTAATAAGCTTATTGCACTGTGTTCTCGGAACGTAATGAGTACGTGATGAAAATGGAACGGAACATATTTTATCGCACGATATGATCCTTATCGAGTTCCCATTCTGTGCTCTGACAGTCCCTAGCCCATTCCAGAAGGAGAACTGTAAAAATGTGTCATCAGTCAGCAAGAATGCTTTCAGACTTGTGTGTGCGATAATCCTACCTGATTGCAATCTGTTCTCATGTTCTGATTGGCTAAGACAACCTCCTCCCCTCCCGTCCTAGAACATCCACAAACTTAACTTTTCCAGTGTTGATGCAAGGAAGGTGCCACAGGCAATTTAAAAATATATATATTATTTTTGTAGATTGAATTGTGTCATGTTTACAAGAAAAAAACAATGAATGCTCACTACCTAAACCTCTCGATAGCATTATTTCCAATGCAGACATAGGGGGTTTCGCAACAGTGAGCATGCACCAATGAGGGACAGCTGAGGAATTACTTTAGTGCTGGTACCGGTACAACAGTAAATGCAATGCAATAATATGTGTTCTCA
>CM034706.1:155257076-155270077 GCA_020142125.1 Phrynosoma platyrhinos
TCCAGGGACTCGATGGGAATGTTACAGGTACTGGTGCAATAAGCTTATTGGTCTGGAATTAAGACTGGCACTGAATAACACAATTTTATATCTCAGAATATCACAATGGTATATCCTCACATCTGTATAGCTAAATTCCAATTGTTGTAGCAAATAGGATAGATTCATTAAATGAATGGTTACTTGTTAAAGAGTCAGATAAAGTAGTACAATATAATTCAGTTCTATTTTTCTACATTCAGCCTTCCACATTTGCAGCTTTGACTTTTGTGGATCTTATTATTCATTGATTTGAGTAATATGTTCTCTCTAGGAATCTTTAGATCCTCCAGTACAAACCTGTTGGAAGTTGACCACAGAGCTGTGATGGAGAACCTAGAGATTCCTAGAGAAAATACCTCTCTAGGCATTTGCAGGTCCTCCAGCATGAATCTGTGGTCAACTTCTGGTGAATGTTAACCATAGAGTTGCACTGGAGGACCTAGAGATTCCAATACTTCAAACAAATGGCCTAGAAGGTCCACACCAGGATCGCGCTGCCACTGTTCCCACCAGGAACACAGCAACCAGAAGTGATTGGTCCTAATCCAGGCCACTGATGCAGTCCTGAACTGGGTCACCAAAAGAAGTAGATTTTTTCCGCTGCTTTTTGGCCTGGCTCATCCAGATTGGGGTGGGCTCGGCACGGCTTCTGGCCACATTTGGGGTGTGTATCATGTATATGTTGATAATTGTCATAATGCAGCAATATCTAAATATCTAATGCATGGCTGATCAACTTGTGGTTCTCAAGGGTTTTGGGGTTTTTTTTAGAATACAGTTCTCATGACGCTTCACTATTGGCTAGCTAGGAGTTACAGTTCAATAACATCTGAAGTGTTTCACATTGGCCAGCTCATTTTAATTATTTTTAAATATTAGAATATCATTGTTTCTCAAAAGTTAAAGTGAATCATGACTAAGGGCCGATGCAAACGGCCAAGAAGGGGTGGCTCTGGGCCGCCTCTGGGAGCAGCGGATTGGGGCCACAGCAACCATATGCTGTAGTCCCAATCCTTCTTTTTGCCACCCCCAAAAGAGCAGCAAAAGGCCATTCCTTTTGGGGGTGGCAAAAGGCCACCCTTAGAGCCACCACTGCAACTCTTTTGCACCCCTTTGGTGCACCATGTGCACATGCTACGCCAAGAAGGTGCCCTGATGCCATGCACCATGCAGACAGGCGTGCCCTGTTGGGATGGAGTTGAGGGAGAATTGGGGAAGCTGGAGTGCAGTTGCCCCACCCCAACTCCACCCCCAGGCTGGCCTAAACTGCCGGTCTGCATCGGCCCTAAGTCTCCAATCATGTTATTCACATTTTCCTAGATATAAGCAACAGTGGGACTCACTCTCAATAAATTATTCATAAGATTATGCTGCACATCTGAAAAAAAGATAGTTGTGATTAACTTAACTTTTAGTAGGACATACAGTGCAATCGTATGTAAATAAATCTTACTTCATTCAATGGGACTTACTCCTAAGTATGTATATTGTATGTAGCATCCTGTTCACTTATAAGATGGCAATCTTCACAAACTGTGACTGATATCCAACAAAATCAATTGGGAGGAGAGCAAACCTGAGATAATATCCATTATTATAGAAAGCAGAAACCCACTGAAAAGTAGAGAGGACAGAAACTTAGTATGTTTCACCACATTCTGCAAGGCTTGACATTCCAGAGTCCAACCACTACTATGTAGACTACCTTTCCCATGAATTCATCTGTCAGACCTCAAATAAAGGCAAAATGTACAGCAGACTCAAGGGAAGATATGCAGAGATAATGAGATGTATGTGTACACTGGCCCACTGCCTGTAGTAAGCAAGTCATGTGTAGGCAACACTTCAACTGGAATCTTTGCAACCATTGTAAATCTGAGTTTGTGCTTGCATGAAAGTAGGGTGATCAGCCATCTTCATATGACCGAATCCATGAATGTACAGACACAAGCAAAAAACCAGTGCAACCAAATAAATGTCAAGTGGGCATCTAAATACCATATGAAACTGCTGACAGTCACAGTAAAGTATGCAGATTATAGCTTTAAATTGACCAGTAGGGATGGATGATTATTTGGTTTAGTTTGCTTTTCTGTAAGAACTTTAGCAAATGCACAAATCTCTTCATGAATTTAATGGAAAATGTTGTTGGTTTCAAAATGAATATTGGCTATCCAGACAGATCTGAGTGCTTAGCTTGCAAAGTTTGATTTTGAATCGATATCATGTTTTTGGGTGGTACAATATGGTTGCCACCTCTCTTTTTTATGACATACTTCTCATCTTTAACAGCTACAGGATAGACAGGTATATCTCTTGGATTTGACAAGTGCAAATGACTGTGAAATTTCTCTGGGTTGTTTTCTCTAAGAATTTACCAAAAGTCACATACGTATTCATAGGTATTCTTATAAAGTATCCATAGCTCTGATGAATGAAACTTGAGGTTTCCAAAAACCCAATGTGCAAAAAAGTGAAACTACATATCAACTGCATAGTGGCCAAAATCACAATCTATCACTGGGAGACCTTAAATTCAAATCTCAAAACCTTTGAGTTCATTAGGGCTTCAGTCTTATATGCAGGTACCTCACAATAAAACCCACAATTCAATGAGAGTTCTTCTATTCATATGATGGTATTCCAGCTGCCCTTAGTGAGAATCATAAAACAAAGATTAGGCTTGTTTGGAGGTTCTAGCAGGGGAGCACAACTATCATATACCCTTGATTGAAGAATAGTGCACTCCTTCAATATGGAATGATCATCCTCTTCCACAGAGCACACAGCTTCAAGGGGAAACACTCGCCTAGCCAGCCAGATCAGCCGAATTAACCCTGGTGACCAATGACATGACACTTTGTTGCAGCCAGATCACCCTCACATTCATTAAATTAAAATTAATTAGCTGATTACTTGTAGCATGGATTAAAATAATTAACATCTAGCTGCATTTTTTTAATTTGTCAGAAAATACATCGTACATAATATTTTATGTGACATATAAATGTTTATATGTATTTAATGTCCCCCCCTTTTCTATGTTTTTAAGAGATTTTAATTGCTTGTATTCTGCCCTTTTCACACTGGTCCATGACTGTAATAAAGTTCTTTGACCTTACAACAAAGATTAGTTATCCCTTATGCTAATGGAGTACCTGAATTTAATCCTATGGCTTCACTTGGTTTCAGTGTATTATTAATGTACTATGTTAATGTAAATAAGCCATCTATGGATAAAGCCCATTTTAAAGTTAGTCACACTGCTGTTTTTTCCACACTGACTCAGCTGATATTGATGCTGTGAGGTCACCTCTATGGTATTGCCTACTTAATTTTTTTCATAGGTTTGAATTTGACATGTCAGAACTACCTTTGCAGTGCCTTTCCTGGAGATCTTCAAGAAGTACTCTGTTTCAGTAAATGACTATTCCCATTTTGGAAGACCAATATAGAAACATTTCTCTCACCTTCTTGTGAGAGTTTGTAGAGAAGGCTCAACAGAAGATATACAATATTGTTTCTGTTCTGTTTATAAGGCCTTGAGACTAGAATACCTGGATCAGACCAGTGGTTGCCTCACCAACAGGGTGGGTATTGTTTAGTTAGGCTAGATTTCCCATTTCCCTAGGATGGTCTCTCATAAGAGAGAGAGAGAGGGATCTTTGTCACAGTTAGCAATTTTGGAGGCAGTGGCATCACTAGGAGATGTGGGGGTGCAGCCTGCACCAGGTGACATCTCAGAAGAGATGTGATACTTGGTTGGGTCGTCCTCCTGCTGCGAGGTGATAAGGGTGACAGGACCCCTCCAGGCATTGCCCTTTGCTCCTCTCTTCCTCAGTCTCCACCAGCCACCTGCTGTTTCTGTGATTCTGATCCTTCCCTGCCTGCCCAGCCACACACTTGACCTCAGCAGGGAAAGGGGCCAATGAAGCTCTTTGAAAGATCTGCCAACCCCAGGCCTCTCTTTGTCCTTTGATAGGCAAAATTAACTACAGTGCTTCCACTAATGCAGTGGCAACAGAGGCAAATGGACAAGGAATGGGAGTGGGAGTCAAGATCAGGTTTTCCTGCATCAGGTGGTGCCATGTCATGTACCCTGGCTCTGTGGAATATTTGTCTGAGTCAATGTACATTGCATTGTTATGGTTTTGGGGGGTTTATAAAATGCTTTAGGAATCATTTTATAAAAAGACTCAAGGTACAGTTGACTATCTATATCCACAGATTCTTTATCCACAGATTCAACTATGCATGGCTTGAAAATATTTTAAAAATATATAAATTCCAAAAAACAAAGCTTGCTTTTGCTATTTTATATAAGGGAGGCCATTTCACTACATCACTGTATATAATGGGACTTGAACATCCACAGATTTTGAAATCCACAATGGATCCTGGAACTAAACCCCAGTAGATACCAAGGGCCCACTGTATCATACAATGTACACCAGCACAGAAAGAAAAAGGAAAAAATGTAAGGTTGCAATTCTATATACACTTCTGTTGTTGTTGTTGTTGTTGTGTGCCTTCAAGTCATTTCTGATTTATGACAACCCTATCATGGGGTTTTCAGGGGCTCAGAATGTGTGACTTACCCAAAGTTACCCAGGAGGTTTCCATGGCTGAGCAGGGAACTGAACCCTCATCTCCAGAGTCATAGGGCCAGTAAAGACCAGCCAAAAGGGCCAGTCTGGAGGTGAAGCCAGGACATGGCGACCACATGCTGGCCACCCCAACTCTGTCCCCACATCATCCTCATGCCGCCCACCCAAACAGACAGTGGCTGGCATCAGGGCGCTCCCTTGGCACAGCATTTAGACACACTGCACCAAAGGAGTGCAGAAAAGCTGCCACCACAGTGGCAAGGGCAGTTTTTTGCCACTCCAAAAAGTAGCGGCATTTGCCAGCTCTTTTAGGAGCGGCAAAGTACTGGATCGGGGCCATGGCCCCAATCTGGTGCTCCCATGGGTGGCATGGAGCTGCCCCTTAGGGGCCATCTGTAGAGTCCCATAATCTCAAACCACGACACCACTACACATACATACTTTGCTGGGAAGAAAAACCATTAAGCATATGAGACTCCCTTCTTAGTAAACATAGCTAGGAGTATATATATCTGTTCTTTTTTTTTCTTTTTTTTTCTTTTTTGCTTCATTTTGCTATACTGCCGTGGAAGACCATAGATGTTTGTGTTTAATTAATTTTCAATACATATGATATATTTACCGGTAATTTAAAGGACAATGCTGGTTAGGGCTGATGGAAGTTGGAGTCCTGTCTGGAGGGCCTCACAATTCCCTTGGCTTAAGTCTTTCATTTCAAGGATTTAAGCATTTAAAAAAAATAGTATGTACTTTTACAGACAGACAACCAAGCTCCATAAAAACCACTCCTGATGGTTCCATCAACCTGGAACATTTGTGCCTAAAATATACAAACAGCCATGAGTGCCCTTGGCTGACAATGAACTTTCTCTTCTTCCTTGACTGCTGCAAGTCCCTGGAATTTCTTCATCCATCTGATTTTGAGAGACTAGCAGTTAGTTTTTAAAAATTACTTAGTTATAGTTATTTGGTTCCCAATGTAGTTAATTATTGTTATGGTTACAATTTTAAAGTACAGGTTGAATATCCCTTATCCAGAATTCCAAAATCTGAAATACTCCAAAATCCAAAATTGTGCACATGGATGGCTGAGGTAGTGATACCTATGCCTTCTGGTGGTTCATGTACACAAACTTTGTTTCATGCACAAAAAATATTTAAAATAATATAAATTTACCTTCAGGTTATGTGTACAAGGTATATACAAATCAAAAATGAATTCTATGTTTAGATTTGAGGCCCATTTCCAAGATATCTCATTATGTAAATATCCACACACACACACCCAAAAAAAAACAACCAATCCAAAATACTTTTGGTTCCAAGCATTTCTCTTAAGGGAAACTCAACCTGAAATTCTTTACTTCCCTAGTTCTCAAAAGAAAAGAAACTGATATCATTACTTTTATTTAACGGTACTTTAAAGCATCTGAATGCTACTAAGAACTGTGGCACAAAACATGTTGTTTTCTTGTCCATCTTGTTGCAGCCACAAGCAGAGCTCAAGGTAGCAGCACAAAGAAGAACAATTTAATGAGGCCATACCCTCACTAACTGTAAACTTTATTAAAATATAACTACAGAAATCAGTAAAGGTCACAGTGCAAAAGGAGTAAAGTTTTCCCTTGTTACAATATTATGTATGGTCTACCTTTATTGTCAACTGCCTTTGAGTTAACCGCAACTCATAGCGACCCTGTGGATGAGACCTCTCCAAGACTCCCTGTCCTCCACTGCTCTGCTTAGGTCCTGGAAATTCATACCAGTTACCTCCCTAATAATCTATCCTTTCTACTTTCCTCCACCTTCCTTATTCTCTTTTCTAATGAGTCATACCTTCTCTTGACATGGCCAAAGGATTACAGCCTCAGGTTGATATAGAGAGATTTCATGCTTGATCTTTTCAAGGACCCATTTGTTTGTCTTTTTTGCTGTCCACAGTTAACTACTGGGAATTAGTTTACAAGTTACATTTGTGCTACTATCTGCCTACCTCCAAGTAGGACCAGGAACAGTGACATCAGGGAGAAGAGGTCACCTGCTTTCATCCTGGGAGATGTTTTTGACTCCCATTCTTGGAGATGGTGTTCACCAAGCCTGGGGGAGGGGTGTATCAAGCAAATAGGCAGCAGCAACCATAGTGACAGGGGTGGCAGATACATGGATATACTCAGGGAAGGGCCCACTCTCACTACGATGACCAGACAGCCACCAAATCATGGAACCAGCACCAGCCACACACTTTTCATGTCTAATGTAAAAGCAGAAAAGGGTCAACAGCACCAAACTCTATCTTATAGGAAGGGAAAGTCTATTGCTTACCTGAGTGGTGGGAGGATGCCAAAACACTGATTAACAGGTCACACACAAAATCTAACAAAGAAGCTTGTAGTACCTGAAGATTAGCCTAACAGACAATATACTTATACCAAAATAACAATAACTAGGCTTTCTTTACACTCTTGTTGTTTACTCATTGTGTTAATTCCACAATTACCACAGATTAGGAGATTATCCACTGCTCAAATAACTCAGTTTACCTCTTCTGAAATGAAGTCTAATTCGGGAGGAGCCAGGTCCTATCACAAGGATTGTGCCAGTGAAACCACCAGGCGAGTCCAGCCTGGCTGCAGCCTGGGTCCCCAGCACACTTCGGCAGCCTTATTTCAAAACCAGGAGCTTTCTGACTTGGAAAAAAAAGTGCCCCTGTACCTTACCTAACTACAAACCCCAGGATTCCATAGGATGGAGTCATGGCAGTTAAAGTGGAATAATAGCACTATAAATGTGTGGTGTGAATGGGCTCCTGATGATTAGAAGTGAAGCACAGGGACTAAGACTTTGGAGCTGAGAAGTCTGTCGTTCATGTCTCACCACAGCTGTGGACTTTCTAGGTAACCTTAGGCAAGTGACTGTAACCTACAGAATTATGTTTCCATCTGCGATATGATCAGGGGTGTAGCTACCAGAGAGTAGGAATTTCCCCTAATAAGATTCCAAATTAAATCTTCTGGCAGTTCTCAAATTTCTAGCATTACAGACTCACGAGTGAAACACTCAAAATCAAATGTGGCTAAAACTATTTTTGCAATGTTCACATTCCTTTAGTAATGTTACCTGCCCCTTTGCTGAGAGGAGTCTCATCTAGTCTGAAACCAACCCTCACTTCTGTGTTATTATCTTCATATTCAGGGTGTACCTATAAGAGGGAGAATAAAGCCATTGTCCCCCAAACAAGAATTCTGCACTTCCAATCAAATTTTCCTTCAGTCCCAATGACCAGGCACCAGTACCTACCCTCCAGTGGGAAGCTTCCCCTCCTAATATTAATGTGCACTCCACCCCATACAAGTCAAAGCTATTGGGTCCACCAGAGTAGACACTGAGATCTTCAAGTGTTGTCTCTGCATTGTTCACCATTTTGATGCTACCACAAAGCCATAACATAGGACGTTATCACACCAGGGGTCTCAAAGTGGCAAGAAAAGTGGCATGGAATCAATCCAGAACCATACCAGAATGGACCCCATTTATCAGACAAGAAAGCAGCATCATACCGGAATGGTTCTGGATTGATTCTGGTCGCGGCAGCTGTAATTCCTCTTTGAAAGAGGAATTGCAAAGAACTGGGATGATGCAGCAATGCGCCAGGGATGATGCAGGGATGGGCGGGGTTTGCTGCGACGTCGTCTGATCACAGGGGCAAAGGATCCAGAATGGGACGGGGATGATGCAGGGATGGGGCTGCTTTAGACCCCGTGTGATAACGTCCATTGTATCGCTCTGCAACCCTGTGGAAATGCAAAAATGACAGCCTCCTGATCTTCTACTGCTGTTCCTCACTACATACAGGCCAGGGAACACTTGCAAGTAGGCAAACCCAGCTTTAGTGGCAGTTCCAATGGGCCTCTCAGGATGCTGGGCTTTTAGTAGTTGCCTGAGAATGTTTGATGCTGGTCCCAGATCTCACAATAAGGTTATTATAATGCAAGGGTGAGTGAAGTGTAGTTCTGGGCCCCCCCCACATGTTTTTTTTTTTTGTCCCCAACCACTTTTGTTCTGTTCAAAACTAGGATGATTTTTTTAATCCTAGAAGAGCACTTTTAGAGACTTGGGGGTTATTCATACATATATATTTTTTTTTTAATAAAGAGATTCGCATCTCCACATCAATTCAGAACCGATTCAGGATTGGTTTGGCATTCCCACTACATTTACTGCTATCAAATCTCTCCACACAATTTTAACCATGTTGCCATTCACATTTGCCACTGCATCTATGTAAAATGGAGGTGCTTCCATTTCTGGGAACAATACGGCGTCATCTGAATCAATTTGGTAGCATGGTCACACTACTCAAGATGCAGGTCATTGTGGCTCTTTAAAAAATGCTAAGGGGTCCAGTGCCAAATGCACTGGTTTACATGGGCTTTTTGACCACACCGCCAGCCCCCCCACAACAAACTGCATCAATTGCTGTTGGGGTGAGTGTGAACATCACAGAAATAAACTGGTCCCAAATTGATTTATTTCTGTAGAGTGAACTATCCCCCAAAGAGCTTTAATTCTATTTTAATACTCTCTTTTGTATGTTTTTAATTGTAGTGTTCTTTTAAATTGTAAGCCACTCTGAGTCTCAATTTTGGGGGGAAAGGGGGGAAATAATAATTATTATTATTATTATTATTATTATTATTATTATTATTATTATTATTTCACCTTTTCAATAGGTTTCAGGCTATCCACCACAATGCTGCTACATACACACATTGCTTAGCATTTTTTAAATATTCATTTTCAAAACCATTTTTTGTCCATTTTGAATGTCCATGTAGCTCCAGAGGGCACCAGAGGATCCAGGGGCACAAAACTGTTGCTCAGTCCATCACAATTGCCCAGTCCCATTGCAAGGCTTGCTAGAACAATGCACCTGAAGTGTCCTGGACACTTTAAAGTACAGTGTAAGCTCTAACTATACGAGAAGAACTAGGGGGTGCACTGAGCCTTATTGCATGAGATAAGAAAGGTGAAAGGCAGCAAGAGAGTAATGGCTTTCTCCATAACTCTCTGTATGCTGTTGTAGCACTTCTGTTCTCTTCCCAAGGGATTCAGTCATAAAAGTGTGCCTTTCGTGAAAAGGATTTTTCCAGCATGACAAAAGATGTGTTTTTACAACCATCTCCCTTAGGAAGAGAACAAAAGTGCTATGACATCATGCAGAGAGACATGGATAAAGTTGCTACTCTCTGGTTCCATTTCAGCTTTCTTTTCTCATGCTATAGGCTACTGGAGTGTAGACTAAAAGAGACATCTTGAATCAAGTTGCTCCATCCTCTACCACAGCATTCTATTCATTTTACTTTGTGTCCCAGTGTCATTATGATGTTTTACCCATTCAGTCCCCCTTTACACAGTGCCCATAAGCTCTGTTCCAATATCAAACTTGATAACCCATGTAATGTAGTGGTTGCAGTGTTAGACTGTGTCTATATTGCACTGCACTATACTACTCACAATACTTTTATTCCACTTTCACAGTCATGACTCCATCCTAAGAAATAATGAGGTGCCTGACTTTGGTAAGGGCCATGACAATTAAAGTGGTGTCAAATAATTATAACTGTAATGAAGATACATTCTGGATCCAGATTCAAGTCTCATGCAAATCACTGGGTGATCTTGGGCTAATAGGTCTCTCCTAGCCTGATCTACCTTGCTGGCTTATTACAAGAATTAAACAGGAAGAGGTGACACCCACACACATAGCCTTGAGCTCACATGAGCCAAAGTGAGATATAAATGTAAGTAATAAAATAATAAAATAAATAAAATAATAAAATAACTGATGAAACAAGGGGGTTTGAAGCAGAAGGAGTGCACAGTATGACTCCGATCCCTAGTTCACATTTTCATTGTAACATATTTTCAACAAGACTGAAGTTTCCTTTGGAAAAAGAATAAATTTGTCCTTGCTGAACACAAGATGCATAGAAATAGTGTTCACTGTTGCTCATACTGAGCATCACATATATGTGTCTCTGCTTCTCATTCCTCCATGCATCTTTGCTCTATGTGAGCCCTAACACTTCAGTACTGCTCCTTTAACCCTTTAACATATATAAGAGGACCATCTGCATGATTTAATGGAATTTAAATTGCATTTACAGCTGTACTCTTGTGCCTGTATACACACACACATGCAGCTGTCTCCAGCTGACAACACTCCATTTCAATAGAACCACAACCTGTTCCTTTTCTTTCTGAATCTGCTGCAGTCTTAATGCAGGACTGAGTCCCACTCATTTCCCATGAGTTATGCAAGGGTAAGGATAGGAATGCCCGATCTAAATATATAGATACTTGGCATGGTTCATAAGAATTATCCGCCTAGGTGTGGCGAGGTTTCCTAAGAGCTGCTTATCTTTATTGATTCACAGTGAAGTCTGTTTTCTCTAAGACACTTTCAAGACTGTTGAAAGAAATAGCTTTTTCCCCCTCCCCAAGCCCATCCCTGGTAAGAAAAGAAAATAAGATTGGTGATCATTAGCCAGTTTTTATGTTATTTGCTGAGATAAGGTTTATGGCTCTGCAGTAAGGCAAAAAAGAAAGAAAAATCTCTCTAGCCCATCTAAAGCAACGTTTTCACACAGGAGGGCAGATAGAGAGAAAGAAGCTACAAGATGATGTCACCTCAAGAAAGATTCTGCTATTTTGTGAACACAGACCTAATGACAATTCGGAAAGTCATGACTGGCTGCATCCCTACATTGTGTTGTTCTCACATGACATGGTAGTGGTTTAAGGTTAGGGATATGTCAGGATTTCATTTCAGTGCATTTTTAATAAAGATTTACCAAATTCTGCACATTTCTTCATATTTCCTACAGAAAATACCTGACATTTTAAAAGTTTGATGCTTCCTCTACTTTACTGTGGATGGCTCCAACACATTGTTATATTCATTCTTAATAACAATAGCTTTTACATTTCTATATCACTTCATAGTGAATTCAGCACTGTCTAACAGGTTTACAATCTGTAAGTCAATTGCCCCCAACAAGCTGGGTACTCATTTTACCGACCTACAACAAGATGGAAGGCTGAGTCAACCTGGAGCCCTGCAGCATCAAATTCACAACGTTATGGCTGCAATACCGGCATTTAACCACTTGCACCACCAGGTCTCCCTTAAAGGTAACTTTCCAAGTTCTGTGGGTAGCTACAATGTTAAAACAAGAAATAAAATAAAATGCAAGAAATACACATCTAAAGAAAAAAAACAACCAGCACACAGTACAAATAAGCTATATACATTGTCATATGTATTACACAAAACGGGCAAAATATGAGACTAATCCGTGCTCCAGGGCAATTCTCCAGAGTAAAAAGGTTACTCTGAATCAAATCAGAAATGCTGGAAGATCCATTGAACGTGTGGACTGTGCACCAACAGAGGGATGGAGGGGAGAAGCATCAGCATGTGGGTGACAGTGAATCTCCTTGATCCTGGCTGGTCCTGAGGTGTATCCAATGGGATTATGGGTGACTTGGACAAGAGACATAATTGCTGCCTTACCACAATGCCAATGTGCATTTGTGCATATGCATTGGGGAGGAAAAATGGTGCAGCAATGGCCATGTAGCCATGCCTTTTAGCAGGACTGGGACCAGAAAAGGAGAGGGAGGTGTGAGGGCAGTGCTGCTGATATCAGCCCATTGTGGGAACAAGTGGTGTGGACAGATCCAGAAGCTCTGATTGTAAGATGGGTTTTCCTTCAGTGCAGGAACAGCCAGAGTAATAACATGACTGCAAATACACACTACAGTTCCAATTAAATAACAACAAAAGAAGTAGAATTCAAAGATGCAGCCACATTAGTCTGTGAAATCAGTATATGGAGAGATTTTGTAGCACCTTTGAGACTAACTGAAAGAAAGAAGTTGGCAGCATGAGCTTTCATAGACTCTTTCTTTCAGTTAGTCTCAAAGATGCTACAAGATCTCTCTACAAGAAAATAAAGAATTGCTTTCAAATTGTGATTGCAACATAACTAAATGCTATTTGGGTCCTACTCTGGACTGTAATGAATTCCATTTTTACAAAAATTTTCTGAGGTATGAAAACAAATAGTGATATTAAAATTTTTCACTAATATGAAACCTCTTAAATTAAAGAAAGCAAAATTAGAGATTTGGGGTTTAGCTGCTGTTCATGAACCCCATGTACAATAGCATCCTAAATCCACAAAACAGTGATATCTTTATTGGACCAACAAGATTTAAAAAATACATGTTGCAAACTTCTGAAGCTCCACTGGCTTGTTCATCATGCAAAGATGTTAAAAATAATTT
>CM034706.1:155278856-155304091 GCA_020142125.1 Phrynosoma platyrhinos
GTAACATGTGATATGTTGTATGTTGTACGTTTGTATGTAAAATAAAAATTTAAAAAAAAAAGAAGTCTGCTATCCCTGAAATAACTATTGTCTTCTTTCCCACTCTGCCCCTTATGCCTGGAACTTCTCTGCATAGGTCCAATATTAACAGTACATGGAAACTGAAAAGCCTGTATTGTCTCTCAGGGATGCTTTAGCTGTGGATTTTCTGTATCAGCAGGAGGTTGGACATGATTATCTCTGAGATGCCTTCCAATTCTACAATGGTAAGATTTCATGTGTACAAACTGGGACCAAGCCATAGCTACAAGGTTCACAATACTTAAAAATTGTTGAACTGGTTAGTACCTGGATAAAAGACCACTTTCGATGTCTACATTCACCATCACACACACAGAAACACACATACACAACATTGTGAGTACCACAATGGAAAAGAAGATACAATATAAATACAATTTTTAACATTAAAAATAGTTATAACACATTGGAAACAGAGGCAAAAACTAATGTCAATCTATGACTGTTTAATAGTAAAATAAAATAAAGTTGGAAATTTCTCTTTCCCAATCTTTCTCATTGGAATTATCAATTTCATTGTTAAGACAATGAATACTATGCACTAGGCATGTGAAGAGCTGTTTCTGTTTTGTCATGCTTTCCAGAATCCTAGTGGCATTCTTATCCTGTTCTCATTTCATATCTGGGCTGGAACATTTGCTTTATGCTAGAATCAAAGCACAGTTACTAAGAGGGGGAATAAGCCCCCATGGAGGTCAATTGACTTTTTTCTTCCGTCTAGATCAGGGGTAGGCAACCTTTCCCCTTTAAGGGCCGAGGGACTTCAGCTCCCAGAATCCCAGGAGCTATTGGCCAACATGGGACTATTGGCCAACATGGCTGAGGCTTCTGGGAGCTGAAGTCCCTCGGCCCTTAAAGGGGAAAGGTTGCCTACCCCTGGTCTAGATATACTGAGAATTGCAGTTCACATCACTACAACAGATAGGTGCCTAAGCTAATTCTGTCACTGATTAATTCTCAGTCAGCTGTGGGGAAGGAAATTGGTAGTTCTTCATTCTTGAATCAAGTATTTTTATTATTGTTATTATTATTATTATTATTATTATTATTATTATTATTATTATTATTATTATTTACTTTATTTACATGCTGTCTTTTTCCCAGGACAGGACCCTAAGCAGCTTCCAGGATAATACATTTAAAAAAAATTTAAAAAAAGTTTTTAAACTAATTTAAAATCACCACATTAAAATACTATAAAACTGATTTCAACCCATACAAAAGTTAAAAACAGATAAAACATTGTCATGTGCCTTCAAGTCATTCCTGACTTATGTCGAACCTAAAGTGAAGCTATTATGAGGTTTTCTTGGCAAGATTAGTTCAGAGGAGTTTGCCTTTATTTTCTTCTGAGGTTGAGAGAGTGTTACTTGCTCAGGGTCACCCAATGGGTTCCTGTGGCTGCATGGGGTCTCCAGAATCAAAGTCCAACATTCAAACCACTATACCACACTGGTTCTCAGAAAACTGCATTAGCTGGTTGAGGTCATGGTCCTTTTCTTAGTGTATTTCAAGTAAAAATCATGCAGCCTTCCTGATGTTATTGGACTGCAGCTCCTATCAGTGATAGTTAGCATAACCAGTGGTGAGGATGTTGGAATTTTCAGTTCAACAATATCTGGAGGGACATTTGTTTCACACCCCTAATGTACCGGTATTCATTTAACATCTGAAAATCTTGAAGGAATGTTTCACAAATAACCTACCATTTCCAGGTTTGGCTTAAAACCAAAAGCAACATGCAAATATCGTCCAGGTGCTTTTGCAAATATGGGGAAATTTGGAAATTTTGATTTGAATACAAGTTCATTTTGTGATTCTTGAAGCAGAGTTTATAGTAGGAATATAAACAGTTCTATCACACTGCTCATTAAAATAAAAAAGCCCCCAAAGCAGCTGGTTGTTGTAGTGGTGTGCCTTCAAGTTGCTTCCAGTTTAAGGCAACCTAAGGTAAACTTATCATGGGTTTTTCTTGGCAAGATTTATTCAGATGAAGATTGTCATTACCTTACATTGAGGCCAAGAGCATATGACTTGCCCAAGGTCACCCAGTGGGTTTCATGGCTGCAAAGCAGCTATTGGATCAGTGTAAACACACATAAATGGATACACACACCACTAGACTTTTTGCCCTAGGGTTTACAATTTCAAAGATATAGCTCAAAAGGAGAAAGCAATGTAGAGAGAAGAGGAAAAACAGCAAACATTCAGATACTGATTCCTAGGCTTAACAATTCATCTAGGAAGGTGAGAGATGTACTAGAGTTTGTTTAATCAAAATCACATATATCCAGCACAGAACAAAAATTAGGACAAAGGTTTCCATTTGTAAAGTACCAAATATGGTATTTTTATTCTTATCAGTGAAATATCTCATTTAGAGAGATTGTTTTTTATATAATTAATACAAATCATTTTTCATATTGTTTAGATATTTACAAATTATGTATGTATATTCATATACTGATATATCAACTACATACTTAGTTTACACAATGCAGTATGTAATATGTTCAAACACAAATATCCAAGTGTGCTTCACAAATTACTCCTTTTATATCTTCAGGGGTTTTAAAATAAATGGTTAGCATTTGATTTGGCCTTACATTTTCCTCTATAATGCTACCGTTCTAGGCAAATTCACTTTAAAATGTTCTTAAGTTAATGATTAAATCTGCTGTTTGTCATGCCATTAATACAAGATGAGCAGCAGCATTGTTACAGCTGCTAAAAGGGAAGGTACATAAAGACACAGTAAGCAGTTCAAGACCTTATTAAAACATGCCTGTCAAATGCAGAGGTACAAATAAGGTGTCTGATTCATCAAAAAGATAACTCCTGCAGACAGCAGATGCCATTCCCTGGAGTCTCTTGCACATGGCTCAAAGAATTAAAATTGGAAATTACCTTATACTGATGCATACACACTTTAAAATGGGCTTGGTTTCAGCAAAGTGAGTATTGTAATGCCATCTTCCAAAAGAGTGATTAATTCAGCATAAACCCAATCTCTGAAGGACAGACAAGACATTGAACAGCAAATCTGAATCTGGGAATCAAGGTGTTCTCTGGTAAATATCTGCAAACTAAAGCATGGATGGGACACTATTTCCAGCAGAGTGGCTATGGGAGGGGAGGTTTTAACCCTTCTTCTTCCCATTTTTTGACTCCTGAAACTCCTCTGTCTTTAGTTGTTTTTCCTGCAATATAACAAGCTGGGATTCAGCATTCTGGCTGTGAGCAGATCGATTTGCAGCCAAAAAGCAACAGAGACAAATACTAGGAATTCATGCTGTACTTTTGGATGAGTCTGAATTTCAGTTCAGTTCCTTTTTCATTTAAAATATTTAACAAATCTTTCAAAGTTTCTTCCTATTCAGGATGGAAAGAATTTGACATTTTAAAACTGTATGTGGAAGAAACCCTATTTAATAGATTCCTCTAGCCTAACTTGGAGTTCTGAGTCCCTAACCCTTAAAAGTTTGAGTTTAAATCTCTACATATCTGTGTTGAATTAGAATCTTTTCTGAAAGGCTCCTTTAACACCTATGCAGACGGCAGGTATGCAGCATTGGACTGTCTGTGCTGGACATAATTGTCTTTGTTGAATTTGGCCACTGCAAAAGATTTGCAGATGGGAAACACATTTTTCTATCCGTAGTCCTGAATTTATCATCAAATATCTAATTGAGACCCCAGTTGAAATTGGCACCCTGCATTCTTTGTTATTGCTGTATGCCTTCAAGTTGTTTCTGACTTATGGCTACCCTATCATGAGGTTTTCTTGACAGATTTGTTCAGAGGAGGTTTGACATTGCTGACATTCTCCAAGGCTGAGAGCATGTGACTTGTCCAAGGTCACCCAGTGGGTTTCATGGCCCAGCTGGGAATTGAACTCAGGTCTCTAGAATCATAGTCCAACAGTCAAACCACTACACCATGCTTGCTCTCTTTCTGGGGTCATAGTTCCAAGGCTGAATATGCACAATCCCTATATGATAGATTATACATTTACATTTTCCACAAAATATTTAAGAAATTGAGGATATATTTGAATATATCTTTTGCTATCTATCATTATGTTTGGGTGCTCAGTCTTGGCCAGTGCTAACCTCTACACATCTATAAACATGCTAGGACATTTTGAAAGATGATCACACCAATCAGCATAGATAACAGCTTTCAGTGGCAGCAGTGGCTGTCTGCATCCCACATCTCTACCTGATTTGTTCATATATATACCCCACTTTCCTGAGTTAGTGATTCCAGCAACACAGTGTTTGGAACAAGGTCACTGGCAGAGACAGCTCTATCCCTAGGCAGAATAAGGCAGCCATTTGGGACAGCAGACACTGAGGAGTGGAAATGAAGATAGAACTGCTCTCAATGGCAAGTAATGGCTTCCATGTGAGGAATGCGGTGAAACCACTCTGGGTTTTACACCAAACCTTTAATGGCTCTCTCCAAGGTACTGAATTTATTTGCTCCTTTAAAGACTGAAAGAAAACCCAGAGGGGATTCATCACACCACTGACACAGAAGACACCAACGATCACTCAAAGTGTGTGTGTTCTGCAGCCTGCCCTGTGTGCCCTACGCTAACTTGCCATTCTTGGATGTGGTGAAAAAAATAATACTCCATTGCTACATTTGGCAATTTGGGGCTTTTGTATATGAAAAGTGGGGAGGCATCATCTTGTCTTTTGCTTCACCCAGCAACAGGCATTGGGCCAGCCCTGGAGTCTTACTGATGCTTTGTAATAGTTGCATTTTCTTACAAATATATACTTTGTAAAAAAAAAAATACAATTTGGAAGTGTAAGTCTAGGCTGCATCATTCTACACTGTGGAAATAATGCAACTTGACACCACTTTAACTGCCATGGTTCCATCCTACAGTATCCTGGAATTTGTAGTTTGGGGAGGCACTAGCACTCTTTGGCAGAGAAGGCTAAAGATTTTGGTAAAACTACAAATCCTTGAAGCTGGAATACTGTAACAAACAGCCACATCCACTGCTCCAACTCAGATCTCCAAGGAGACTGTCAGCACCCTGAAATTTACTTAGAGTCCCAGCTCAACCGTCTCAGTATCTCCCATCCAATTATGCAAAATTGCTGTCTCTCTTCATACAAAGATATCTAGATTGCCTGATCTTTTGCTGGGAGGGGGAAAGGAATGCTTCTTTTCAAGTTTTTCAATTCATATACATTCTCAAAGTGATTTGATATCAAGAAAGAATCAGTTAATCATTTTGCATCCATGGCAACATATTGCCAACAGTTTACCCAACAAAAGGATGCACCATCTCAGCCCTGGTAAAAGAACCATCTATCAGATCTATTAATTATCTCAGCTGGATTTCTCTATCTGCTACTTAGCTATGTAACCACCAAAGTTACATAGCTCTGTAGAGATTCCCAGACCAACCCCCACACCCCATTTGCCAGGCAGCAACCACTATGATCAACAGGAGTCTATTCCCCTGTCTATTGGGAAACTCCTCACTGGTGTTCCCCCTCCTCTCCCATGAGCAATCTCTGTTGTTACAGGCAGAAGCAAGATTTCTGGCATGATTCCCCCTCACATCAGAGATCACCCATGAGAAGGAGGTGGGAATGTCAGTCACCTGCTTTCCAGTTGATAGGGGAACACATTCCCATTGATGGTAACAGTTGCTACCTGGAAAGCAGGGACTAGGGAACTTTCACTGTCCTCATGTATTCCATAAAGCTGTGAAAATGTAGGAATCACAAACACAAACTAGTCACAAACATGTAACTCTAGGTTATGTTTTTGCATCTGCCTTAGTGAATTCCAGCCCTCCTACCTAAGCCCCCACAACTTACAACATTCGAGTTACAATATATATATATTACACCTGACCATATTTATTTATTTATTTATTTTAAAAGGAAGATTTAAAAATCATTTACCATCATCATCATTGCCTGTTTATATTGCTCCTTTGGTTTGTTTTTGCAACAACAAGGTCTACAGTGTGAGTCTTGTTTTGGAGGAAAATTTGGAGGCTGCCTTTGGAAACTATTCAGAAATTTCAGTAGATTCAAAATGGGCACAATTCAAAGTGCTGGCCGTGACCTATAAAGCCCTATACAGCTTAGGTCCAGACACTCTGAAAGACCATATCTTCTCATATGAAGCTGCAAGGGCCCTAAAATCAGGCTTTCTCAGTCCTCTCCACCATCACAGGCTCACTTGGTGAGGACATGAGAAAGAGCTTTTTCAGTGGCTGCTCCAACCCACTGGAATGTCCTTCCATAGGGGGTACACTGGCCCCCTCTTTGTTCACTGGCAAGCAAAGAGGATTTTGTTCAAATACATAATATATTATAATCATTGTCAGGGAGACTTTTATATGGGGGTGTTCTATTTATGTTTTTTAACTTTTGTATTTTGCATTTTAATGTAATTTTGTACTGTTTTAATGAGATGATTTAAATTGTCATTCTTTTTTATTTTTATTGTTAAGTTTTTCAACCAGTTTTATTTCTGAACAGCCTTGGGTCCCATATGTCTTGGGCATATCAATAAAATAAATAAATACATTTTTGAAATGCACCTTGAAAAAAATACTCCCATTTTTGCAAGAAATATGAAGGTGATAGGAAGATCAGATGGGTACAAATGTGGCATGGAAGTTGTATGTGGCCCACAGTCCATGTAATTCCTGCCCTTGCTAAAGAACTAGGGGTGAAGTCCCCTCAGGCATGAATGTGGCTTTCTAACTACGGACAGTGGTATAACTGTGGTAGAGTGTAACAAAGTTTCTCACCGATCCCATACAAAGCTTGGAGGGGCATATGGAATAAGAATGAAAAATGATGTAAAACAGGGTGCCTCAAGGTATCTGATGAGAGAGGAGGGTGATATGTCCCCCAACACATGCCCAAATGTGCCATGGATCAGTACAATACTTTTGCCCTTTGGCTATAGCTGGTTCTATCTTTCATGGAAACCAGTCAGAGATCAGCAGCCAATGGCTTGTGGACCAGCACTGGTCTCAGACCACCACTTTAAGTAGCATTGCTGTAAAGAAAAAAAAAGTCTAAAACTAAATTAAATCTCACTAAAATAAAAATATATATCAAATCATACAATGGGTTTTTTTTTGGGGGGGGGTCTGGCATGAAAACATTTATGCTTTTCTCACAGTGCATAGAAAATCAGAAGCCACATTGACTAGAAGGGATTTTTCAGAGGGGGAGGGGGGTTAAGACAGGCAAAATGGCATCAGTGTGTCTTTCCATTCATACTACATGGCTCCACTCCACTACTCTTCCCAGGGCACAGGGGCCCCAACATTGCCCATGAATGCTGGGTGTTGACTGACACTAGCCCTGGGTGCAAGAGGGGGACTACTGGCTGACATTTCTGTACCCCTCAGTCCTTTCCCATCTTTTCGCTTTCCCTATGAATAAACACTGAGATATTTGGGACTCTGGGTGAAGGGATTTCCACACTCATAAACTGGCAATATTGCTCTTCATTACAAATTACACTAGTAAACATCTGTCGGAGAAGGCAAGCCCTTGCTATTTCATACGGTAAGCCCCCATTAAAGCTTTGTGTGTTTCAGTCTCTTGGGCTAACATGGTGAAATAAGTCTACAATGTAGTGCAGGTGTTCAGGAAACCCAGTTGCAAGATGGTTCCTCCACCATGAGATCAAATGAGCTCAGTCCCATATCTGTGTTTAAACACTTTTTTGAATGTTAATTTCATTATTTTAAACACACACACACACAACCAGCAACAAAAACAGCAGGCAATACTCATGTGCAAAGAGGTCAGGACTACTTTGGACAGAAATATCCCTCACTACTGGCATTGTTTCAACCCACATAATTAATATGCCTTTTCCAGGAAAAACTAATACCTAGAAATGGATCTACTATTTTCCAGCTAAACTGCAGCTCCCAGAAAGAGTGAATTCCAGCACTGGATGTAAAGCAGGGCTGTTGCAAGACACAGTGTCTGCCCAAGCTCTGTTGTCTACACCTATGTTGTGCGAATCAATCATTATGCCCTACAATCCTTTGAAGTTTCAAAGATAATGCAGGAGTACACCTCTATATGCTGCTTCATTGAGTAACATTCAAAATATTACTACCAATCAGGCCAAACCTAGCAAGCAGCCAACATACCCATCAGGCTTTCCATATCCAGATGCACAACAACCCCTATCATCCCCAGCTGGATTGATAAGAGAATGGTATGAAACCTGAAAAATTCCTCATAGGCTGTGTCCGCACTGCAGAAATAATCCAGTTTGATGCTGCTTTAACTGTCATGACTCAATGATATGGAATTCTGGGGGTTGTAGCTTGTTGTGGCAATGGAGCACTAAGCCATGGCAGTTAAAGCAGCATCACACTGGATTATTTCTGCAGTGTAGATGCAGCCATAATGTCTCTAAAAATGTCCTTTAAATGCAATGTTTGAAAAATAATTTTAAAATGTTATTCGTAACACCAAAATATTACATGTGTTAATCATTGTGTTACTTTTGAAATGTAATTTTGTTCCACCTACATTAACCCATCCGTCCAAATACCCATGAAGTAACTTGTTCCAGATAACTATTATCTGTAGCTCATTATTTCCAGGTACAGCTCACAAACCCACTTTATTGGGTCACAATGAGAAAAACTGACAGCAATAGGCACACACACAATTTCTTTATTGATGTATTCAACAATAGCTAGGAAGTGCTTTCCTGGGTCTCGTTTTCTCTTGGGGAAGATTGGCCTTTTCACAGTATATAAATTAGGAGTGGTGAGTCTTGTAGCTTTCATTGTTGCCCAGTGGAAAGCAAGCCCATAGCCAGATTTGGCTGGAATGTGGGGGGTCTTGGCACTGTTTGACATGTCTGATACACTGTTGAGAAAGCAGCACATCAGCTTCTTTCCAGCGCAGAGTTTCAACTGCCTGTAAGGACACAATATGCAGTTTGTGTGCTTTAGTGACTTGAGGTTTGTGTTATGCCATCAGAGCGACTCAAAATACCCTAAACGGCTTATCGAAACAATTGTGTCAAAGCAACGGAGACTTAAGGCAAAGTACAAAGTACCATCACGTAGCAGCCACTTTCAACATTGCTGGTGATCAAATCAAACAAGATAAAGCAGAGATAACTCATTATCAAATCACCTGGGGAACCATTCTTTATAAGGGAGTCTCTAAATCTTTCTTCACTTTCTATAAATTCAGGGGTGAAAACACATCAGAATCCATGTAGGATGGCAGCAGAGATATATAGATAGATATAGATATAGATATAGATATAGATATAGATATAGATATAGATATAGATATAGATATAGATATAGATATAGATATAGATATAGATATAGATATAGATAGATGCTCAAATGTTATATATTATCTTCATTCTAAAGCATTTTTCTTGAGCCTCCAGATGTTCCCCTTTTGAACACAATTGTCTGTGACAGAAATTTGTGTATTTATGATGGGATTAAGCTATCAGATGAATGGAAGGCACAGAGATGCTCCAGTCTTAGCCCACAATGATAAGCAACATTTACCTACCTTTTAAAAAATATCTAGATTTCTAAGCAGTGAGGTAACAACTTTGGTGGACTCAGGCAAGGTTGGGGGGAGGGCAGGAAGGTTAAAATATGTAGAGGACAGACCTGAAAGATTTCAGAGGTCCTGAGACCCTAGACCGTCAAAACACAAACAGTATATTACAAGATAACATTTTAGTATCTCAATAACTAGACAGCAGCTAGATGCCTCTTGGTAAATTTCAACATCCCTAGGTTTGGGAATAACTGAGCTTTCAAATGACACAGAGCTTATGAGAAATTGTCCTGTACTGTATCAGAGGATGGCACAGAGCTCAAAGACAAAAGCTCAGTGGTTTGCACACTCATGCATGGGAACTGAGCCATGCAAATGGTATTATTATCACCAGTTTCACAGTCTATCAGGTGCTACTAGCTAGATCTTTGGAGCATAAATGATTTGGACTCAATCCAAGAATCTAGGAATGTGTAAAATATCATTGATAACATGGCACATCCCACAATGATGATGATGATGATGATGATGATGATGATGATGAGTCATTTATATCTTGCCTTTTCCCCAAAACTATGACTCAAAACAGCTTAAAAATACTGTTGAAAGCACATAAAAAAGATTTAAGTAAAACATAGAAAATATTATTGTTAAAATGTAATTAAACTATCCTTAGAACTAAACCCATTTAAAAAGCGATTTATTAAAGGCAAAAGATAAGAGTCAGTAAATTATTAAATATAATTGAACCAGTGCCTTAGTATTTCCTCAAGAGTACTAACTGTTCCCTCAGGATGCTCACTCTAGTCTAGTTAATGCAACAGGAGCATCTCTCCTGAACAAGTACCCTTCCTTCAGGACCAGCCCTACTATTATAGACAATGAGGCAGCTGCCTCAAGCAGGAGATGCTGAGCAAGGTGTTAGAACAGGGATGGGCAATTTTAAACCCCACTGTTGCTGTATACACATATAAATTTTGGAATCTATGTGGTTTGTAGAGTGTTTGTCTTAGCAAATCTGGTGGTACATTAAAGTACTGTAAATTCTAGCAATCTAGAACTCCACATATAATTTTAAAGAAACAATTTCTCCAGACATGTACTTGTATTTCCCCTTTCCTTCTCCTGACATAGGCTGCATTTGCACTGCAGAAATAATCCAGTTTAACACCACTTTAACTGACATGGCTCAATGCTATGGAATTCTGAGAAGTGTAGCTTGTTGTAGCTCTAGGGTGCACTGACAGAAAAGGCTAAACGTCCCACAAAACTACAGTTCCCAGAGTTCCATAGCATTGACTCATGGCAATTAGTGGTGTCAGTCTGGATTATTTCTGCAGTGCAGATGCAGCCCCAAATGAGATTTTTCAAAATGGTGACATAAAAAAATAAAACAGAAAAAAATATGTCTAGCTGTTCCACAGACACATTTTTGTTGTTTTGGGGGGCTTGTTTACACTCCTAGGCCCCTTGCTGCCACCTAAATGCAGTTTTTACATATTACACTAAAAAAAGCTGAATTTGCATTCATTTAATCAAATTTGAGAAGTACAGTGGGCAGCGGGCACAGAATGCTGCCTCATGAAAGAAAATATTTTGACACCCTGCGGCAACAATATTCTCCAATCCAAAGAATCTGGAGAGCCAATGTATACTGATTAGAGTACTAGGCTGACATTTGGAAAAATCTAGTTTAAGTCCCCATTAGGTCATGAGGCTGGTCTACGACTCTAATGCAAAGCTGCTCCATGACTATAAAACTATCATCATGTCAATAAGCCACAAAACTTATTGAATGACCTTGGATCCAGCTCTCTCAACATGATCTTTTTCACAGGATAAATAAACCAATAATCAATAAATAAAGGGGGGAGAGAAAAAGAGCAAGACTTCTGCACTGCTCTGTACATTGGGCTACCCCTATACCACATTTGGAAATGTGTTAGTTCAAAATATTGCAGCCAGATTGGTTACTGATACATTCAGGAGTGATCATATCACACCAATATTAAAATCACCCCATGCTGCCAGTTAATTTATGGGCAAGGTACAAAATGTTCATTGTTACCCTTAAAGCCCTACATGGTTTGGGTCCAGGTTACCTGCAAGACTGCCTTCTCCCATATCATCTGCCCTATATACTCAGGCCCTCTGAGGAACATTTACCTGAGTCAGCCAGGACATATAGTTCGCAACTGTTATCCAGAGGACTTTTTCTTATACTAAAATATATAAGTAAAATACACAAATAAAAGTTGAGTAGAATAATTTGTAACATTGATTACAAGCCCAAAACTTTGCTTTGGATTAGAGTCACAGAAGTTTTCATGTAGCTGTGTACGTTGGAGATGTAACCTCCAAATATCATCCACACAATTCATGTCCATATAAGAACACATAATCTGATTTTTTACAATGAAATATAAACCCAAACTGAAATCTCTTTTTCATTTGCCAGAGAGCAGAGGTGGCCGGTGGTTAATGTCTATAGGATAGTGAATCCAGGGTTTAGTCTAAACTTTGAAGGCACTATCTAATTTATTTCTGATATAGGTCTTAGCATCTTGGATAAGTTTTTTAAAGTTCAGACCAAAACCAGGCACAGATTCATTGCCCCATTGACATGGAAGCCACCAGACACTACTAAGTAGAATAGAGGTGAGCTGTGTGTCTCTTCTGATGCAGCTGAGCTACAACTTGCAGCATTCCTCACCATTGGCTATGCTGGCTAAGGCTGCATACTGTGTCCAGCCTTTCCCACTCAGCAGTCCAAATGTTTCTAAACATCCTGTGTCATCACAGTAGTTCATCTAGTAGTGTGAGTCCAAGAGTTTAAGAAAGCAGGAGAGGGAATTCGGCCCTCGGTGGCTGCTAGTTTATGTTTATCTTGTATACTGGCGCATAGAGTTTGATCCAAAGAAAATATGCTTTCAGCCTTTTCCATCATTTTCCATCTGATACAGTCACAACCAATTAACCTATTTTTAACTAATGGAATCAGAGCTATTTCCCCTTTCACGTTAATCCTCCAGAGAGAGCAAAATCTGCCTCACTGTGTTAATCTTGGAATGCCGGATAACAACACCAAGATAGGGAGAATTTCAAGAATGAAAATAAAACAGATTCCCACTGGAAAAGCTCATTAGTTCAACGCTAAAAGCACATACATGAGCACTGGCTTCATTAAATAAACAGCTATTGATTACACTCAAAAGAAGCCTAGGTGTAATTGCCTAAACTCCACAGTGGAAGGAAAGATGGTAAAGGAGCCATTGGGCTGATATCACTTAGATGAATGTAGTGTTTGGGTGAGTCTTCAAACAAAATATCCTCAGCAAATTTCCCTTAAACCAAGAGGAGTGCTAGCATAATATGGTGCTCTTCAAGTAAAATACCCTCTCATCACATCACCAAGGACAGGCAGGTGTGTATAGGCTAGTGCCAGATAATGGTGTTCCTCCTCTGCTACCACTATCACCACCATCATCACCTCCTTCTCTTTACACTTGCTGCCCACTGCCACCTCATAGAGAGGAAAAGTGACAATGTTGGAGTGGGCAGCAAGGAGGAAAAAGAGATTGTGATGCCCATTTATCCAGTGGGCAGTGGTGGAGCTTAAACCCAATCTCTCATCATGACTCAGAGAAGTGTCATTTCCACTGAAATAAAATACATGCTGCACCAAAGGAGTGCTGAAAAGCCACCGCCATGGCAGCAAGGGCAGCTTTTTGCTGCTCTAAAAAAGGAGAGGCATTTGCAAGCCCTTTTTAGAGTGGCAAAGTGCCGGATTGGGGCCATGGCATGTGGTTGCACGTCTGTTGATCCCCTTAGTAAAAGGATCTAAATACAACAAAACAATATGTCTATTTCCAGTTCTATTAAGAGATGGGAACATGCCTCCAGGTTTTAAAGTTTAAGAATTATATAAGTAAAGCAGCATATAGACATTTTTTTTTCTGAAAAGAAAGATCTTTGCCATGAACTAAATACAACTAAAAACGGGTGTAGCTGCAAGTGGGGGACAGCAGCTGTTAAGAAGGCCATGTCCCTAGCCTCAATTACATAATTCAAATGATGAAGGACCTCTCCATCATGTTCTCTCTCTTTTTTTCAACGTATCCAAATTAGATTCACTTTTTAAAAGAGAGAGAGAGAAAGAGATTCATGTTATGTGTGTGTTATATGAATGCATGTAATCTCTGTATACATGTTCACATATAATATTTTCTAATTTTTTCTGATTCTTTAATTGTTTTAACTTTTGCATTCTGTGGATTTTTAACAAAGTTTTTCAATCAGTGTAAGCCACTTTGTGTCTCAATTTAGGGGAAATCAGATAGAAATAAATAAATATTACAATCATCATCATCATCATCTAGAAGATTGCCATGGTCAGGGCACCAAAATGTTGGCATTTTAATGTGGCTAAATTCAAGGTACTGCATTTTCAATGTGGTTAAACTCAACAAATCAGTGAAAGGAATTCAACATACTGCACCAATGACTTAGAACTAGAAAATCTGAATGATGTATTAAATCAATTTTTTCCTATTGAAATAAATACAATTGTAACAAATCTGTTGCAAAGTAGTGACACATAGTATCCTGCTTGATCATTAGAACTTTCCAGTGTTTACCTGGTACTTCATGTGACCGGTTATCTCTTATTCCAGGTGCTGTGTTTCTCACAATTCCAAATAAGATTCCCATAAAGCTAAACAACATAACTTTTAGGTGATTCATGCTCTCCATGAGGGATGGTGTGCAGCTGTATCTTTTAAATGTTTGCAGCTCTGAAATCCCACTTAACTTTTTTCAGCATCCAGCTCCCTATACTCCCCCATTCCTACTTTTGCTTCAATACTTTGGCATAGTCTTCCTGAACCCTTAAACTTTTAGATATGTTGGACTACAGGAACCACCATCCCCAACTAGCAAGCCCCTTTTACAATGGAGATTGCACTCCATCATATCTGGAGGGCTGCAGGTCACAGGACTCTGGGTTTAAGCTTGAAGGTCACAGAGTATGGACAATGGTAGGCCAATACATTTGGGTGGAATTTTGCTCTCCCTGGGGGTGATTTCACTGGGGGGAGTGGGAAGAGTTGGGGACTGAAAAAAAGGGAAGAGATATATTTTCCTCACCCATATCATAACTGCTTCCAACCTGACAGTTGGGAATAAGGTCAACATTTGAGGGGGTATATGTTTCCCAACCCTGGACAAATTTACTAACTGGAGCTTTAAGAATAAGAAAGCCCATGCTTTCCAACATTGTTGAGTTCACACCATACCTGACCATGAGCCACGGTGGCTGGAATTCATGACAGTTAGCATTCAAGAGGACCACAGGTTTCCCACACCTATTTTAGCACATGTATGAATGAATACAGACTATTGTAAGTCCTGCTACTCCACTGTGCGAAGGTTTCTGTTTTATTATTGACTAAGACTTGGCTGTGTTTTCCTAGCATCACGTCTTGGTGGTATCTAAGCACCTGTTGCTTGTTCCATAAATAAAAATTCTTTCCCACCCCCTGTCTGCTTAATGAAAAAAGGGAGAGAGGGGAAAAAACAAAAATCTGGCATTTTCTCACAGTGTGATCTGCAAAGCAATCATTTCTAGCAAATGAGCCTTCCAGATAAGCTCTAATGTAGCTAATGTAGCTCATTAATGTCATTTTTCTTCACATGCCAATAAGTTGGACTGAGGAGTCATTCAAAGGCAGGCAGTTACAGTAGAAGTCTTTAGAACTTAAGGACACAAGTGCTTGTTGCAGCTTGTACGAGCAACCTTTGCCTGTGCAAAGTGTCATTTCCCTGCCTACAGATACTGGACATTAAGCCTGTACACCATTAAATGCCACCAATAGCCATATAATTAATTGACTTTATGAATAGTAAAGCCTATCTAGCACTACTAAATCAGCCTAATTGTCTATCTGGGCAAGTATTCCATCTCTTAATCCTACTAAGTTACCAGACAAATCAGAGAATATCTGGTGATAAAAGGTAGACTTTTGGATGCTTTGCAATAGATCAACAAAGGCAGGGGTGGACAACTGTGACTCTTCAGATTTGGAAGAAGAGGGAGGCTACAAGTCCCAACAACCTTAGGCAGCATAGGCAGTAACAAGGGATTCTTACAGTTTTTCAAAACCATCTGGAGGATAACAGTTGTCCACCTCAGGGCAAAGGTTTCTGACTCATAATTTAGCTCAATGTAATCCTTCCCACCTCCACAATGAAATCTGTCCATGGAAACAGTAAGCCTGGGACTGTGTTCACTGGGACTTAGGGCCTTTGCAGACTGCCAGAAATAGTGCAAATTGAGTGCACTTTAACTGCCCTGACTCAGTGCTAGGAAATCATGGGAACTGTAGTTTATTATGGCACCAGAGCTCTCTGACAGAGAAGTCTCAATGTCTCAGAAAAAATACAATTCCCATGATTCGCTAGCACTGAGCCAGGGCAGTTAAACTGGACTCAATTTGCACTATTTCTGGCAGTCTGCAAAGGCCCTTACTTCCAGAACTTGATTCCAATTTCCAGGACATCTGCCACTACCAACATGGCAAGCGGTCATGCTGTCTGAAGGATTGTAGGAGTTGTAGTCCAAAGGTAACTTTTGCCAAGCTCTGCTCTCTCTCACATAACAATGCATAGGGTTGTGATATCAACTAGGCAGCTACAATGAAGTGATTATGGAATGATTGTGCTGTGAATGCAGTTCTGATACTGAAAACAAATGTCAAGTATATGCATAATGAACAGGATACAGATGTACCCTTCAGCCACTGTTTTGCTCTGGTTCTATTTGGTTGCTCTTGAAGCTTCTAATAATATTTTTTTTTTAAAAAATGGTTTACATAAAACATTTTTGTTGATTTAAGTGGAGCAAAAAATCTCAGCCTCCTCCCCCCCCCCCTGCAACCTCACATCAAGATACGTCTTACCTAAACCCAGCCAGACACTTCTATATCATTTCTAGATGTGTTTTTTTTTTTTAAAAAAATACTTAAAATATTTAATGCTAAATTTGTTGCCTTTTCATGATGCCAAAAATCCCTTGCCTAAGGCAACCTCCTCATCTTACCTAATGGAAGATCCAGCCCTGGTAAAAAATAAAACAGATTCTGCAAGTTTCAATTCTGCCTCTCCCTGAAATACAAAAAAATCTGTTGATTGTTCAGTTGCTGACAATAAGGAAACTTTTACATAGCAGCTTCACACATTCCAGGCTCACTGCTTTAGCAGACAGTGGATGGCATCCTGGGAAAGGAAGGCACCTTTTCTTTTGGGATATCTGTACACTGAACTAGAAATCCGGAACTGCAAACTGGACAGGTTGCAAGTTTCCCACAATTGTCTTCATTAGACAGAACAGTAGGAATAAAACCTGCATGGTGCATAATCTCCAAATGCAGAGTGCAGTCATGTTGAACAATCACCAGTCATGAAATAAGATACTGCTCTGCCATGCCATATGAATGCCCAGGTTCCTGGATGATTATGTCAGCAAATAAATACTCAACACTCTGAGTCTATGTTCACCTTGTGACATGGTAGTGACAGGTGGGAGTTAAACTCCAACATCTGGAAGGCCACATATTTTCCAACCCTTAGGTGGGTTGCCATATATTTCATTTATGCCATTTATATCTGGTGGGGGAGGGGAAAATTTAAATAACATTCTCACTACATTTTAATGTTGAAGACAGGGCACATCTACATTGTAGAAATAATGCACTTTTACATCACTTTAGGTGCTCTAGCTCCATCCTATGGCATCCTGGGATTTGTAATTTTACACTGTCTTTAGCCTTCTCTACCAACGAGTGCTTGTGCCTCACAAAACTACAAACCCCAGGATTCTATAGAGTCTATCCATGTCAGTTAAAGTGGTGTCAAACTGCATTATTTCTATAGTGTAATGCACCTACAGTATTATTTTACTCCATATTATGGCTTCAGGTGCATGGTGCTGTCAAAACTAGTTTGTGGATGAACTGAAAGCTAGGCAGGACTGAATTCTGACAGACCTTTGTAACCCAAAGGCCCAAGCAGGTACTACCTTCCAAACCTAGGAGTAATCCTATGCATACTTATCTGATCCTAAATCCCACCGGGCCTTAGTTGTAAGCAGATATGTATATGATTATGAACCAAGCATGTAAACGTCTAATGTTCCTGAAATTTAGAAAAAAATCAACTCGTGAGTCCTTCTCATCAGATGTTTATGACACTTGAAGGAAAAACTTTGCTCATTCTAGTCAGATTTTTTAAAGGCACCCCAACTGCGAGTGAGCCATTATTTTCCCAGGATAATCATATCTGCCCCTGCGATAAAAGACTTAAGCTATTGAAGAAAAGAATAGTTTACACTTTTAACCGGTGACTATTGGACAAACAAGCTGGGGTTAGGCTTCTGTCTAATGAGTAGGTACAATAAAATGTTTGTGTCAGACAGAAAATCACCATGGGCTTGTCCCATGGGCTTGCTATGGGATGTAGAACAATAAATCTGTTGGCAGCCCTGGTTTAAGGGATGAATGTTTGCTTATTCTGCCTTCCAACGGTATTTACAGAAGCCCAAAGAGCTCACGGTTGTTGTCCACTCTGTAAAGAGATGATGACATCAAGAGGCCAGGTCACAAACATAGGTTTATAGGTGTTACCCTTTACTTTGCAATGTGGGGGGGGGGGAGCTATCCCTTCAGTATGATCTTCTGCCCCCCCTCCCACAAGTTTACAGCCTTCCCTCTCTTTCTCTCTCTCTCTGCTGCATAGCACCTCTTCAGTCTGGAGTTAATCATTTCTCTGTCCTTATCTGCCAAGAGTTCTTATCTCTTTTTTTGCTGTCACTTTATAACAGGGTCTTCTTATCAACATGTATGGAGTCATGTGACCAGGCCAAGCCTATCCCAGCTCCCGATTCTTCTGATTAGAGACCATCGTGAAATGGCATGGCTGGTTTACTGAGGGTCACTAATGCTGGAAAAAGTACAGAGTCCATTGAAAGACTGGCCTGTTACTTTCTGAATTACTGGATGTGTGTGTGGTGTGTGTGTGTATGCGCACGCATGCTGTTGATGGACTGCTCCCTGACTTTCACTGAAGGTTACTGTAGCCTCTGTCCCAAGGCCAGAGAAGTTTACAAGCCTCACCTTTTGCTGTGCTCAATGCTGTATACCTGTAACCCAAGGGCACTATATATTTCCGCTTAATTATGTCTTCTGCTTTGGATACCTGTAACACACCGGAACCTATAAAACATGGACCTCTTCCAGGTGGTAAGTAAGAGCTTTTTCCCCCCTGTCTCTTTTGATATTCATGCCCAACAGAATCAAATCTGAGGACCTTATCATACTAAAATCATCATTAGCAAATCATTTCACACTAATTAGAATTATATAATGTATGCTTTGAAAGCAATTATAATGTGTACATAAATTGTGAGTAAATTTAAAACTGCAAGGTAAACACATTGAAGACTGAACGAGCAGATTTTCCTCCAGATGTCATATATTTATGAAGGGCATGATGTAACCCACATTAAGTACTTTGAAGTTCTACTGCGTTCAATGGGGGAATTAATCAGATGCTTCTGTCTCTTGAATTTGAGTAAACAGGACTTTAAAGTGTTTAAGGGAGGCTAAATTATGCCTATCAGGAGAATTGTATAATAATGAGCTTTAAAAACAACAGAAACAAAGAATTAGATATTGTACTGGATACTATCACTTTTAATTATGAAGGTATTAAATTGACATTTGTACCAAAATAAATAATGCATTTTCAGTGGTGTAGGAATAAATTGAAACTATGATGGTCCTTTGGAAAAGATTGGTTGACAAAGTCCAAAAGATTAATACTTTGTGTATGCTGATGATCTTTTAAAGCTTAATCAAACTCAAAGACATATTTGTTCAAATATTACTAATAATAAAAAAGTGCTTTCAGATGATAAAATATGAAGTGGGAATAAGAAAAAAATAGAACAAGACAGTACTATAGTATTTTAGTCCAACATTCATAATATCAATTATTTTAATCTATTGTTTAAGCCTGTTGCTTCTCTCTGCTTCTTTTTTGTCCTACTCTAGGTACAATTTTGCTACCAACTTTTGTTCCCTGTTTAACCATTTATCCACCCTCCACGTCACTTTAACCTCACTGAAATTTCCCAATGCTGACATTTCCGGAATAAATCAATTCTGGACATTGGATAGATGCAGATTAACATATCTATAGAGACTCCCTTTCTGTTGAAGACTTGCTTAAATTCTTGGTTTAATCATTTGCAGCTATCAGTTAGATTTGTTCCCCAAACAAACAAAAATATTTTGCAACACTTTTGAGTTTGTGGAAAAACCCTTCTCCTGTTGACATCAAGGGAAAAACATGAAAATTTAATATGTGTCAATCACTATTTCATATATATATATGATATTATTGAAATTACAGAAGAAAATATAACAAAGATGGGCACACTGAATGTCAGTGTAAATTTGCAATCCTAGGTGCACCTACTAGAGAGTAAAGCCCACTGAACACTTGCTTCCAAGATAATATACCTAAGACTATACTGTTACTTTCTACCCTTCTGCAAGCAAATTCATGCTTTTTGATACTATCGTATCCTGCAAGGCTGCCTACATGTAAGCTTCACTGGAATGTAAATAGAATAGCTCTTTTAGAAGCATTTTTTTAAAAGTCAGTGTGCTTCTTACACAAGAAAAACTAAGCTATGTATGTGCTTGTTCAATATAATACATACACATCCAAACCAAACAGTAAGGTGACAATGGATCTTAATTAAAATTAAAAGTAAAAGTCTCAAGAACATATCTTAGTTGGAAGATTTTACAGGGAGCAGGGTTCCTTTGTGTTCTCCTATGAGACTTGATCCACCTTGCTCTTAAATTGCACTTCCAGCTCTAACTACTCTTGTTGAAAATTTTAGGTATTCTACCTGTAAGCATTTGTACTTTCATGAAGAGCTCCTGACCTAATCTCAATGAAAGTGAATGAGCTGCCATTATTTTGCCTTCTTGCATTCTCATCTGAATGAGGAGGAATTGTACTTTCCCCTCTTACTTAGACTTTATCGTCAACAACACTAATCAAATGGAAGGAAACTCATAAAATACCAAGGAGTTCAGTACACTCCTTCTTATATAGATGTGCAACTCAGTCCTATGCTTCATTATTCAGATGTAAACCTTTTAGGTAAACACACTTAGGCTCATACTGCACAGAGTTTTTGTGAAAGGGAAAAAATCCATATAACATATCACAACAATCTATAGAGTCTATAGAGTATAAAATGTGGAATTTACATATGCAAAAATGGGCAACAGTGAAGACTGTAACAGTTCAAATATGCACATTTTCTAATGCTCTGTGCAAAGTCTGATTGTCATGTTTCTTGGCACTTGTAACATGTGTCTTCATCTCTAACAGAAAGCTGACATAGTTCAATCACAGAACATGCTAGATTGTCAAAGATGTTAGCTATTTTAACAATACAATTTTAATGGTTTGGGTGTGTGTCTGTGGATATGTTTAAACATAGGGTCATAGGCAGAGTGAGGCAGCCGCTTCAGGCAACAGATCTTTAAGTATCATGAAAAGACTAAAAACCATGTTTGATTAATGAATAGTTGTTATGTTTTTATTGTCAGGGAAATGGTGAGTGTTAGTTTTGAAATTTTATTTCCTTGGGGAAATAAATTTAAAAATGTTACACAGCCTTAAAAACTAGGTACCATGGCTTTAAGAGGACGGACACACTTTCTTACTCTGCCTCAGGCAGCAAAATGTTTTCAGCAACCAAGGCCTGTCTGGGTCCTATTTAATATGTGAATTCAGAGGTGTAGCTATGGGGAGGGGGCAAAATCAGGGCATTTCCCCACAAATAAGATTTCTTTCCCCCCCCCCCATGAAATTTCAGTTCTCCAAATTTCAAGCAATATAACCACTTTAAACTTCAGCTGGACACAAATAAGGATTAGGCATCCAAAGAAAAGAGGCAGGCTAACTGTCTAAGGGAATGCAAACACAGCAAATATAAGAGTCCTAGGAAGGAATCATTTTCAATTTCTCACTTTTTGCAGTGATAGAAATATGGAAACTGGAGGAAATTTTCATGGAGGGTGGACATTCATTTTAAGGAAAATCTTCTTTTGCTCTCATCAAAGATTCACCAGGGTGAACCTCAGCTGCATCTATGCAACTAGAAAGCTGGGGTGGGGAGACTGGCATTCTGAAGTAGATGATTGCTACTAGAGAAACTTAGTTGAAATAGAGCTTGTTGTTTGTTTGTTTGTTTGTTTTTACAACAATCAAAAAATAATCAGCTGAATCCACAGGACCAGCCTGATTAGTACTTAGAAGGAAGACACCCAAGGAATACCAGGGGATACAAGCTACACTCAGTAGAAGGCAATGGCAAACCATCCCTGAGTAATCCTTGTCTAAGAAAACCCACGAAATCCATAGGCTTGTCATAGGTTGACAGGCATTTTGAAGGCACAAACTTTATTTATATTCACTGGTTATCCCAATGAGGGTAGACCTGTTGAAATCAATGGGTCCTATATAAGTGGTGACTACTAGGTTCTATTCATTTCTAGTTGAAACTACCAGTAGATTTAGTCCAAAGAAATGGTGAACATTTAGACTGGACTTTCCTCCTCCTCCTGTTCTTCTTCCACCTCTTCTAGAGTTTGTTTACAATGGCCCATGGCTAATAGCAATAAATAGTTTGTACTAGACTCATCTTTGGAGTTAAATTCTGAAGTAAAACTTCCCCATGCACACTGATTTTTCTTTGACCATAGGAGATATAAGAGGAAATATACAAAAAGAAAGTGATTCTGATCATCTGGGCAAGGAGGGGGGGAGGGGGGAGATTCAAACATTAGTGGCCCTATCAACTTACACAGATAATACACCACACCAAGCAAAGGTAGAAATATCTGAAGATCAGATATATGTCTGTAATGGCAGATGATGTTAGACCTAGCTGTTCAAGTTGCAGGTGCTGCTATCATTATTTAACATCTTGTTTAATTCCCACAATATACTAGGTCAGGGTGGTGGGACATGCTTCCAGATGCTGTGAAAGCAGCCCTAGGTAAGGAACAGTGGGAACTGCAGTACACTCCAACATCTGGGAACCTGCTTTGTCAACAACATCTATGCTGGGTGCTGTAAAATAACTGATGATAAAATATAACTTCCCTGTGGGTTGAACAGCTATGTACAAAAGCAGCTGTCTATAACAGAGCCCAAGCTGACACAAGAACCCGAGTTTGAAAATGTTGCTTCTTTGGATACCAATTCCCAAATCTCTCCACCGTGTTATAGTCCCAAAAAGTAATATTTCCAAACTCTTTCTAGTTCGGAACCTGAGGGAAAATACTTAAATTCTGTCCCAGCTCTATCAAACCAAGCATCCAACTCATTCAGAGCATTATATTTCCAGTGGTGACCTCCAGATTGTTGTTGTCTGCCTTCAAGTCATGTCCACCTTACAGCAACCCTAAGGCAAAACTATCATGGGGTTTTCTAGGGCTAAAAGTGTCTGATTCACCCAAGATTCCTCCAGTGGGTTTCCAAGCAGGGAATCAAACCTTGGTCTCCTGAGCCATAGTCCAACACTCAAACTACCCCACACTGGTTTCATTCAGATGCTTCTAGGAAATTCTCATCCTGGGTATAAATTCAGCATCTCCCCACAGCATTTTGTGGTCTCGGTATCTGGGATTCAAAGATATGCTGCTGCATGATGTGGAGGATCCCCTTAATGATCATAGTCAATATACAACGACAGGTTTTCCCAACACCTGTCCAAACAAGACTTGCTTCCAGCAAATTCAACCAATGTCATACACAATAGCAAATTGGACTGGCAGTTGAATGGTGTTTCAGCATAGTGACAGTAAGGCAGTGTATTCCACTACATCAAACAGCAGCAGACTAATTTAAGGGACCCAGGACAGATTGAGCAGTGCACAAAACTTATCTACTGAAGGGGAGTAGCTTGGGGCTCAGGAGAAATGGCCAGGCGATAAAGGTGTAGCTATGAGAGAGACAAAATGAGAAAATTGTACTTCCTAAATAAGAATCCTGCTCTGCCAAGAAATTTTCCTCTAGTCTCCAAATTTCTAGCATTGCAGCAACTTTTAGCTACATCTTTAGAAGCACAGTTTAAGCATCCAAAGAAAAAGGGCAGGAAAATGTTACCAAGGGGATGTATATACAGGAAATACAAGATTTTCAGTGCCTAGGGTGTGTTTTATAGTGCTAGAAATTTGGGGACTGAAGAAAAATCTTATAGGGAGGGGCAGAATTCCTATTTGGAGGGGAAATGCCCCCATTTATTATTATTATTATTATTATTATTATTATTATTATTATTATTATTATTATTATTTAAATTTTATTTCTAGAGCGCTGTCAGTGTACTCAGCGCTGTACAAAAGACAATCAAGGATAAAACAGAATAAAACCTACCAGAGGCATACAATCTAAGTAAAACAATAAGCAGAATAATAATTTTATTCCCCAGTAGCTATACCCTGCCAAGAGCCACCACTACTGTCCCTCAGCATCTTCCATATACATAATGGTAAGGCTTTCCATATCCTTCATAATTTCTCTTCTTTTTATAAAGCTACAATCCCATGTCATACCAATGAATTCCCTGTGTGAATTATGTGTTACATCTGTGGAAAAAATGCATCCTTTTGACTGTCTGCCATACCCACGAAGTCACAAGCATAGCACCTCAAGATAATGGAGCAGTAAAACTAATTTGCCATAAATTCAATATATCTAGGGGAAGGGAAACCCCTACCAATTGGCAGAGACATGTACTAGGACCTTCCCAGCTGTACTACCTCCAACATCTTCTCACAGAGAGAAATTTGATTCTATTCAGATCAGTTTGAGGGCTGTGATCTGGAAATATGATGTGCATCTATGGGATTGTTTTTATGACCATTGTTGCACCATTTTTTTTATTAAATATGTGTGTCCATTTCTAGCTGTGTTTAATTACAATGTCATCATTTGGTTGCACAATACCACCCATAGGTTTTTAACTTGGAAAGTGACAGATACATTTTAAAATAAATGATGTGAATCCAAGCCCCAGTTCTTAGTCTGTTATTTGGTTTGTTTGTTAAATCAGTTGGAGATAGCTCTACTAAGCATGTTGCTTGCCCTCAGGGGAAGAGCCATCCCTACTGTTAGGCAGAGTAAGGCAGTTGCATGAGACAGCCAATTTGAAGTGTCATGAAAGGGCAGCAAACTGTTTGCCATTTAGTTTCATACTGTTATATTTCTCTTTCAATGGAGAGAGAAAGATGCTCCTGCGATCTACCGCCTCAGATGCAAAATAACTTGATGATCCTGAAATTTTAGGCATTTTCATTGGGTGCACTAGCTCTTTCCTACAGTCTCCCAGTTATATTCTGATGAAGACATCAGAGGGGCTTCAAAAACTTGCATTTTGTGCATTTTGGTTGGCCCAGTAAAAGTATCACTGTTTTGTGGATTTTGGATGCTACTGTACTT
>CM034706.1:155324174-155347479 GCA_020142125.1 Phrynosoma platyrhinos
GATGACTTAGTGAAAGCGTTTGCTTACATTCTCACTGAGTGCTCCTTTTCCTCCCTTTTCTTCTTTTCAGTGTCTCAGTTTAAGATGGTGAATTATTCCTATGATGAAGATCTCGAAGAACTGTGTCCAGTATGTGGAGATAAAGTCTCTGGATATCACTATGGACTCCTTACTTGTGAAAGTTGCAAGGTTTGATTGTCATACTTCTGATTCTATTGATGGAGGTGGAATAAAGTTTCTTCTTATAGTGCTAAAATTTTGTAAGGAATAGGAAAGCTCTCTCTTTTAAATAACAGGAAGAAAAACTCACTGGGCTGTTCTGGATAGGGTGGCTGGCTATATTTACTGCCTTTAAATATTTGGTTGTCGTGAAGTGATGTAGTTGTTGAGGTGTTTACGTTCCCAGCTGTCCTCAATATTGATTTTAGTTGATTTATATATATTGAGCATTATTGTTCCTGTATCTTGTTCCTGATAAATTTGAGGGTGATGGTATTGAGGGCAACTGTTTCAAGTTTCTCATCTTTCAGAATGCAAACGTAAATTTCCCTGATCATTCTTCTTATGCTTTTGCATGTAAACACATACACACATTTTCTGTCAGTATTTATTAGGAGGGTGATCAAGTGGAAATCAATTCAATGATTTTAAAACATCATACAGCACTATGAAGGATATCTTTGTGCATGCATTTTATTTTGATGCAGATGTGCCCAGGGGTCAAAATTATAAATACATTCAAAATTGTAGGCCAATCCCGTACTGTCAGTGAGTAAAGTCAGCCATCTCATCTGATTTGAAAATAAAACTGAAAGAGTGTAAAAGTGTAAAAAAATAGTATTTTCTGAATGAAATGTGCTAGTAATGTGGTGATTAAAATGTTTACAAAGCATATTATTGTGTAGCTCTCCTGAAGCAATAGAGTTGAAAGCATTTAGTTGGACGAGTCACACACAATTTTAGCACTGTCTAACATAATAGTAATAGTAGATGACTCCTGTGAATGTTTACTCAGGAGAAATCCCAGTTCTGTCCAACATGTACAGTGCATTCCCATGTATGTCTACCTGGAAATAAGTTCAAATAAGTCTCTTGGTGTTAAATCAAATAATTCCCAAGTAATTGTCCATATAAAGTTGCACCATTATTCCTCAAATAAGTGTGCATAGTGTTGCATCTTAACTGTCTAATACATATTGTTTCTATATATTGTCATAAAGATTAATAAGAGTGAAAATATCTGTGCTGTATTATACAATATGTTATTTTAAAAATTATCATTAGTGCAAGAAAAAAGAGTAATTTATCTAGCAACACCAGTGTAAAAAGCAGTGTAGTGGTCCCTTGGTATCTGTGGAGGATTGGTTCCAGGACTCCACCCCATCCCTGTGGATACTTACATTCGTGGATGCTCCAGTCATGTAAAATACTATGGCATAGTAAAATGGTGCCCCTTATATATAAAGGAAAATATAGGTTTGCTTTTTGGAATTTATATATTTTAAAAATATTTTCAAGCCATGGATGCTTAAATCTGTGGAGATGGAGGGCCAACTATTCTTTAAAGAAATAAACATTTAGGTACAGTCTCAGCCACAAGGGGTGTACACTTTAAATTTAGCTAGTGGTCAAAGAGGAGACATCAGAGAGAGTAAGAGTGGAAGGTGAGGTCAACAGAAATAGGGCAGCCAGGTACAGAGGAAGAATGAACACACATTTTCCATTGAGTATTAAAAAAAAAAAAACCAGAAGAACTATGTTCATAATATAATAAATTTGTTGGACTTCATAAAGTTGTCACCATACTTTATGTTGATTTTACAAGTAGTTTGGCTTTATTTCATTTGGTGTTGAGAAAATAAGCCATCACACCCAAATAGGCACAATCATGTGGGCATGCATGGCGTTTCTCTTGCATCTTCTGAAAGTTCTTTTTTAAAATAAAATAAAATAAAATAAAATAAATCTGTATCCAGCCCTTAAAAATGGCAGTGAAGAAAAAACTGGAAATCATCTTGTAAAGATTATAGACTAGGAATAGGATACGGATGTTTCACCACTAACATCTGAGGTATATCAATATCGATAGAGACTAGCTGCAGAAAATGTTTTGTTGTTTGGCCTGTTGAGAGGTTTTTTAAAAAAAGATATATCAATATCGATAGAGACTAGCTGCAGAAAATGTTTTGTTGTTTGGCCTGTTGAGAGATTTTTTAAAAAAGAATTCTACCACTTTGTAAATGCCTAGTTTGCACTATGTCCATGGAGAAGTGGGCCTGGCAAAGATTTTTAGAATGCAAAAGAAATACTAGCGAAACAAAATGGGTGTGTCTTTGATATTTATTTTTTTAAAAAACAGGGTTTCTTTAAACGGACAGTCCAGAACAACAAAAGGTACACTTGCATAGAAAATCAAAGCTGCCAGATTGACAAAACGCAAAGGAAACGTTGTCCTTATTGTCGGTTTCAGAAATGTCTAAGTGTCGGGATGAAGTTGGAAGGTAAGGCATAACTAATGCCACTATCTGCATAACGTATATCACATAAGGGGCTAATCCAGCATCATTTCTACTTACAATGAACCCACTGAAATGATGAACTCAGTAGTTTCAACTAATAAAAGTCCCATCAGTTTCAGTGAGTTTATTCTAAATAGGACTGATACCTGATTGAAGGTATAATGTGTAAAAAAAAATCTTAGTTTTTATATATACATTATTATTTATATTTTCGGTCACTGAAATTGCTTCCATTTGTTGCTGTATTCCATGATTATGGCCCATGGGGTTGGCCAAACTCTTGGAGCTTAAAGAATCACTCCTTGCCCCACAAATGCTGCCACCTAAATAAGCCTTTGGTTTATTTATTTATTAATTCATTCATTCATTCATGGGATCTATATCCTGTTTTTCTCTCCCAAATAAGATTCTGTAATATTTGAATGTTACATTAAAAATACACCATATGCTGCATGTTACAAGTATACGGTAATTTTATGACTACAGCATACCAGAAGAATGCAGAACACTTGAGCTAACCATAAATATTTGAACAAATAAAATTGATTCTCTTAAACAAACAGAATTAAATCAAGAATAGATATAATAAATTATTGAGTGGGATGATAATAATTATTCCTACAGCAGCCATTCTGTCCATATCTAAATATATGAAATACAAAAGAGTATTAGAGATTGGTGTTTCTCATGCATAGCTGGACATTCTTAATTGTCAGTGGAATCCGTTGTGCAAGGGGAGTGAGCAGTTGTGCAATTGAGTTAATCATTGATGAACAGTCATTGGAAGTATGACTAACATTTCACAGTTTTGTTTTTTGTCCTCTGTTCTGGAAGAGCTCAATATATATTTTTATATTTTTTAAAAAGACAAGAAAAAATAAAAAAAATCTTGCACTGGATTTCAGATTTTACTAAATGAAACAGATATGCTATATGTTATACTACTCAACAGAACATACAGGACCCCAAATTATTGTTAAGCTAGACAATCACCCATTCTAAACTCTTAGCACTGAAGTTTGAGTACATAGCCAGTGGCCACTTTTTAAAAGTCACAGATACAGGCTAAGAATTGCATCCCCTTGCATTCTTTTACTCCTAGCAAATTACCATTTGAATGGTTGGAAATCTATTATTCATTGTACCCCAGAAACAAAGTAACACAAACCAGAAATTCAGGGACACATTGATTTTTTTTTTCTTTTTAACCCCCTCCTTCCTCTCTCACAAATAGCCCTTGCTATCACAAAAGTCTTGGTAACACTTTGCAAGGGATTAATTGGCCCCAAAGAATTCTCCATTGATTTGTTTTAACACTGGCTAGTGATGTGACTCCACATTTATCATATTTTGAGCAATACTTTATGTAGCAGTCTGTTCATTTTTTCCTCAATTAGTACATCGTTTTCTGGAATGCTGTACATAATTTTTGAATGGTTTTCAGAGTTTCGCGTACAAGTAATTCGATTTTAACCTGTTTAGATGTATGTTTCCAGACATTGGCTTTATTAGTGGTAGATTCCACAGTTGACTTTGTTTATATAGTGTAATTTAGCAATACCATTGCAAACATAATGTATATACTCAACTATAAGTAAACCTCATGTATAAGTCAAGGGCAGGTTTGGGGGCCAAAATTATGGATTTTGATATGACCCATATATAAGTCGAGGGTAAAACTTAGGGACATATAACTAAGGATTTAAAGGATGAAAGAAAGGAAAACAATGCCAAAGAACTTACAAAATTCCAGCAGGTATAACTGCACTCACACTAAGGCTGGCTGAATGAGAGAATAGAGGAAGGTCAGAGATTCCAGGATAGATTAGACTCTTACTTTTCACCAGAGGATTATTCCTTTTTTAAAAAATTAAGAGTTATAGTACAGTACTTACCCATGGATAAGTCAACTCAGGTTTTTGGGAGCATTTTTGACTAAAATTTCTAGACTTATACATGATATATAGAGAACGTATTGGGGAGGAAACACCATTGAAGTCAATATGATTTATTTCTAAATAAAATTACTTAGGGTTGCACACTATCTGATTTTGTCTTTTACCAAGGTTTTAGAACTGTATTCAATTACAATATTATAATTGTATTGTAATAATTGCATACTTCAGTCAATAAATTCATAATATAAGGGCTGATTTGATTAATTGGGGAGAAACCAATTTCATCTGATTGTTCAGGAAGTACTTCTTTTTTTTTCTTTTTTCTTTTTTGAAGTTATCTTGGTTCTAGTATAGATGCCATGTGTTCCCCGTCTTAACAGTGAGGAGGTAGTTTATATTCACTTAATTGTATGCAGTGGCTTGAGTGGTTAATACGCTGACTCTGTTGACTGCAAGGTCAGCAGGTTGGCAGTTTGAGGCCCAGATGCCTCGAGATGGGGTGAGCTCCCATCATTAGTCCCAGCTTCTGCTAACCTAGCAGTTTTAAAACATCATATAAATGCAAGTAAATAGATAGGTACCACTTTAGTGGGAAGGTAAACAGTGTTCTTTGCAATCATGCTAGCCATATGATCACAGAGTAGTCTCTGACAATGCTGGCTCTTTGGCTTAGTAACGGAGATGAGCACTACCCCCTAGGGTCAGACACAACTTGACAACCTTGTCAAAAGGGAATATCTTTACCTTTTCACACAGTTTTTAAATATCTCAAAAAGATAACAGTAGTGGTGTTTTTATAATATCCCAGTTTATTTAAATGTATTTGGACCATCTTATTATCTTATGTATAGATCACACACACACAAAAATGGAAAGCACATATTCACAGTAAAAGAATAGAAGGAGACAAAGGGGTTGTACAGACCGGCACTTTGTGCCGGCCTTGAGGTGGAGCGGGGCATGGCAATCACACGCTGCCTACCCAAATGCTGCCCTGACACTAGTGCCACACTGACCACCCTACCTCACATTGGGCAGCATCACACCATTTCTTTGGTGCAGTGTTTAGATGCACTGTGCTAAAGAAATCCAGAAAAACTGCCGATGATGTGACAAGGGAGCTTTTTGCCGCTCTAAAAAGGAGCAGTATTTTGGGGCTTCTTTTTAGTGAGGCAAACTGCTGGATAGGGGCCGCAGCATGTGGTTGCCATGGCCCTAATCTGGCAAAGAAAGGGGCAGCCAGAGGCCACTCTATTGGGACCCTCTGTTGAGCCCCAAAGTCTCACATGCTGTGATGGTCCAAACCATTTTATTTCTTAACAAGCCCAATATGTTTTAGCATTATTACTAATTGGCTTTCTTCATAGGCTATTATAAAATAGACAAAAACACATTTACTATAAGGTGACATATCAACTACCTATGAAAACATAATTTCTCAACAATTAAATAGTTTGTATTATACATAGAAATATATGCATATCAAATATTCAAAACTTCTGGAGTTGCAGTCCTCACCCACAATCAAAGTGGACCTTCTAAGTAATAGAAGGAAGGAAATAGGTCTACCAATGCACTTATATTTATGGATTTTTGAGATGGCTTCACCAAACATAGCCAATGGGAAGACATATGATGTATGATGAGGATGAAATACATTGGGCTTTTTAAGAAATAAAAACTTTCAGCCCATTGGTGTTATTACTTGGATGGGAAACCAACAAAAAATACTATGTGCTGCAGTCTATATTTTAGGGAAAGGCAATGGTAAACCACCTCCGAGTATTCCTTGTGAAAATCCTACGAAATTAATGGCATCACCATAAATCAGTGGATGCCCTGAAGGCACACATGCACACAATGGATGCCTTGAAGGCACACACACACACAGAGTACATCATAACTTAGTGTCTCAGCAAACTGCTCATCCCACCTATTTCTATAAAAAGGCACTTAAGCCAGTATTGTTTTTAAATCCATACAACTATTGAACTGTGAGAATACTAGACATTCTGTTATAGTCTACAGAACACTAAACTGTAGACTGTGGTTCTGTAGACTATAACAGAATGGAAATCAAAGTTATCTTATGACATGCACATTTAAGAAACTGCATTCTCCAAGACAATGTGATTACAAGGGCAAGATGATGTGCAGGAAAAACTATGCTGAAACTTCTCATGTTGCCCACATCTCTTCTGCAAATTCATCCCGCAAGGTCATTTCCCATCCCTGGATCCTTTAGACATGCTTCCTTCGTCCAACTGAAAAATTTGCAAGGGAGAACCACTTGATGGAGGTGAAGGATCAGTCTATAGAGTCTTTCCACAAAGGCTCCCTGTCCTTTGGGGGGAGAATCTGGTTTCAGAGGGGACAAAGGGCTGAAGTAAGAAAGGGAGCACAGAAAATTCTGGTGTAAACAAAACAAAGTTGCACTTGTAGCATTCAGTTCCATTTCCTAGTCAAATACTTACTTCCATGCTTATTGTACTGGCTACAGTTGTGATATAATAATTGATGGAAGAATTCACTTTGCATTATTATAATATAACTTAGCTATGACAGTTCTGAAAATACACCTATACTGGACAGGGCCTTGTTCATTGGGAGGAGGAATGCACCTGATTTTACAAAAGTGTAACAATCAGAAATTGAGCAAAAGTATTTAACTACATTATAACAGTCTAAAAAGGAATGGTGTGTAACTGTAGTTGGTTAATAAATTGCCCCAGATAGTTTAATTTCTTATAGTAAGGCACTATTGTGGGTTTCTCATAATCCTTTTTTTAAATGTTAAATATTATCTTACTATCCCACTTCCCTTTTGTTATCAGCCAAACAGGAAGAATCATGTGCTCTCATAATTATAAATGTTCATGACATCTATATGTATGTTTCTTCTATGGTGATATATGATCTTAAATCCGAGTTCATAAATTACAGTTTAGGCAGAAATCATTAATTGTTAACACATCTTTATGATAATGTATGGCTCTCTGTGTACCTAGAAATATCTAATACATTTTTAATGGCAGGCTAATCCTTAAGATAAAAGCTTAGGAACGTCACCTCCAGCCATCCCAGCATGTCACCAAGCTGTCAAAGGCCCTTCTTCCTATCTAATTGCCAGTGGGAAGGATAGGCAGAGTGAGACCTGCTCACTGCTGCTTTCAAAATATGCTTTTGTAACACATTGCTCCAACTGAGACCAACTGAGCTGTTGGTGGGGGAGCACTTCTGTGATTCCTTTCCAAGCTTCATTGTATTATGAGCTGAGGAGCATTAACTGTTGCATCTTCAGAGGCACCTGGCTGTCTATGACTTATGTGGAAGTTGGGGTGGTAGGGGTGATAAGCAAAGTATTCCTGGAATGTTTGTGGCCCACAATTAAAGGAAAGTAATAGAGTTGTTGTTGTTGTTGTTGTGTACCTTCAAGTCATCTCCAACTAATAGCAACCCTGTCCCGGGTTTTTCTCAATGAGATTTGCTCTGAGGGATTTGCCATTGCCTTCATCTGAGGCTGAGAGAGTGTGATGTCTAGACTCACCTAGTGGGTTTCCATGGCTCAGCAGGGATTCAAACTCTGCTCTCCAGGAGTGCAGCACTCAAACAACTATACAGCATTGCCTCTCTACTAATAGGTTATAGCTGTTTCATTCCCTCATCAGGAAGATCTGTAAACTCCTTATCTTCAAACAGGTACAAGAACCAGAACTTAGGAAGCCATTTAAGATGGTATCCCTTCAATAGGCTGTATACAACTTGAAAACAAGATCATGAAGTTTTATTAAATGCAGTGTTTAAAAATGCTGCACATGACAAGCCATCCCACGTTAAGCACTTTGGCATTGTCAAGAGGTTAATAGTTTTCTTGGACTGGACTTAACGGGTAGTTTAGTGTGGTGAACTTTTACAGGCTCATGCCCAGGCATCTCTCTCTCTCCTGATTATGGGGGAGAAAATATATTTGGATCAAATCAAATAACAGGAAAGATGCTGATAAGTTCATATAACACCATTTCATTCCCATAGTTCATCACAGAATATTATTTTATTGTACATATAATGTAAAAATAATTAGATTTGTTTCTGAAAGGATTTGTGTGTAAATGTACACAAATGTACATACAGTATGTATGTGTGTACATGCACACACACACACATACACACACACATACACACATTGAGGTCCATATCATGCTCTTTAATATGCTCTCAAGTGGTTTATCAAATGTTTAAAATTTTATAAAATGGATTTAAAAATGGAAAAAAATCTTAATATAGATAAAAAGCAGTATAAAAACAATCAATGGTGTTAAAAACAAATGCAAAGCTATGAATTGACTAAAAGAAAAAGAAAAAATGCTTCCTGCTGAAATAACCACATAAAGGTAGACATAAGGAGAACCTTTTGTGTAACATAATCAGGGAGTGGCCGATAGGCTGTTTCCTCTGCAGTCACCCAGCAAACTTCAGATAGAGCCAAAGAAGAGTGTTATATAAGTAGTTAGTATAGGCAGGTATATGCAGAGGAAAGCACTACAGATTGAGCCTAGGGAAAACTGGGAGCTGCTTCAGTTGGTATAACATACGTGTAACATGATTGTAACACTCAGTCCCAATAAAAAGCCCTGTCATGCTGGTACAGAGTAACTGCAGTTTCTGATCTGCTTCCATTGCATTACTAAGCATTACCAGAATATGGATCACTTTTAGATCAGGCAGGGAAGTAGCTAGAGCATTAGCTGAGCTGGTAGAGCTGTTCCATGATGTGAAAGTGACCCTAACTAAAAAGATAGATCAGTGAATACTCCTCAAGCACTGACTCTCTTTCTCCAAAAGGAGCTACTAGTTGAAAGTGAGAGCTGGTGAGTGTGGTTAGGTAGTTAGGGTGCAGTACTGGCATTTGGAAAATTCAGGTTCTAGTCTTTGCTGAGCCCTGAAGCTTATTTGGTGCTCTTGAACTAGTTTTTCAATCTGATTGAGTTGTTGTTTTGAGGTCAAAGTGTGGGGAAAAGTGATGCATAATGCTTTGACCCCACTCAAAATAGGACATAAATGTAAAAAAAGAAACCAGGAGATTGCTTTCTTAAAAATGAGAATTCTCACATGAGTATTTGTTTCACAACTGCAGTTTTAACATCTGTTTTTGTTTGTTTGTTACCTCCACTTTCAACAGCTGTGAGAGCTGACCGAATGCGTGGTGGTCGAAACAAATTTGGACCAATGTACAAGAGAGACAGGGCACTGAAGCAGCAGAAGAAGGCTCTCATCCGAGCAAATGGACTCAAGTTGGAAGCCATGACTCAGGTAATCCAAGCAATGCCCACTGACCTGACTATCTCCTCGGCCATCCAGAATATCCATTCTGTCTCCAAAGGCCTACCTCTCAACCATACCGCCTTGCCTCCTGCAGACTATGACCGGAGTCCCTTTGTCACCTCTCCCATTAGCATGACCATGCCACCACATGGCAGCATCCAAGGTTACCAGACCTATGGTCACTTTCCAAGCCGTGCTATCAAGTCCGAGTACCCTGATCCTTACACTAGCTCCCCAGAGTCCATCATGGGCTATTCTTACATGGATGGTTACCATCAGACAAGCTCGCCGGCAAGTATTCCTCATCTGATCTTGGAACTCTTGAAGTGCGAACCAGATGAGCCACAGGTCCAGGCAAAGATCATGGCATACTTACAGCAGGAACAAGCCAACCGAAGCAAACATGAAAAGCTCAATACCTTTGGGCTGATGTGTAAAATGGCTGACCAAACCCTCTTCTCAATTGTCGAGTGGGCCAGGAGTAGCATTTTCTTCAGAGAACTTAAGGTATGTCATACGGTTATTTTAATATGACGTGAACATGAACTCAGGCTTTGTAGTCAGAATGCATAGTTTGTACTTTTGCCTCTGGCAGCTTATAACTTTTGACTGTTCTTTGATCAAAAGTCACTATCATACCACAAGAATAAAAGTTAACCTGTCCTACTAGTCATCATATTTTTGTAAACAAGGAGTAACACAAAGTATGGTCCCTATTCTATAGTTCTGCAGGTCAAAACTTCAAAAATTGGAGACTCTGGGGAGTTGTCTTAAATGGTTGGTCTTACAGTGATGATTGTAGACAGCTTTCTAGGACAGTAGTGTTGGAAATTTGCTGCAAGAGAGGATCTTTCCTTTTTTTCAAACCTTTCACCTGTTTGTGTACTCCTCAGAAATAGCAAAGGTGAAGTGTAGGCTATTTATATACAGAAACATGCAGAGTGAGACTTAGGACATTATCACACGTGGGCCAGAAAGCGAAAATAAAGTGGAAATGAGGCATTCCGAAAATAAACGGAAAATAAACCTTGATTCCGCAAATGGCTTTCACACGTAATTACCTTAATTGCGAATTTACAGTAAGCGCATTTAACGGTCACACACAAATGAGAAAAGCCCATATTATGTACTAGAAATGAGCTTCTTGCACATGCGCAGATAGAGGAATGCTCGCTGGAACCATGGGAACAGCAGGGAAATGCTCCCAAATTCGCATTTGCTTTTCACATTATGGTAAATGCGAAATTACCTTAATTTCGCATTTGCATTTTCTCCAAACAACTGAATTTCAAAAGATCTTGGTTAACACAAGTTTCTGTCCACTTTCTGTCCAGTTTCTGTGCAACGTCATGTGAAAACGGGGGGCACAAATCCCATTTCTGTTTGGGATTTGTGTGGATTAACCAGCAGATTTGCCCCCATGTGATAACATCTTTAGTATTAAAATGTGAGGCAGGCAATTGTCTCAAAAGTGTATGGGGGGGAGTAGAAAACAGTGGCAAGTGTTTGAAGACAGGAGTTGCATGTGCCACATATATTGTTTTGTGATGCTTAGGTTGGTACCCTCAGATTCAGGGGAGGATACTTTCCTGTCAACAGTGTGAAAGCAAAATTCAGCTGCTACTCCAACTAGTGACTGTATGTGGAACAGGGATCACATTCCTCTTATCTTCAGGCAGCAAAATATCATGGAATGGCTCTTAAAGTGGGGGAAAAACTAAAGTAGATTAAGATATTGTAGCAGCTATAGTGCAGGAGAAAAAGTGTCCATGGTTACCTTGTTGTTTGATGTGAAATATGAGTAGCAGCCATTTTGTCCCCAGACAACATGGCTCACTGAAGGAAAAGCTTGGGAATATAAACTGGTAATTTAGCATGATCTCATTATGTATAACACCAGATAGAATTTGGATCCCACATCTTCAGGCTGCAGCACAGAATAGTGTGGAGGAAGGGGGGTACCCAAATGTTCAGGGCTAACCCCTCTTGTAGATCTGCTATGCTTTGAAATAGGGGCATTATTTTGTTTAGTGTCCCATTTAGTGAGATTCCAAGAGCCTCAACAGTTTGTAGATATTATATTTTTAATGGATGAGGACAGCATTATATTGTACTCCACAGGTGTAGATTATACATGACAGAATGGTAGCTGGGGAAGGGAAGGGTGTATCAGGATGAAATCTACCTTTATTGAACAGAAAACCTGAAGGTGTGACATAGCCCTTGCAAAAACATTCTTTTCTAGACTGTTAAAGCAACATGTTACCGAAGTGTATGACCAGATCCTATCTGTGGGGGCTTGGAGTGGGGTGGGGTAAATAAGCTCTAGTGTAGTGGAGGACACTATCCAGGTACCAGTGTTAAAGTAAAATTCAAGTGCTAGTCCATTTGGCTTCTCTACTTTGAACTAGCAGGAGGCACTATCTTGTCCTTTGTCTTGGGCAGCAAAACATCTTGTGCCAGTCCTGCAGAGCTGACTTATGTTTAATAATGAGTTCAGAAGTGAATTCACTGCAACAAAATTATTGAAGAAAGATTTGAAGGTTCCAGGTATTTCTGGCCTGTAGAAATAACATGGGCGAGATGGAGGTAGTCCGAGGAATGTCAGAAATTAAATAGTGAAAGCATTGTTTCTGCATTCCACTGAAGACAGGACAAGGAACCATGGGTTTAACAAAGGGGAAGGTAGATTTCTGTCAAGGCCAAGGATCAGTTGTGTGAACCACTAATCCATGGAAGTGGGTGACACAAGAGGATGTGGTATATTCCTTCTAAGAAAGTTTCACTGAAAGTTGTAAAGGTATCTGCTAGATCTCCTGTATATATAATACCATCTGATCCTGGATGAAGGTCTCAAAGTGATTCTTTTGAACCCTTTTGACTCTCAGAGTCTTCAATTTCAAAATGTGGACTAGGCAGCACTTGGAAAAGTTCCTCTTTTTTGGCCATTAGACACGGTGAGGAGAGGTGTAGTTGTGCTGGCTAAAATTCCTTCTTCTATACAAATATGAAAGGTACAGGAGTCCTTTCCCCATTTACTGCTACCACTATTAGGTTTTCTTCTGGTTTGCTGTTGATGTAATACAGGTGAACCACTGTAATCCGTTTTTGTCACTTCATGCCATCTTGTCTCTTCCTGAACATCCAGCATGGACTCAGGGAAATGTTGCTTCAGCCTGTAAATACAGTAGTTGTCAACTCTGGTTACGGGAAGGAAGTTGAGATTCCTTTTGCAATTACTGTTGTAGAATTTCTCATGGAACCTAAATCTTTCTGTATTACATAGTATTGCTGAAAGAAATTTGCTTTCCAGCAAAATCTCACTGTACAAAATAGGCTTTCCAAATGTCATACCAACACTACTACCTTTATTACCACAACTAAAGGATGAGAAGCTATGAGAGAAAGCAGGGCAGCAGTCTGCAGGTTTTCAGGAGCACCACAAAGACACTATAGTAATCTTGCTTGGGTTAAGCACACCTTTGCTGTTGTCAGAGGTAGGATGTCAAATTGCTGATGAACCCAAGCTGTGCTGCCTAGAGTTCGATGGAAAAAAAGGTGGATATAAATTAAATGAATGAATAGGACCTGCATTTCTGCTGCAAAATCCATAATTTAAGGATTGTTCCATTTCAAGATACTAGCCATGTCTTTCTCATGTTAGTTTTCCCATTTTCCCATTTCCCATTGCCACCAATCAGACAGCATTCTCTAGGCAATGAACATGCTCATTTATAACTGGAATGTCTGAGATTCCACTAAGTGTTGTGTGTGAATAGGTCATTTTGACCACATAATGAGCCATGCTTAGCAAATTCATTCTCCATCATTATATAGAAAAATCCCCTGAAATTCTGGTTTCAAGAGGACTGCTGAAAAGAAGGTTAAATTATAGGATTCCTTTTATTTCAATGGGTCTTAAACACACAAGGTAATATGAATATTCTAGAAAATGTTTAACTCAAAGGGTTTCCCTGCCTATGAAGGGTGTAGATGTGAACATGAAATTTGCAGTGTACCCAAGTCCATTTTGCAAAGCCATGTGCAAAGGGTGGCAGTTTTATTTAATGTGAACAGTGAAAAAATGGATTATAGGCTCTATCTTACTTTATGGCCATTGTCTTGCCTCATTGTAAACACTGGATTCATGATCTTAACATAAGCAATATAAAATGAAAATCTGGAAGCACAATCCATTCCAATGAATGTGAGCTGTGCATGTGCATTATTACTTCACTCTTTTACATCTCTGGTTTGTTTTAAAGGGGCTCATGAAAATACTTGTGGATTGTGTCCTTACTGTATTTGCTCTTGGAACACTTTGCAGTCAGGAGGTATTTTTGCTCACGGTTGCTTGTCAGATGAACAGGGGACAATAGTTGTATGGAACAATGTTGCTTGTGTGTCCAGCTTGTAAGACTTGAACATTTCTCTGGAAGCGGAATGCTAGACTAAAATACTCTTTTTGGTTATCATGTCTCATTTCTCTCAAGCCTGGAAGCTCAATCATGTTGAAAGAGAGGTGTTTCACAGATAAAAGTGAATTCAGAAAAGTGTGTGTGTGTGTGTGTGTAAAAATATAGAAGTAAAATAATTAACAATTATGATGCTCAATTTTTATGTTGTACTTTCACTACAAGATGGGGACGAAGTGATGTTGTCAGCTTTGCTGACTGGGATGCTGTGAGTTTAAAAAAATACGGCATTCATATTCTAGTGTACAGTTGGAAGAGTTCTCTGAAGTGGCTGATACTGTTAAAAAACCCAAGAAAAATAATTCTTGCCCTCAGGCGTACAGTTGTTAAAGCATGCACCAACACAGAAACAAAAGGAAAACAGGAAAGCGAGTAGAAAAGAGAAAAACACAAAGTTCAGGAGCAAGTTATTAATATGATGTGGTTCATTTAACATATGCAGTTTGCATACAACATTACCTATGGCATTAACAGCTCATACTATTTGAAAGAGGCAACTGTGGCAATACAGCAGCCAGCAGAAGCTATATATGCATGGCAATCCCTGAAAACTGTTTGTTCTTCATAACAGAATTGATAAAAGAATAAAAAAAGTTTTCAACATTTTCAAATAATACATAATAAATTTCAAATAATACAAGGAACAATAATACTGATAGACAACTGTGTGTGTGTAGTATACATGTCTATCTGGATGATTATTCAGCATTATTTTACATACAGATACATTTTACATGCTTCTATTTATTTATGTGATGCCTAGTGAAAACACTTTTTTATTTACTCAGCCATTTTAAAGGTGTTAGGGTTTTTTTAAAAAAATGTTTTTTATGACACAATTTTATTACTCACAGTTATTTGCTTGATTTTATAGTGTGTGTTTTAAAAAATATTTTGTCTGAAAAACAACAAACAAATGTTTCAAACAAGTAAGAAATTGATATAGATGGCAATTCATAATACATAGTACATAGTACAGTAATAAGTTTCCAAAAGACAAGTTTCCTATCCAGGAAGGCATCAGACTGTAGAACTATCACTGACTAGAATATCAGCAGAGAACTGTGGTATAGGTGGCAGAGGGTCTTTTCACACTAAACAATTATAGCACTATGATTCTGCTTTAAATGAAATGGCTGGATCCTAATAGAATCCTGGGGTTTGTAGTTTGCTGGGGCACCAGAGCTCTCTAGCTAAGGACACTAAGTGCCTCTCCCTAAACTGCAATTTCCAGGATCTTTGTAGTGTGAAATGGCCCAGGATTGTGGGACATTTGTATAGAAATTGGAGTTAATCTGATGAGAACTTAAAGATAGGGATGCTTTGTCTCTTGCTTTTTCCACATTACATTAGTGCCTCCACCTGGATTCACCTAACAAGATATAAAATCACATCATGGCATGCCAGAGAGTGGCTGTAAATTTATTGTCATGTTCACCAGTGTGGCACTAGCTCATACTAATGACTTATAGCTTGGCCAGAAAGATAGTCTGCACTCTGACCTAGGATTAGATCTTTTCTTTTTTCTGTCACACATTAATAAGGCACATGGATGACATGAATGCAGATGTACACAAGTGCTGAGTGATCAGCTAACATTTTAGGCCTGCATGGAATCATTTGGGTAAAGCATTAGCCTGAACCTTTCTGCTAAATGGTGAGACTTTTGCAACACATCCTTACCTAATAAGAAATCTGAATAAAGCAAAGCAAAATACTTCTCATCTCTTGGCAGAATGCTCTGGACTTGATAATTGTCTAGATATATAATGTGGTAAGATACTTTGGAGACTGCCTGAGAGATAGAGATATTATGGAATCTGAAGTAGCCCTCCAGTTGCATTCCATGGTGATAAGCATAAATTAACAAACTAAATGATTGACAATGGCTGCCCTTAAAATGTGCCACATGAGGCAAAGTACATCAGCATGCCAAACATTAGGGCTGGGTCTAGTTATGAGTGTAATATATGGTCTTCTGTAATCACTTCATTCTTGCTGTAATGTCATTATTGCTGTGCCAGACTATTTCTTGCCATATCAGGGAGAATGTGCCATCAAAATAAGAAATCCAACAACATATTGCTGCAAATTCTAGCATTTGTGTTGTGAAAACAACAGTGTGTGGTTGAGTAAATTTAAGCAAAAATGTTTGGCCAGATTGACAGACATGTATTTAGCAAAATTTCGTTTACTGCAGTATTTATCAGTGTTGTTCTTAGCAACTGGAAAGAAACTAGAAGGTTCCTTTGTTTGACATGAAGGTTATAGCCAGTCTCATACATAATTGTCTAGGAGGCAGTTTCACTGAAAAGAGTAAAGCATGCTTCTAAGTTAACATGAGCAGGCTCAGAGGGCAAGGCTTCTGACTAAACCTGGCTTGCTTCTTTTGGTGGAGGAAAGGTTTCTTTCATAATCTGTTGCTAAATAAAAATCTTGGATCGGGGACATTTAATGATGATTTTTTTAAAAGCAGTAAGGTAACAATAAACACAGGAAATATACATGAATAAAGTGTTCTGAAAACGCAGGCAACAAGTCTTTAAAGAACTATAAATACCACCTCAGCTAGGTCACTATTATTAGCAAAGGTTGAACAAAAGAAGACGTCCCAAAATAGATACAGTGGTGGCCCGAGTAAGGGATGGTATGAAATGTCTTGTTTAACCTTACGCAGATATTGTTGCCATAGCATAGGAAATGGTTTTTAGCTGGCTCATGAGTTCTGTGGGGGGATGAAGGATGTTTCCATGTTGTCGCTTTGCCAAGGAAATTCCTTAACAGGCCTGTTTGCTAAACAGAGGAAATATCAGCCTACAGGGGTGTCAGATTTGAAGGCAGCATCAATCTTTGTTCTGTCACTGGCTGCTGTCAGTTGGGTCTGTTGGCTTTTATGGGACTTGGTATATTTCTGTCTGGGGGACTCTGGGAAGTGTAGTGCAAAAAGAAGTCTTTCCAAGCTCTGGCAATAGCTCACATTTATGTTGCACTCAGTGTAGATTCAGTCAGTGCTATAAAATAGCAATTTTTTCCAGTAATCATCATACATCATGGTCTTCTATCCTTTTAGCACTTCTCCTCCCATTTAGGAATATATCTATGTATACATTTTCTTTAAAGAAACAGATTTGAGATAATAATATATAAGACAAAAGCCTCTAAACATATATAGAGTCCCTTCCCTATTGAGCAATTGCTGTCTGTCCCATTAACTGAGGATTAAGGAGCAGCTTTTCTAGTAGGTTTTTGTTATTTATATAACAAAATTTTGCATTCAAATTTGTTTGGGTATTCAGCCATACTTTGCACAAGAAGCTGTTTTTCTCTGTGTCCTGTTTCATTAGAAACAATGTTCCAATGGGGTAATCTCTACTAACCTGACTCTAATTCCAATCTGATCACTCAAATAAAAAAAGATACAGAACATCCCAGCAGGGTGATAAAGCTTTCCTGTGTTCCAATAATAAAGCTTCTCCTTTCTATCCCAGCAATTTCCAGTTCTTTTGTGGCTGGACAACTTTTGAAGACCAACTCACTCCTAAGCAGGCAACCTGCAAAGATTGGTGAGTGGATCAGAAACAGATGTTCGCCAAGGCTATACAATTTGTTGTCACTATCAATATTACGTAGCACTTTTCCCAACAGAAATTGTTTGTGGACAGAAAAGAATGTAACAGTGGGAGAAAAAGGGGGGAATCATATCACAAAAGTTTTATATTTCATTTGCTAGGAGAAAAGCTGTTTTTAAGATAAAAGAATTACTAGGAAGTGAACTTAAAATCTAGAATGCAGTGTACTGAAAATTTAGTGTTATTTGGTATTTAGCATTTATTTTGCCAGATTTACTTCTACATTTGCCCAGTTCCGAATTGTTTTCAGAATTGTTATGAAATAATTTCCACCAACTTAAGCACATTCTAAGCAAATTGATACGGTTGTTTTTTCTAAATTTAAGATAATTGAATGTGAATTTACATAGGTTTTCATAAAATTATATTTGTGTTGTTGATGTTTAAATTATTTCCTTCTAAACCATTGACCAGGATAAGAATCTGACTTGTTCGTGGATTCATGTGTACATTAGAGAAATAAATTCAATTTTCTTATGAGTATTAAAGATATCTCTAAAAATTAATCAGTATATTTACTGTAGAGCAGATGCAGAAAACTGTGCCAACAAAATTGACATCCATTTTTATATCCACAAAAATAATTTTGGAAATGAGAAAATTAATATGATACATAAGGGAAGTTCTTGCTATAAATCTCATTTCACATACAAAATCCTGTTATAACTGTTATTCCTTCATCCCTCAGTGGATGTTTTTGGATCGTATCTAATTGAAGTAAAAAAAAATAGAAATCCAAGATCTCTGCCTAATTCAATCGGTGATTTGATTGTAAAACAGAACATCTGATAACACCAACAGTGTTGCTCCAGCAAATGCAATGGATATTAAGATCATATTGTTATGTTTCACTATAGTCATGTTTCAGAACTTAACAATAGTTAAGTACAGGCTTGAATAAAATAATTTTAAAGCCATAAAATACTTTGATGCATTTCTTTAAAAAGAAAGTTTTGTTTAATTAAAAAGAGTTTTTAAAGGATTTATTTAAAAGGGGTAAAAAGGTGGTGCCTATTTTATGATATAAATTATCTTAGGCTAGCTACCTTGAGCCATATAATTTCGTTTTAGTCAAGTTTAATATAGTTGAACATAGCTTAAGTTTAATATAGGATACCTGAAAGGCAGTGAAAAAATTGATCTTCTCTGTGTGTGTGTGTGTTGAAATTCCACATCATTCATTTCTGAATGTTCATTTGGTTTCCAGAAACCTTTATAATGTTGGACATAATCTCAAGGCATATTGTTAACAGTAAATGGTGGTTTCATTAAACGATTTCCTTTAGACAGCCAGTTCTCTGCTTCACTTTCTGTTTTCATTTGTGGTAAGAATAGAATAAATAAACACACATTGCTTGTATAACAGAGACTGTGCTTTTGAAGACATATATTTCCGAGTGTGTAAATGTGGTCTGAAACAAATATAAGACTGACTTCCCTCAAATCCTGATTTGCAAATCCAAATCCATCCTTGGGGATTGCATACTTCTTCCCCCTTCTTATTTTTTTTTCAAGAGGACATTTTCCCCTCCTCTTTTTTTATTTATTAGCCATGGTTGATGATTTTACATATGGTGACACCATGGCTGATACCAACCAGTATCTCTCTCATCTGTATCTGCTTGAAAATCTATTTCTAACAGTTGCTTTAAAATCTAGCTTAAAAGGGGAACTGTTGTTAGCGCTTGTGTGCATGTGGGTATGTATGATGCAGCCCACCAGATGTTGCTGCACTGCCGTTCCCAACAACCCTAGCCATCTTAGCCAATGATGAGGAATGCTGGAGACTACACCACAGCAATATCAAGTGAGCTGTACTTACTCTCAGCTACTTTTTATGGACGCACCTTCGAGTCACCTATCAACTTATGGTGACCCATGAATTTCACAGGGTTTTTTAAGACAAGGAATATTCAGGGCCTTTGCAGACTGCCAGAAATAGTGCAAATTGAGTCCACGTTAAGGGTTAGGGTTAGGGTTAGGGTTAGGGAATCATGGGAACTGTATTTTATTGTGGCACCAGAGCTCTCTGACAGAGAAGGCTCGATGTCTCAGAAAAAAAACCATTCCCATGACTCCTTAGCACTAACCCTAACCCTTAAAGTGGACTCAATTTGCACTATTTCTGGCAGTCTGCAAAGGCCCTCAGATGTGTTTTCATCACTTCTTTCCTCTGAAACAAAGCCTATAGCATCTGGTATTCACTGGATTACTAACCAGATCTGACCCTGTGTAGCTCCAAGATCAGACATCTACAATGGTTAGTGATGGCAAGGTTAGAATAAAAAGGATTTTCTCAAACAATGGGTGAAGGAGCAAGGTGAAGAAGTGTTATGTTGTCAATTCCAGCACTGAATCTTTATTTATTTATTTATTGGATCATAGTTTGCAGGGAAGTGTTATGCACTGCACTGAACCTTTGTTCTTTTTTCTCTTTAAGTTCTAGAACCAAATGTAGTTAAATATTGTTGTTCTTTTTACTGTATGACAACCTACTCCTGAGTGTTGCATGCCTTGATGCTCATATATTATTACCAGAGTGCAGTGACAACACTGGGTGACCTAATGAATTAGATTGTGCTGCTTTGGGACAATATAAATAATTTATTCAAAAGCTGGCTAATCAGATCTCAAGCTGGAACTTAGATGTTTTGGACTATAACTTCCATGAGGCCCAGGTTGCATAGCCAATGGTGGAGTTGAGTCCAAAACATCTGAGAAGCCCAACAGTGGGGAAGGTTGGCCTGAATTCTTTTACTGTCCATGCTTTCCTTTTCCCTTATTCAAGCCATTTCAATCCCAGTGGGTTTGTTTCTAGTTATGGGGCAGGGCAACCCAAAAGCAATGGAGGGAAAGGTTTAGCTTAGCCATACCACAACTGTAAAGAGACAGGAAACCTTCGGACGCTGACCTGGTTAAGCAAGCAAACCAGTTTAAAAAGTTCTTTCCTTGTTTAGAGATTATAATTTTTGGTTCAGAGTTATGTCATGTCCCACATGAAAAAAGACATGAGGAGGACTCTCACACAGTAAGTTGCAAAGTCACTTGATAGGACGTAAACATTATATAGAAAAATGACAGTGATCTTATCTTAAAGTTTTTAAATACTGGGGTGTATGTTTCTTTTCAGTTGACTCATAGGGGGGTTGCAGACTGCCAGAAATAGTGCAAATTCAGTTCACTTTTAGGGTTAGGGTTAGTGCTAGGGAATCATGGGAATTGTTTTTTTCCTGAGACATTAAGTCTTCTCTGTCAGAGAGCTCTGGTGCCACAATAAAATACAGTTCCCATGATTCCCTAACCCTAACCCTAACCCTAAAAGTGGACTGAATCTGCACTATTTCTGGCAGTCTGCAACCCCCCAATGATATATAAAAAATCCTCAAATTACCCCAAATATATTGAAATCTTCTACAATGGAGAAGTTCTTATGAGAGGCATCAAACTGTCATAGATGCACTGTAATTATTGAGCTGGGCTTCTTACACTCCAAAGTCTAAAATCGCAAAAGAAACATTGATAGAAAGAGCTAAAATAATAAATTACAAATATGCATGAAGAACTAGTATTCAGCTGCATCTGCACTGCAGAAATAATGCAGTCTGGCACAGTTTAACTGCCATGGCTCAATGCTGTGGAATTCTGGGATTTTGCTATTGAGTTCTAGGAATGGTAGTTTGCTGCAACAAGCTACCATTCCCAGAATTCCATAGAGGGAATGGTAACCAGATTATTTCTCCAGTGTGGATGCAGCCTCAGGTACAATTTGAATCAGGATCATGGAATGGGACAGGATTTCTCTTACCCTGTTTTCCCAATGACATTTTCCACCTCTTTCTATTCATGCAGCTGCTGCTTGCATCACTATGGAAAACTTGTGCATAAGGGTAAGTTTTCCCTAATGCTATAAACAACATCTTTACCCTGGGAAGGTGAAGTGGAAGAAAAAGTTTGCAAATAAAGGTTTTCAGTAGTGTATTGCAACTAACAGTATTTTGTTAGTTTTTGTGATTGCAAGGATATAACAACATTCCATTTGTTACTTTGGCTGTGTCATGAACAACATTTTTCATGTTACTGTTGGTGGGCTAAAATACTTTGGGGGGCATTTTGATCAGATTGTTTCCTGAAATTTACTGCATTTTCTTACTCCTTTACATATATTGATTTTCAAAAAGGAACTAACAAGTGACACATACCGTAATGTAACTTGTAATGTGATGAGTTACAATCTCCAACACAATTTTAACAGTGATGAGTTAGCTTTGTTAACTTTGCAATGAGTTACACATTAAGATCACTTTTTAAAAGTAATCTGCCACATTCTCCCTAATTCAAATAGGAGTGGGGAAGTGGTTTCTTTCTTTCTTTCTTTTTTAAAAATAGGGATTCTGAATCCCCAGCGTCTCATATAGTTTGACCCATACTTTAATGTTCTTAAATGACTCAGATTGAAGTTGTGACAGTTCCATTCAGAATTTACATTTCCTCATCATGCATTGGATTCTAAGGGAAGTTTATAATTTATGAAAAAGGAAAAATTAAATGTCCATACCAGACAAGTCATTAAGTCACAGCAGGGGTGTGGGAGTTGTATTAGACCTTGTTCTTTCATCTGCACCCAGCAGAGAAACACTGAGTGTACAAAGTAATAGTCAATGTACAAAACAGCTGGGAAGTGTCATGTGCACCGTATAACATGAATTGATGAATCAAAAGCAGAAATTCATTCTGATTAAAGTTAGCTTCTTTTGCAATGACCATGAGTTTGTTAAATCAGAAATGTGTTATATATTAACTTTTCCATTCACATATGTTTAATTCTAGTGGTCTGCAAAATTAAAAAAAAAAGAAAAACATTCTGTTAAGAATTCATTGGGAGTACAGTAGTCTGCTCCTAAGCTATGAGGTTAATTGATCCATTCTGATGTATTTATGAATTAGATTTATAGCCTCATCCTATTTTCTGGAGGGGTATTGAGAAATCACAATACAGTTTCAATTGGTATAAATATTTCATAAAAATAACAGATATTTGAAAATTATTGCTTTTATTTATCAAGAATTGTTTCGTTTGTTCTTGTTAATACATAAAGTGGTAAGGCTGCCACCTGGCATTCTGTCCAGTCAAATAATTGACCAAAGTTGAGTAGTGCTCAAAATTCTGCAACATAGACTCCAACCATACATGGGGAGAGAAATCACAGGGTTCAGGAAAGGTAGACGCACTAGGGATCACATTGCAAGCATATGATAGCTAATGGAGTGTACCAGGGAGTTCCAAAAGAAAATCAGTGTGTGCTTTATAGACTATAGCAAAGCCTTTGACTGCATAGATCATGAAAGGCTATGGAATGCCTTTAAAGACACGGGAGTGCCAACACATCTGATAGTTCTGATGAGCTCTGGATTTGTGTCCAGAGAAGGAGAAGAGAGGATCAGCTGCTTCTGCTGCCTTCCAA
>CM034706.1:155347579-155365430 GCA_020142125.1 Phrynosoma platyrhinos
AAGCCAAGATGACCAAACTGAGGCTATTGTACTTAATACATCATGAGAAGGCCTCATTGGAAAAAAACATTAATGCTGGGAAAGGTGGAGAGAGGTAGGAGGAGAGGAAGGCCACATCCCAGATGGATGCACTCTATTAAGGAAGTCACGGGCATAGAGCTGCAATACTTAAGCAGAGCAGTGGAGGACAGAGGGTCTTGGCCATGTCTCATCCATAGGGTTTCCATGAGTTCAGATCGACTCAAGGGCAGTTTACAACAAAAAATTCCTCCCTTCCTTCTTTCAATTTTAGTTGTGCAATTATGTAATTATGAGTTGCACTATGTAATAACATCATTTTGATTATTAAATATATGAGAGCCAACATGCCATAGTGATGAGAGCCAGCATGATATAGTGGTTTTAGAGCATTGGTCTATGAATTTGGAGACCAGTGTTTGAAATCCGCTGGGTTACCTTGGGCAAGTCACAGGGTTAAAACAGATGGGCAAAATAAAGCATTTTCCAGCCTCTTTGAAGGCGGGACATTTAGATGACACACATACCTCAAAAGCAGCTGGAAACAGGACTGAAGCCACACTCTGGGGCTAACCACCTGAGCAAAAAGAAACAGGATAGTCCTACTGAAGGTAGAAAATGCACATAGTCATGGCTGCATATAAATGCCCTGACACATTTGGGGCTGGGGCAAAGCAAAGAAATGAAAGTGTGACAACTTCAATGGATGTATTTACAACATACACAAACAAGACAGTCCAGCAAGGGGGCATGGAGTGAAGGGGGGCATATATGGGTGACCTCCATGATTGTACTTTGCCAATATAACACTCACACACTGATGCACTAATGCCCTGTACCGGTGGAGCATAGCACATGCAACAGTGCAACTGATCAAAGGGGCAGGTGCAAAGGGATGGCATCTGGGCAGAAGCAGGAGGTATTTGGAGGTCGCAACTGATGTGTTTGTGTGATGGTGTGCATGTATGGTGCGGAGACAACAATAAAAATCACCCAACAATGTGGCTTGATGGTGCACCATGTGCTCAGGCTGTGTGTATTCAGCCCCTCTTGCAAGCAGGCTGTGTGGGCAGCAAGGTTTCAACCCACTTTTGAAAAGAGCAGGATTGAGCTGTTTTTTCCTGCCCATCTGCTCCAGCCCACACTCTCTCAGAAAGTAAGAGGAGAGGAAAGGCAAGGGTAAACCCCTTCTGAACAAAGCTTGTCAAAAAAAACCTCTATGATGGGTTCACCTTAGGGTCACTATAAGTCAGAAATGTTTTGAAGGAATACAATAACACTATTCAGATATTGTTCAGCTACTTTTAACAGTGTTGGAAGGCCAAAAAGAGGCCATTAAAATGTGATGGTCAGTTTGATTGTGATTGCATGTCACTTTATGCCAAAAATTCTAAGTTAATAAAACATGAATGAATTGTTGTTGTTACCCAAAGTCCATTTGCTCTCACTGTACTCTTGTAACTGATACAATGAGAGAAAAAAATAAAATAAAAACAAAACTAATAGGTATACTATAAATTACTAAGTACCACTACAAATAAATACCAAACAACTATGACATATCTTATTAAATATATATGTGCATGTGATCACTAATACATACAACAATAAATGAAACAACAATTGAAAAGTACTGACAACAAACGAATAAAAATAAACAAAAATAAACAGAACTGCAGGGGATAATTCAGCTATTAAGTCCATATGGATAATATTAACCAAAATGTCCAGGTGACTTATCCTCAGGTAGCTTGTGGAAGATTTGCTGAGATAGTTTCTCAATGAATCCACTTATTGAAGATTTTTCTGAGTTAACTTTTCACAATTCAGGGTGGTAGCACGCCGAAAGTGATAGAAACCATAGAAGCATGAATTTAAAGTATTTATGGCACTGGTAGTCTGTGAAGCAATAATAGCGTAAATATGCAAAATATTTATGTAGGTGATATCAGACGGCTACCTCCAGAGTATTTGTGTGGCCATTTTGATACAAATGTCTTCTTCAGTAACTAAATTATTCTATTCTGGATTAACATTCCATAGAGCTATTCCATGCATTCCATATTTTAGGTCATCTTCAGTTACCTAGTACAAATTCAAGTTGCTTCACGGACTACCTGCAATGATAGTTAAACAGCCCAGTTTATAAACCAAATTTGAATCAGGGTTTGTTGTTTGCTTTCTTATTTAACTATAATTTTAAGTTTGTATGCTATGTGCAACTATCTGTTACTATCCATTCCTAGTTTGTAGTCTTACAAAGAGAGCAGTAAATAGATTTCTTGAAATAGCATCTCTGTTAATTAATCCCATTTTGTGAGAAAGGTAGGATATAAACCAATAAATAAACCAGGATTTTGGGCTCAAATTGATACATCAGTATTAGATCAGAGAAAAATATGTATTTACTGGCCTTGGACAAGTCTGCCTAATATCTTTCTCACTTGCTTGGAAGAGTCAAATGGCATAACATCCCAGTGTTCTCTACCATGAGTTCCCCTGAGATTATCTGGGGGGTGGGGGTGCAGAATAGCATAAATTAATTATAGAAAGAACAATTTATAGCAATTATGAGTGGTTATGTAACTCTAGTGCCACAATTCTCAGTGGAGAAGCCAAACCATGGTTAGTGCTCATTTGTCTAAGTAATCATTTTCAAATGCATATTAAGAATGTCATATTTGAGAGTACATACAGTCCAATTTTCCCCGTTTCCCAGGGCCATCCCCCATTTTCATACATTACTTGTTGTCTTGTGGAAAGAATGTTGGTCCTGTCATTTTAAAATTGGGATGCTATACAGCAGTGGTGGGCATAGTGAAGTTTGTGAACTGGATGCAACTCCAAAGAGGTGCCTGTGAAGCTCTCAGAAGTCCCTCCCAAATCCTTCAGAACCACCACCCCCCACACACCCATTGTTTTTAATTTTGAGGAATATTTTTTTCCAAAGAGATTATGAAAATGTCTCAAAACCACTGCAAAAGGCAGCGGCTTGGGCCTCTAAGAGCCCCCCTCCTGTGTCCCAAAAGCCAAAACAAGACAAAATCAAAACAGGAAGTGATACAAGATCATTTCCAGTCATCTCAGGTATAACATGCCGCCCATGGGGGTGTATGGAATTATCTCCTGCTTCCTCCCCCTTCAGGGCACCATTGTGTGTGCTACAATGGATACTATACAGCATATAGTCACACTTTAGAATTTTTAAAGTTATCAGAGCCCTTCTCCAAAAGCAGGGGTAGGCAACCTTTCCCCTTTAAGGGCCGAAGGACTTCAGCTCCCAGAATCCCAGGAGCTATTGGCCAACATGGGACTATTGGCCAACATGGCTGAGGCTTCTGGGAGCTGAAGTCCCTCGGCCCTTAAAGGGGAAAGGTTGCCTACCCCTGTCCAAAAGTATCATCTCTGAATGCTGGGATACACTCCAGCTACCTTTTTGTGGATTTCCTGTCCACATTTTCTGAACTACCTATAGGACATTTACAAGCTGTATTCTAAAAACTGCATCTTGAGGGATGGTTGGGGATACATTTCAGAAAAAGTATACATTTGAAAGATGCATATAGAATATATTTCAGATGTGCACAAAACACTGTGCTTAGAGACACTTTAATTGGGGAGGTGCTTCAAAACTGTATAAAATTTAAATCAAGCGGAAAAGCATGAAAATGTGAAGAAAAATATGCCAAAAAATGAACAGTTCCCATGTAAAGGAAATGATGAAGATAGAACTTGGCACAGGTTAGAAAATGTTTGTTACGTGCAGAATTGAGGACTTCATAGCTGTACACATCCTCAAAACAATGGTATATACTTCCAAAGCACAAATGGGTTGAATGCGCATTCAGGTGAATGTGTATTCATATAGATCCAAAATGCCAGCATATTTCTTCTCTTCCTTCCTTGATGCAATACCAGTAGAGGAAATGTTGCTGAATGTATGATAGCCATGCTAGAATTACCCTCAGATCCACCCATGAGGTTAAATATTCTTAAAAATAACAAAAAACAAAACCTTCAGGATCCATTCATCATCCACACTGCTTTAGAAGCCTTTGTAAAGTGAATTAATATAACTTGCCACAGATGAAGAAGAGCCTTCATAACTCTGTACATGTGTCCATGTGTGTGTGTGTTGTAAGTGCCCCAAGCAGCAATCTTTGCTCTGATAATACAACAGTGTTAATAAGTAAACCAGATTTTTCACGTATGAAACGTTGCTGGATATGATTCCAAAATGGGGGGGGGGGGTTGAACAGGAGAAAATGAAAACAAAAAAGTTGCCTGCTAGATCAGCATTAATATGTATCTTTAAAAAAAGGCTTATTGGACACCTCTATCTTTATCTGATGCCCAAACTATCCATTTGGCAAAATATAAGGATCTGTGGCTAGAAACAGCTTTCCTTGCTTTCTTAAAGGACTGATTGGTGTGTGCATGTGTGAAAATGATTGGGAAAAGGAACATTTTCAGACCATGTCTCATCTGGCTTTGCAACACACACACACAAACACACACACTGCCAAGTTAGCCACCACTGGGCTGCTGCAAGCCTCCTCTTTTGATCTTTGGCGATATTTTTCTCTGTTATGTCATAGAGGTCACCTGGCTCATGTGTGACAAACTGCCTGCGTAAGTCACAGCCTCAGTGGCAGAGATTTGTAACCATGTCCCTGGTCCATTGCCTTTGAATTATTCCGCAGACCCTCTACTTTACATTTGCACTCTGTCGGAAGATGAACAAGGGATGGGAGTAAAATCAAGGGCAGGGTCTCATCCTGAAGGACAAGGGGAAACAGGTGGAAGGTTAATGGCCCTGGAGCATATCCACAAGCCTCTCAGGCTTGATATATGGGCCTCGGGCCTAAAACAGGCATTGGCTTTCAAAGATATATTATTTCATTTGAGGAGAGACATTCTGGAGATCCTGCATTTGTCTGCTGATAGATGATCCTCTGTCCACGATGGGTTATGGCGTGCGAGTTTTCCTTGGGCCTGCTCCCGCACATAAAATTTTTGCTGAGCTCTCCAACCTTTCACATGCCTTTAAGGATGAGACGTGTGCGGGTCTTCTGGCAGGCTGCAGGCTGGATTTTTGTCGTGGCTATTTTAGTCATTTCTTTTGAACCGCTAAGGCAAGTTTGGGAGAAGGGGGGAGCTGGGATGAAAGGCCCTTCTGTTCATTCATACATAACTTGATAAGGGGCGGCCATGCAAAAGGAAAACAGAAACAATGTTAGGAATCAATTGTGTGTGTGCATGTGCGTGTGCGTGTTTGTGTGCATACATGCATGTGGGGAGGAGGATTCCATTAATAAAAACCTTTCTTGTGACCTTTGCCTACAGATGCACATGGCAAAAAAACATTTTAGAGCTGGTGAAAATATTCAGACATCCTCCAAATTGGACAACTACTCTCCATCTTCTTTTCTCTCTTTGTAATGTGACTATTCAGACCAAGCCCTGGTTCTGAGATAAATAGCACTCTGGGTGAAATGTGACCTCAGAACAGACACTCATTCACAGTTTTCCCAAGTTGTTCTTACTGTGTTTATGGTATTTTTAGTGCTTAGTAACAGTTGAGCTTTCCAAGGTATTGAACCATGGGATCCCTATTTCCAAATAGGTGCACTGCAATTTTAAACAAAAGCCTGGAAAAGGTTCACCATTCTACTGACATGGAAGCTACCAGTTTACATTGTTACGCTATAATCCTATACCCACTTATTTGGTCCCTTTGAACTCAGCAGGGCTCACTTCTGAGTACGCTTGCATTGGATTGTAGTCGGGTAGGCAACCTGGTACTCATCACATGTTTTCCATTTTGCTTGCCCCAAATCACTGTCAAGCTATGGGGGTTGTGACCCAAAACATCTTGGCAGAACCCGATTATCTACCTTGATCTTAGTCTTGTGTGTGTTTTGTTTTTGTTTTGTTTTGTTTTGTTTTGTTTTTTGCTATAGCTCACTGCAGACATTGCATTCAAACAATATTGAGCCATCACTTTCTTTTCGCCACCCCACCTCACCCCCCATCTTGGCACCCATGGCAATTGTGCAGTGTGCCGAACCCATCAGGCCAGCTCTAATTCAAAGCAGGATCAAAAATTTTCATCCAGAAACTGGTGAACAGAAAGTTCCATATTGAAACCTCAGTCCTGCAAGAATGTTGTTGTTACTGTGTGCCTTCAAGTCATTTTTGACTTACAGCAACCCTCAGAACCTATCATTGGGTTTTCTGAGGCTGAGAGTATGTGACTTGCCCAAGATCATCTTTTTGATTTCCATGGTTGAGCAGGGATTTAAACCCTTGTTCTCCAGAGTCATAGTCCATACTCAAAACATTAGACTATACTGACTCATTTTGCATAAATCTTACTGCTTTCAGTGTAACTACTTAGCACCGTAGATGAAATCCACAGAAACTTTCTTTACAACATATCAGCACTGAGATATCTTCCTCCCCCCCCCCATCTTCTTTGTTCCTTTCCCTCCTTTATGGTTTTCTCCATTAGGATTATTTATTTATTTATTAAAATAGTACAGAGATAAAACTTTTAAAAAAATAATTAAAAAAATAGTTTTATAATAATTGTAAACAATTAAAATAGACAGAGTGGTTTCAAACACTTTGAAACAGAGTGGTTTCGAAATTTTGAAATAGAGTGGTTTCAAAATGGTAATGGACTAAATGAGGAAAAACAGATTGAAACTGAGTCCAGACAAAACAGAGGTACTAACGGTAACGGCCACAAACCCAGGTATTGGGGCACAATCTCCAGTCCTAGATGGGGTCACACTTTCCTCAAAGGACTGTATTCACAGTCTGGGGGTGCTCCTAGATCAGGGGTAGGCAACCTTTCCCCTTTAAGGGCCGAGGGACTTCAGCTCCCAGAAGCCTCAGCCATGTTGGTCAATAGTCCCATATTGGCCAATAGCTCCTGGGATTCTGGGAGATGAAGTCCCTCGGCCCTTAAAGGGGAAAGGTTGCCTACCCTTGTCCTAGATCCATCACTTCAGATGACAAATCAGGTGAATGTGGTGGTCAGGAGTGCCTGTTATCAGCTTTGGCTGATACGCCAACTGCGCCCTTTCCTGGAAACCATGGTACATGTACTGGTAACCTCTCGCCTCAATTTCTACAATGCACTCTACATGGGGCTACCCTTGTGCCTAGTTTGGAAACTTCAATTAGTACAGAATATGGCAGCCAGGCTGGTCTCAGGTAAAACCAGAAAAGACCACATTACACCTATCCTAAGATCGCTTCACTGGCTGCCTATTAGTTTCCAGGCACAGTACAAGGTGTTGGTTATTACCTTTAAAGCCCTAAATGGCTTGGGTCCAACCTATCTTTGGGACTGTCTCCTTCCGTATAATCCACCCCACACACTAAGGTCCTCTGGGAAGAGCTTATTGCTATCTATAAAAACTAGATTATCTGCAACTGCCCAAAGGACCTTTTCAGCTATTGCTCCCAGACTTTGGAATGCCCTGCCGGATGAGATCCGTCACTTGACCACCTTAAACAGCTCTTCCGGCAAGCCTTTCCAGAGTAGATAACTGGCCACCGAAAATAGTTATGCCTGTCCCTGATTGCTCCACTACAGCTATTTTAATTTATTTGTTATTTATTGTATTGTCCTTGTAGTTTATTATATATTTAAGTATGTTTTAACATTTTAATTGTTTAATTGTATTTTAAGGGGTGGGCTATTGGGGACGGGATTGTTCGTTTTATCATGTAAGCCGCCTCAGTTGTATTTTACAGAGTGGCAGGATATAAATCAATAAATCAATAAATTATTATTATTATTATTATTATTATTATTATTATTATTATTATTATTATTATTATCACTAAAGGCCATACAGAACAACATTTTAGCTGCAGGTCAAAAGCTCAAAACAGATGAAAACAGCTTAACTTGCCTTGGCAGGGAGTTTCACAGTTGGAGCATTGCTACCAAGAAAGCCCTGTCACATTTCCAAAACCCTACCACCACCTTGGGAAGTTGTGGGACATATAACAACACTTCTACTGAAGATATGGAATTTTGGACAAGCTTCTATGGGATGCAAATGTTATGGCTGTGATCCCAGTGGGGTTGTTTTATTGATTGACCTAGATTTCAGGAAGAGTGGAGAGCTACATGGAACTGGAGAGAGGAAGAAAACCATATCATGCTAGTGGCCTCTTTGGATTTGGGTCTCTCTATATGAATAGCTTCCAGGACCCAAATGATTAAATCATGGTTATGCCACAGTGAAAAATTTCTATGAAAAGTGCAATTCAAAGTTGATGGACAAAAAGCATACTTTGTGTTTATATATATGGAAATAATTGCAAACTTTTTGTACATTGTGTGAATGGTTTATATAATTTCCTGCAAATTGGCCTATCCTGGGGCTGTTTTTGAGACTGGGTTTTAAAAGCAGGATAAAGGCAACAGTGATAATACTGAACATTTTTTGAGAGTGGAAAGTACTTTAGCTCCATTAATTCAATCATTCTTACAACATCCTTTCAAAGTTAGTAGCAGTCATGATGCAGCAGGAGAGTACATGATTTCAATGCATGGTGGACAGGTTCAGTCCTAGCACCATCAGGTCAAAGGATCTTGGGTATCACATTCACTTGTGTTTTTTTACTTGCTGTTTGAATAAGACACAGCTCATTCTTATGTTGTTCACTACTCTTCCAAGCTACTTAGTTCACATTATCTTTATTAGACCTTGTTAATCATACAGATTCCTTCCTTCTGGGCCACCAGTGGAAATTCAATGGAGGCAGACTTGGAGTTAACAATAGTTGGATATATAGCTATGAGTGCAAATCTCTGGTTAAAGGGCAAATGGAGGGAATGTCTTACTGATGGAGGATACTTTATATACAGAAAAGGTTGCTTAATATTGCCATGAACGTCAGAGGTGGATTTGATTGTTGCATTTCTAGCAATTTGACACTGCTTAAATTATCATGACTCAGTGCTATGGAATTCTCAGATATGTAGTTTGGTGTGGCACTAGACATAGAAGGCCAAATATTTCTCAAACCTACAAATCCCTGAATTCCATAGCATTAAGCCACGGCAGTTAAAGTGCTGTCAAACTGCATTATTTTTGCAGTGCAAATGCAGCCCTAGTGAAATGAATGTCTACAGCAGGGAAAGGAATCATGTGGCCTTCCAGATGCTGTTGGTCTTCAACTCCCAACATTCCTCACCATTTACTGTGCTGGCTAGGCCTTGCAGCTCAACAGTGTTTAGAGGGCCACGTTTCCTACTTCTGAGGTACAGCACTGAATGAAGCCAATACAAGTACAAAAAGAAAAAAGAAAGACATGATGCTGCCCTAGAGATCCCATTCAAATATTTAACAAGCCAGGACCATACTTTGTAGAGAAGAGGATCAGCCCTCCAATACATACATGATAAATGATAGGTACACCATTATAATAATCCAACCACAAAGATCTTTTGTTTGTTTTCTTTTTTTTAACTCTAAAGAAGCTCACTGTATTGCATTGCTCTACTGAGTACTCATCTGATTTGTATAGTTGTGTGTATGGTGGAAAGGATGTATGGTTACATCCCACCATACAAACAGGAGATCTGAACTGATTATGTCCCTTTTCCTCATGAGATTCCTTCAGATTTGCTATGTTGTGCCATACTAAAAGTAGGAGAAGCTGGAGTGCAGACATATCCTTCAGTATTGTGATATTTTGATCATCTTTTGATGCACAAAATATTATCTTTTATGCATCTTTGTTAGGTTACAAGCAAATGCGACATCATTGTAATGCCAATAGAGTGCCATATTTCTTGGCTTTGTGCAAGGCCAGCACACTACAGTCCAACCTGTACACTCATTTTCTGATGCAAGGTCTAGGACTGGGTCATAACTCACATAAGTTCAAGCATAACTGGTTTTGTGAATCATTTACATTTTTAGAAAAGTATATTATAGAAATGCTCATATGGAATATTTCAGCAAAACATTTATCCAAATGCCTAATGCTGATTTATCAAACACAGTAAAACAAAAAAGTGCTCAATTCCTTTCAGCAGGGGCGGGCAAACTAGGTCCCACCAGATGTTACTGGGTTGCCACTCTTGACATTCTTCACTATTGGCTTTACTGCCAAGGACTGAAGAGAGTTGTAATCCAGCAACCTCTAGAACACCACTCTGGCTTCAAGTAATGTTCAGTAGCAATAGTTTTCACCCTTTTCATTTGCAGGAATCACCTTTCATACCACCTCCTAAAAAAACTAAAATACCTTTCTGCTCACACAGAGACTGCCCTGACTTCTGCTACAAGTTACAAAGTCTTTTGCTATGTTGAATGTCACTCAGAAGGCATTCATTGCCAGCATTCAAAAGGGCTTTTCCTGGGTACAACAGGCAGTGATGATAAGAAGCCCCCATGTATGCCTTTGAATTCCAGCCACTGTCTCCCTGTCTTTGGAGTACAAGTAAGTTGTTAATCCCAGCAGAGTAGACCCACTGAATAAATTCAATAGGATATACAAGTGTTGACTCATCCTTGAACTCTATCCTTGATTAACAATAGGATTTATTTTTGATCTCTTGCCTTCTTTTCCTTTTGTCTCTATTACTCCTTCTGTTCCTTTCTTTCTGTATTGCATCTATTTTGACAGTGTATATTGAACAGACACAGACAGGAAGATACAGGATCAAATTCACTGGCATCACACCTTTTCTACACATGCTCAGGAAAGATCTGAAAGAGCTTTGTATCTATACACACTAGTGCTATACCAAGTGGTGTAGTAAAATGAGGACAATGTCTTCCTGAGAATAAGAATTCTTCCCCACAATGAAATTTCCTTTCTGTTCTCAAATTTATAGAATTGTATGAATTTAAAACATTAATTGAACATTTAGAAATACAGTTTAGTCAATAAAGCAAACAGGGCAGTAAAGTAGTCAAAGGAATCCAAACATGGCAAATACAAGAATTCTAGGTGTACATGATTTCTAACGTCTCACTCTCTGCAATGCTAAAAATTTCATTTGGAGGACAGAATTCTTATCGGAGGGAGCAAAGCCTTCAATATGCCCCCATCCTCATATCTACACCCCAGCAAACCATATCACAGATGTTTCATTCACTTTGAAATTAGCTGGTTTATTTTAGTAATATTTTATAGGTGCCTTAAAATTCTTCCAAGAGGATAAGAAAATGGTGCAGTGATCATTTTAGATCTCTCAGAAAGCCCTGTCCTCAAAAAAACTTTGAATTTTGGGAATTCCAAAATAGCTACTGTCATTTTAAATAACTACATCGTCTGCTGTTTATAGGGGAGTACCATTACATTGGAGAATATCTCCTCTTCCTCTGCAACCACCACCCTGCACACTTTTACAGAGTGGATCAATCATTCCTCCAACAGTTCACTTTATGTGAAAGCTGGACTGTTTAAATATCTCTCTCAAAAAAAGGACAATGATTGAAGCAGAGTTGTTAAAATATAAAGTCACACCATACTGTTCCACATATACCTATTTTAAAAACTGAACTAAAAGGGGAAAACTTTTTTAAAAAATTATTTGATTCTTTTTACTTAAAAAGATATGAAAGCCATGCCACAACACTTTATTAAAAAGCAGACTTCAAGATTTAAAAGTGCCCCATGCAAAATGGAGTATGTAAGTGTAAGCCTCTGAAATGTCTAAACAAAAGTCCTATTGAGTTTGATGAAATGTATTGCCAAGTAAACATGATGAGGAATCTGTAGAATGATACAGAGAAATAAAGAAACTTTATTCTCAAATTACTGTATTGATTCCGTACATTTCTGGGCAAAATACAGCTTCTCCCAAACTGTCCAACATATGTGTGTGTGCGTGTGTGAGAGAGAGAGAGTATACAGATGGATGGACAGGCAGACAGTATTTCCTTTTCCATCCGAAAAATGCTCACAGCCCATGTTATCTAGTACCACCCATTAGAGATTCCTTTTCTATATTGTGTTAGTAGGTGATCACTATTCTGCTTGACATTTCAGGAAGAAGTTAACAAGGTACATTTACAGATAAATCCTTCAGCTGTAAAGATCTGCTTCTGCTTTCTGTATTGACAGGAAACATGATTTGAGTGCAAAGGCCACAGGGCACTGTGAGTTACACAAGAACTTATTTGCTGGGTGGCATGATCATTGACTGTCAACTTGGTCGTCATTTTAGTAGATTTAAAAAGAATAAGTCAAAATTTAAAATAAGTATCTGTCAACATTTTCAGAACCCAAACAAGGAGTTCTTCCTGCCAATTATTATCCTCATACTTGTATTGATAAATAAACCAAATTCATCTTGGTTAACTATTCCAAGGAGACATCTGTAGAACATTGTTTCTTTGTATAAGAAGATCCCAATTCACTGGGATGTTCTTCTACAATAGGGATGGACAATAGATGTTGCTGGGCTGCAGCTTCCTTAATCTTTCAGCACTGGTTATGCATATAGGAAATGCATTCTAACAATCTAGAGCAGGGGCCGGCAACCTACGGCCCACGAGCCAGTTCCGGCCCAGGGCCCCGCGCTTACCGGCCCAGGCGGACCCCTGCCACCGCCTGCCACCGCCGGCGTGCGTTTTGTTCACCACGCAGCCATGCGTGCCATGACCACCATTTTGTTTTTCAAAATGGCAGCCGTGACGCGTTTGCGCATGAGTACTGCACATGCGCAAATGCATCGCAGCCGCCATTTTGGAGAACAAAATGGCGGCCATGACATGTGCGGATGTGGTTGTGGCAGCGCACGCAGCGGGGTTGTGCGCGTGCGTGTGCAAGCGCACACACTAACATCCCCCTCCCTGGGCCCACCGGAAGGGACAACTTTGGGGGATCGGCCCCCAGCTCAAAAAGGTTGCCTACCCCTGATCTAGAGGGCCACAAATTCCTCATCCCTATCCTACAGCAAATCTCATGCTCCTTTTAATATGTGGATTACCATCTTTCAGTTCATGCTTTTTTAAATTCTTTTAATCACCTGTAGAAAACAGACCTATCCAGTCTTAACTTTTCTGTGCTATGTACATTGGCCTGAAGAGAAGCTGAACTAACGTATCACCTCATATCTTGCATAGCTTGTGTTTCTTGCATTATTATGTATTGTTTGGGAAATGACAGTGAATATTGTCTGGGGCAGCCTACCAGAGTCTAGTACCTTCCACATATGGTAATCCACAACTCATCATCTTCCTCAACCAGCACTGGAGATGATGGGATTTGTAGCCAAATCCCAAACCTAAAGGTTGCCAAATTAAGGAAGGCTAGTTAAGGAAAATGTCAGTATATTGGGAGAAAATATTAGAGCAGGAGATGACCAGATGAGACCTGATAGATGAGCCCTTGGGATCTGATGTAACATGATCCATACTACACACAAAATGACAGGCACTAAGTGGATCATTATATTCATGGTGCAGCTAGTTAGCCTAAGCACATGATAATCCAGTTTGACACCACTTTAACTGCCTTGACTCAATGCTAGATAATTCTAGGAACTGTAGTTTTGTGGGACATTTAGCCTTCTCTGTCAGAGAGCTCTGGAGCCACAATAAACTACATTCCCCAGGATTCTCTAGCACTGAACCAAGACAATTAAATGGTGTCAAACTGGATTATTTCTACAGTGTGGATTGGGCCACAGATAGCAGTCCTGTGCCTCAGACTGGAAACAGATGCTCATACCTTTATTTCACCCCTTTGCCTTCTTTTTCTGTTGGGATCTCTTCATTCCTCCTTCCTTTCTTCCCCATCTCTAATCACTTTCAACAATTGCTGGAATTTTAATTATAAACTGCTTACAATAGTGACTCCTCTGACTGGCTTTTGTTGCTCAGCATATTGTATGATGTGATTTACATATATGAAAGCATGGGTCATTTGCAGAATTTAGAACTTTTGATAGCCTTCTCTCTTACAAACATAAGTATAGTGCACCAGTCAAATGCATATTATCTTTACTCTGTCCTGCTCTTTTCCCAGTGTCACACAAACGTCTTTCACAAATCATGATGCTATTGATCCCAGCTTGAACCAACAGAAACAATGGTAATAGTGGTGGCAGTAGTGGTGGGTGATGACTATGATGGTGATGATAGTGAGAGGTGTCCTCAAGATCCATGGAGAGAAATGTGTCTGAAAATCCATATCACAGGTTGTTGTTTTTGTTGTCATTATTTTGCTTCTCAGTAGTATCTTCTTCAATTCATACATCAGTGACAGCTCCTATTTTCTGGTTTCCAAATGATGACTCAGTGCCCTGTTTGCATGTTTTCAATCAAAAGTTCCTTCCGCCTGATTTCTATATCACTCTGCAATGCCTTTTTAACACACATGAAAATCCACCTTCATGTTAATACACAATATCCCCATGTACATTATATCAGTGTATTACGACTTTGCCATGGCTCCATACTGTGGAATCCTGAGTTTTTCTTTGTGGGCTCTGGGCCTCACACAGGTGGGTTGTGAACCTGCAGATTTGTGTTTGGTGAGGTATTTATAATTCTCTGCTAGAAAGTTCTGCTAACTGTCCATAAAGAAATCAAAGGCCAAAAGTACTACCATTGGGCCAGTCCGGGGGCAAGGCTTTCAGATGATGTATGCCCCTGGATCGGGCTCAAGCCACACCATGGCTGCCTAAGGTGGTACAAACCTGGCCACAAAAGGAGCACAAAAAAGTGCTTCTTGTCAGTGGACTGTTGCAGACTATGACAGTGGCCGGCCTCAGGACCATGGAAACTGGTCACTGTGGTCCCATACCACTCAGAGGCTGCTCCAAGCCACCCATCTGCTTGAGGCCAAAGTGTTCCATCAAACCACAAATTCTACTATTCCATAGCATGGAGTCATGTAATAAAATACAGTACCAATTTAGAGCAAGGATAGAGCATTCCAGTGAGTTGCTTCTCCTCAGTCCTATCCTTCCCCCATTCAATATATCATCTCATTCAGATTCCAGAAAGGCAATATTGCTGTATGTGTTTGAATTGTAGCACTTCAGCGATGAATACAGATACATCATGAAGTAAACTACTCTGCATTCTAAACTAAATAAACTGTAGCAGTCATATTACTAACCCACCTTGGTTCAGAACATTGCAAGGTGCATTTGTGAAATGCTGAATAATTTACTGCTTTACCTGTTAAGCACCAAACAAGCCATGCAACAGTCTTCCACAAAGTGATGCCCTTTGTGTTCTCTGGACATGCTTGTGTTTGCTTTTGTTTTATGCTGGTTGTTGAGAGATAATAATATGCAAGATAACATGAGGCTGAAGCTGCAATCAACTTCAAAGAGAGAGGTATTGTTACATACAGTGTAACACATCTCTTTAGATATTACCTCTGCTACAATCATTAGAAAAGCACACTTGGATTACCATTGGAGTAGGATTATATCTTGCCTTTTCCTCTCCCTCTCTCTGATAATGCTGAGTGAAAAAACAAATGATTCTCCGTTCCCATGGAATTCTGTTGAGTTTAAGTTAGACAAGCAGGCTAAAGACTTGAGAGACGTAGTTAGAGCCAACAACAGCAGCAGCAAGGAAATCCGAGGGCTTGTTAAACAGGAAGATTTAGCATCCAAAATTCTACAGAGAGATGGAACAGAGGGTGTTAGAGATCAGGAGAATCTGCTTTTTGACTTGTTGCTTTGATAAAGGATAAAGGCTGTCATGAAGTATAAGTTACCAGCTGGGAGAGGGTAGTATAATCTCAGCAGAACAGCTGGTTTCTCAGTACTATAAAAAAAGATTTAAAAAAATAACATTCTTACCTGTAGTGGAGAATTGAAAAGAGTTGTTCATATCACAGCTCTCTCTAACGGTGGGAAAGTGTGGGAATGAACTTCTCATGTAAGAAGCCTTACAGGTAGCTTTCAGTTTTTGTTTTTGTTTTCATTGGCACGGTTCTGCTCTTTGACCAAACACTCAAATGAATGAAGATTCCCATAATTCCAAGGTGTTGGTGAAATGTACTGGAGTTTATGATATATTGGTGGGTCTGATTTAAACAGGACAACAAATAGTCAGAGTATGTAAGAACCTGTGCATACAACCCCATTGTGCATTTATTTGTTCATCTGTTCTACTTGCTTTCAGACATTATAAACCCCAAATAACTCAAGGACTTTCACTGAAAACATTGTGCAATATGCTGTGACACGCTTACCCCCAAAAGCCACCCTCAGTTAAAAATGATAACATATCATTCAACATTTCATAAATTAAAACTGGGACAAGTATGGCCAAGCAATATCAGAATGTGGTACGATTGGAAAGGCTATTGATAAGGAGGAACACATAAGCTATGAGAGGATTAAGCAATTTGCTTTTGCCTGAACCTACTGAAAAGAAAAAGATTCTGCCCCCTCCTGTGCTCTCCTACCTCTTGAATTAATAAATTACTTGTGCACTTTGAATTCAGTTTGCAGCAACTGAAGTGAGCTGAAGGCAAAGGGGAAGGGGAAAGAGAAAAACTGGGTTATTTGAAAAACAGCTGAAAAAGTGGCAGATGACTGATTGGGACAATTGGAGGATATATGATAAGGAGCAGAAGTTAAAACAATAATTATATGTCAATAAAACCATAAAAACCGGTGTAATTTTACTGTCAATGTCATTAAAAAGCTACTAAAGTTCATGATAACACAATGCATGTTGTCTGGCACCAGCAGAAACACATGGGAAAGGAATCCCTTAATATAGGTGCCACCACTTAGAAGACCCTCTCTGCTTGCTTGACTTCTAAATATCTGACAGCTGAAGAAGGGCCCCTGCAAAAGCTAATTGTGGGCAAACTTCTTTGTGTGGAAGAGAGTCATCTGACAGACACCTGTTTTAGGATTTGATGGATAAAATCAATCATTTGAATTGGGGATGGGGACTTTGGAGATCTTTTAATATTGGTGTGATGTGATTGAAATAGTCAGCTCCAGTCACCACATTCTCAATCAGATGGAGTTTCTGGGCAGTTTTCACAGGTAGCTATTATAAGGCCTTTGCAGACTGCCAGAAATAGTGCACATTAAATTGAGGCACTGCCCTGGCTCAGTGCTAGGGAATCATGGGAACTGTAATTTATTGTGTCACCAGAGCTCTCTGACAGAGAAGGCTCAATGTCTCAGAAAAAAATACATTTCCCATGACTCCCTAGCACTTGAGCCAGGGCAGTGCCTCAATTTAATGTGCACTATTTCTGGCAGTCTGCTAAGGTCCCATAGTCTTCTAGTTTAGTTGTTACCAGAAGATGCATGTTTGGGGATCTCTTAGATTCTGACCATATTTGTGGTCCGCTCACCTGTCCTAAACAGCAGATACAACTAAATTTGGCTCAAAAGCACAACACATTGAAGTTCACCCCAAATCCGGGAGCTGTGATGAATCTAAGAGCTCTCCCAAACTGCACAATTGCTATCTGGGGTAGAGTGCAACATCACCAGAACAGACTTCTTTAGTAAAACACCAGCTGATAGCACATTCATCTTGTCTAGTCTGACTTTCAGTTGATTGACCCAGACAACTGCCCCAGTGGATATCATTGATGGTATTATATGGTGCTGAGTGATCCCACTCAGATATCTTCCATCATTCTCTCAGTGTACTGGTGCAACTGCACAAAAAAATTTAAAATAAAATAAAAAGGGAGAGATTTGCTCTTTGGCTAGCAGTTGGGGGAAAAATAGATTCCAGTGAGATTTTCTCACACTATCCTCCTTTGAAAGGTCAGAAGATATCTTCCTTCTCAAAGAAGCATTTATCATATCTTGAATCCAAGGATAGATCCCTTTCTGGCT
>CM034706.1:155368851-155379724 GCA_020142125.1 Phrynosoma platyrhinos
CACACACACATGTATTATATGATGTCTTCAGAAATATGTACTTCTATTCTATTACACCAGAAACTCCTCAGCACCATTAAATACTACCAGACAGGAAATTTTAGAAAGAAAAAGTGGAGAGGCTCATGTCTGCCTGGCATGTTTGTCGCCCAAGCAAAACAGGAAGTAAACAGGAAGTAAACGCAGCCCCACAGAACCATGGCAAAAAGCTTTAAAGAAATTTTTTAGTGCAAATTTGAATTTCACACTATAGTAAATGCGCAATTACTGTAATATCGCAAATGCATTTCCTCTAAAATCCCAAAAGTAAAAAGATCTTGGATAACACCACTTTGTGACCACTTTACTATCCGTTTCTGTGCAACGTCGTGTGAAATTGTTAGGCGTAAATATGCTTTTTTCTGGGTTTTGTGTGGGATAACCTATAGATTTCCCCCATGTGATAATGTCCATACACACACAAACATATTGTACTATGACTCTGTCAGGAGATATATGCTTTTAGGGAAAGGGAGAATTTGCTTTCCCTCCGCAAGGATTTATATTAAGTATCACCAACACCCCATTTTCCATTTGCAGAGTGGAAAAGGCAGGTGCTATAACCTCAGAGACTCTAACCTTGATCATGCCAGTTAGGACACAGCCAGAGGTGACAACTAAAGCCACTCCATCCCAGGGGGTGATCCTCTTGATCCAGCAGACTTGCCTGTACATCTCCATAAAGATGGTTTGGAGAATTGCTCCATTATCTTTACTGCTGCATTGCCCCCCACCAACAATCTCCACACATTCAGCTCAGTGTGAAAATAGGTTGTAGACACAAGCAAGGATTCAGCATGGTCATAGTTTGTAGTTACATGTTTTATATGTATATTGTTTTTCTCCTTATGGGCCACAATTGATCTTATCCTCCTGTGATAAATGGGAGTCCCTCCATTTATTCCACATACTGAAGTGCCCAGAACAAGAGTAGAATGTTACTTCAATACTGCTGGTGGGTAAACATATGTTACTGCTTTACATGGCAGCAGGTTAATTTAGGGGGCTCAGGGCAGTCCCCATGGCACCAACACCTCCATCTTCTCAAATTTTGCCATGTCCCATAGAACCCTTGCCGGCAGAGGCTTCTGTCTTACTCTGCCTTATGCAAAGGCTTCCTCCTATTGGAAACCGCCCACTGGGCTGTAAGCTCAAACCACAGATTCAAGGCCTGCAAAACTGGAGATCTACCCAGCTGAGCACAACCCATCAGCCACGTAGCATTATAGCATGTCAGGTACCAGAAATGCCCCCTGTAGTGTAGTCTTGGTGAGGCATCAAGACAGAATTTTTAAAAACAAAACTAGTTTTGTCCTTGACATCTGCAGAGTTTACAGTATTACCGCAATTTTAGACAATTATAGTTACAGTTTCAAGGGTTTTCTGTCTTCCAAGGGAAATAATATTCATTTTAGTTAATTTTGTATACTTTAATTTCACTTTTCTTAAAGGCATAGAATAGTATCTGACTGCTAGAAGCTGCTGGTCTGGTACAAAATCTCTCTCTCTCCAAGTCCATGTCACCATTCCTTAATATCCACAAGAGAGTATGAGGCAGTAGCATGAGGTATGCCTCAAGCCAGGGGTAGGCAACCTTTCCCCTTTAAGGTCCGAGGGACTTCAGCTCCCAGAAGCCTCAGCCATGTTGGCCAATAGTCCCATGTTGGCCAATAGTTCCTGGGATTCTGGGAGCTGAAGTCCCTCGGCCCTTAAAGGGGACAGGTTGCCTACCCCTGCCTCAAGTCATTGCTTGAACCATATGATATTCTGCCTCCATTATGCTTTCTCCACTCAACTAAAAATTACAGCTGCATCCCAAAATGAATGACATTAACTTTTTTGCATTACAGTAGCAACGCAATGTACGTAGTTATACCTGTATTGTTGTTAAAAGGAAACTAGTTACTGCAAACTCCAGGAGAAAGTGCTGCCAGTTGGTGAGGGTAAAACTGTGCTAGATGGACCAATGGTCTCAATCAGTGCAAGGCAGCTGACTGTGGCCTTGTCAGCATGAGCCACAAACAGGCTTTTTGGCTCATGCTGACAAGGCCACAGTCAGCTGCCTTGCACTGATTGAGACCATTGGTCCATCTAGCACAGTTTTACCCCCACCAACTGGCAGCAGTCAGATAACACACAGCCCAAACCCCAGTTATGGTTTAGGCAATCCAGGTAACGTTTGAAACTTCCTGCACCAGAACCAGGACATAACAAGGTTAAAACAAAATAAAATAATTTACCCTCTGTCATCAAGTCCCTTATTCTGAGGTCTGAATGAGAGGCCCAGCATGTGACCATTGCTGGGCACCTAACTTTGACCTCACAAGTGAGAACTCTGTGGCAGATGAACTGGGAAGCCCAGTGGGATAACTGCATACACTGCCACCATGGCACAGGAACAGAGGGTGAGGTAACAAGGACATGTTGGATTAGCTATGGGGACAGGATACCCTGGGCTGCCCCTGGTGTATCCTAGCCAGTGCCGATAAGGCCTATGTTTCTGTAGGACATAGCTCAAGATGAATGCACCATGTTTTGCTCACTGCTTTCTTATGTCATGCAGATCTACTCTTGTCAATGTGGCAGTGGTGGGGGAGGGGGCATCTCTGTACAGAAATCTTCTGCATGTGTCTCTCCACCCTCTCCCCACTCCATTGCTAGGTCAGGGCCCTGGAGTCTTGGAGCAAGCAGTGGGAAGTATCTATAATTGGGTTAGGTCTATCAACTCACATATTCATATTTGGAAGTGGAGGGCTTGTTATTTGAGGACTTATGGGAAAACAAATTCCCAGATTTAGGTATATAATGTTGATCTGAATAATTGATTAGTCCAGTCAGTCTTCTGTCATGTCAGACTTGCTTAATTAGTTTATGGCTTTCCCATCCATCCCTTCCAAGATGTTTGCTGTCAGCTGACAACAGAGTCCTCATTTATGAGCAAGGCATAGAAATGTACAATCAAAAGTGGTCCAGCACACAGGAAAGACTGTTTCTTATAGTCATCCAACAGAGATATACAATAGTTCACAGAACTTTGCTTGGGGCAAATCTAGATGTGTACACACATCTGCCCATGGTGCTTAGCCTTTTCTCCAAAACAGATCCAGTACCTTGGAGAATTCAGGTAAAAACCCAGAGTAGATTCAGAACCCCCCTGATGTGGAAACCAGCAGTTCCCATTGATCCCAGTGGTTTTGCCTGTCTGCACAGAGAGCAAGAGGTATCAGGCCTCCTTTTCACACAACTGGGAGCATATGTGCATGAGAGAAGGAGTAGAATCCAAATCTCTCCTCTGTCATACCTCACTGACACCTTAATGCTTTACATGGCACTGTTTCCCTACCTCTCTCACATCTACTATCAATATGAGAGCTGGAATTGAGGGGAAATTGTGTAAAGTAGCAAATCCTTGTGAGGTGAGGCAGATGAAATGTGTCCTTTTTCCTTCTTCTCTCTAATGTGCTCCTTTCTGTATGAGAGTGTATCTACACTACACAGTTTGATCCCATTTTAGCTGCCTTGGCTTCACCCTGTGGATCTGTGTTTAGTGAAGTACTTAGACTTTTCTGTCAGAGAGCTCTAGTACTGTAAATTCAAGATGATGCACTCAAGGATGGTGTTAAAGATGATTCCAGCTGGGGTCCTCCAAATATTTTAGTCTACAATTTTCACAATGTTCTACTGTTGGATACACAGGATGGGGCTTTGAAGAGCTGGTCTGTACATCTGAGCAGTCAAAGGTGGCCCACCCTTGCTATATGAGATACAATTTGAATACTCCAAACTGGTTATTCTGTTCAAAAAGACTGCCTTTAGTCAACAGCAGAATTTTTTGCACAGACCAAGAGACACAAATTGTGTACAAATTAAATATTTTTCATCATTAGAGCACACTGTTCTCTTGTGTAATAACCCAAGAGTTCAAATACAAATCCCTGTGGTGCTGTCTGAGCAACTTAGCATCTTTGTCTTGATTCTGCAAGAGTGGTGGCTTAAAATGCATATTATTAAGGGAAATAAATAATGTATATTTATTAAACAAATTTTCATTTCTTTGTTTAGGCATGTGAACTGGTCATAAGGTGGAAAGAAGAACATATAAATAAATAATGAATTGTAAAGCTAAATGGGATATCTATGGCTTTTCCCCTTCTCACTTACAGCTAAATGAGAGCCATTATGTAGGCTTTCAGATAAACTCACCAAGCTCTTATCTGTACAAACCTGATAGATCTGCCATTATTCTTAGTGAGTAACAGAAGTTATATCATTCCATGTCATTAAAAATGCATTAATCCTTTTTTAGTAACCTTCCTCTAATTCATTGATTCAATTATATTCTGAAGGATAAAGACATTTTAATAATAAAAAGCAAGTATTAAAAACTGTGTTTTATACCAAAGAGGTGTAGTTGCCAGGGATTGTAAATGAAGCAGGAATTGAGAACAATCAAAATATAAAAATATAAGTTTTCCAGATCACAAAGTATGTACACAGTCATACCAAATTTAGGGTCTTGAATCAGTGACTTTATGAAAATAGGTGGGGATTCAGTCTGTATGCCTCCCCTAACAGTTGTGCCCAATAGAGAAAGGTGAGAAATAACAGTTAAAGAAGCCTCTTTGCACCAGCTGGCTACAGGAGATGAAATCAAATTTCCTAACCCTTACAAAAGTGTCCCAAACTTACTGGGCTAAGCAACCAAGAACTCTACACCTGTTTACTGCAGATTGCCCTCATCTTTAAGTGTATAGGAACTGAGTCCAACATGTTTCATTTAAGTAGAGATTTAAATCTAGGACTTCAATGGTGTTTAGGTGAATTATGACTTACAAATTCAAAAAGCAGTCTCCAAACTACCCATGAAACAAAGACTGGGGAACCATTGGCCTTCCACACATTTTGCACCAGTTCTCAGAATCTTAATGAGTCCCACTCATCATCTTTTTCAATTGGCCTCGCTAAAGACTTGGAAAGGTACTTTTAATGATAGCTAATCCTCATTGAATTAATTGAATTCAGTGAAGAAATAGAAATAGTAAAAGAATTCTCATACCTGGGAGCAAACATTGATAGAAATGGGGACTGCAGTCAGGAAATCAGAAGATGATTAAGAATGGGGAGGGTGGCTATGAAAGGGTTAGAAAAGATTCTGAAATGCAAAGATATACAACTCAGCACAAAAGTTAGAATCATACAAGCCATTGTATACCCTATTACCATGTATGAATGTGAGAGCTGGACGGTTAAGAAAGATGTTAGGAAGAAAATCAACTCCTTTGAGATGTGGTGCTGGAGAAGAGTGCTGAGGATCCCGTGGACAGCCAAAAAGACAAACAAATGAGTCCTAGAGCAGATCAGGCCAGAAACCTCCCTGGAAGATGACCAAACTGGGACACATCATGAGAAAACTCATTTGAAAAGACAATAATGCTGGGAAAGGTGGAGAGAAGTAGGAAGAGAGGAAGGCCACATGCCAGATGGATGGACTGTATTAAGGAGGTCACGGATATGGGTTTGCAGAATTTAAGCAGAGCAGTGAAGGACAGAGGATCTTGGAGATGTCTTATCCATAGGGTTGCCATGGGTTGAGATAGACATGAGGGCAATTAACAACAAAAAATCCTCATTGCTCACTACAGTGTTTTAAAAGTACTTTGTTGTTGTTTCATGTTGATTTTTTAAAATCTCTTCTGTTACATTATTATTTTTTACTCTTCGATGGTTTTTACTACTTTCTTTTTAAAAAAATTGTTGCATAATGGCATAACACTTGAAAATTGCTTAGCCTACAATGCTATTCAAAAGTCACCAGGAAAAAAGTAACTGGAAAACATAAAGCACAGACACACTCTTTATGCTACTTTTGCAACTGTAACTAATTTTTACAAACTGACAAAAATAGCTGCATTAATTACAACTTGTTACTTCCATGCTCCAGCCATACTGGTTAAAACAACAAAAGGTAAAGGGAGCTTCAGTCTTTAAGTGCTGTCTTATAAATCTGAAATAAATTTATGAGCCATTGCTTGCAGACTATTGCATGCTACAATTATTTCATGTGCAAAAACAGCCTAGGTGTAGAGTAGTAGCCTACTTCTGGAAGTGTACTTGCCAACATTTTCAGTCATCTCATCTGGACTGTGCTCAGGTACAACTGTTCTAAGCTTTGGTATCAATTGATTGTAAAATCAGGTTCCATTAGAAGTTAGCAAATGCCAAACCTGTATCATGATCATCCAGGAATATGGAGTGTTGTGCTTTTATAGTCAATATAATTCTTTGTGTGAGCCCACTAAAGGAAAAAAGAAAAGTACTCATTATCTGCCATCATAGTTACATCTGAATAGAATCCCAGCAAGATGTCTTCCAATTCTATCACTGAAGATATTATTTTTTAAAAAATGAAATGCCATAGGCCATTAGAAAGGAGCAACATGAAAAGAGTTCCAAAATACTAAGCACCTGATATTTTTAGCAACACACACACAAACACACTCCTTTAGATAAAAGTGAACCTTTAGTGACTGACAATATGTATGACAATATGAAAGATGATAGTGGGACACCAAATTTGTATTTCCTTAATCCTCTTTTGTCTTTATGTGTGCTTCTCCACAATAAAGCAGATTTATGAAGAGCAGAAGTCAGAGGTTTTCATTCAGATAGAGTTTGCTGTACTGCAGATAATTTGCACTGCAGGGCAGGGGTCACCCTCTTTCTGGGCTGTTAATGCAGTTCTGGGATAAGATCAATCTCCATACTTCACCATATCGATTGAATAACTCATTGGCACTTCCCTTTGCAGCTTGATTAGCTCAAGTGTGAAAAATTACTGATAGATTTCTGACTTGGAGAATTCTGTTTTGGGACAAGAACAAGAGAAGCTTTCACTGCTGCAGTGGAATGCTCTGTTTATAAAAGTGTTACAACATAAGAGCCATGAAAACAAGGTGCCTAGTATTTTAGAACTGGATTTGGTTTAGTTGTGCAAGAGTTACAGATAAAATAATGATTTCTGCATGGAATAAAGGAAGTATAGAAAGAGGTAGCTGTGAAGGAAGTAAATAAGATCCCCAAGTGTAAAGATGTAACCAGTGTGGCATAGTGGTTTGGGCACTGGACTATAAACTCTGGAGACCAGGATTTTATTCCCCACTAGGTCATGAAGCCCACTAGGAGACTTTGGGCAAGTTACATGTTCTCAGCCTCAAGGGAAAGGCAATGGCAAACCTCCCCTGAACAAATCTGGCCAAGAAAATCCTAAACAGGGCCATCTTAGGGTCACTATGCCAGAAATGACTTGAAGGCACACAACACACAAATGTAAAGATAGCTAATTGAAAACCAAAGTAAGGATCCTCCAAGCAATCATATTTCTGATTCCTATGTATTATTATGGAAACTAGACAGTGACAAAAGCTAAGAGGAAGAGAATCAACTCATTCGCAAAGTGATGGAGGAGAGTTTTATGGATATGATGAATTGCTAAAAAAACAACTGTATGGTCCTTATTCCAAATCAAGTCTGAACTTGATGGCAATTAACTAAGGGCTGATGCAGACCGGCCTAAAGGGCCAGCCTGGGGGTGGATTTGGGGTGGGGCAACCACACGCCAGCTGCCCCGACTCCACCCTGACACCGTGCACCAATCCGCATAACACACAGCATCAGGGCGCCCTTTTGGCTCAGTGTGCAGACACGTTGCACCAAAAGGGTGCAAAAGGGTGGCTTTTTGCCACCCCCAAAAGGAGAGGCATTTGCCCGCACTTTTGGGGATGGCCAAAAGGAGGATCAAGGCTGCACCATGTGGTTGCCATGGCCCCAATCCGCCGCTCCCAGGGGTGGCCCAGAGTCATCCCTTACAGGACATGTGCATCAGGCCTTTGTGCATGTGTTGAGTGGAAAGGAGCTATTTCTTCAGCTGTGAGGTCTATAGCTCTTCTTCCTTCCCACTTCTCTCTTCCTCTCCCCACCCCCATGAACTCTAAAACTGAATTGTCAGTAAAATGCAGAAATTGCCTAGATGTACATTTTTCCAGAACTTTGATATAACTAGTAAAAAACAACTAGTTATTTGAACATTAAAATGGTGGAGGAATATCTCATAGTCCTAATACTGGTTTCTGCTATACATCATGATGTCCTGTTTCATAGTTTTTGAAAAGTAATAAAATCAAATAAAATTACTTGGTTACTATTTTGGAGCCTTAGAAATATAACTAGTCAGAGGTGGATGGGTGGTCATGTAACCGGTTACATTTAGCACAAATAAATATGTTTAGCAGAAGAAAACTCCATTTCATTGTTGCAGACCTCATGGTCCTATGAGTTAAGTGAATTTTAATTAGAATGTGTTAATTCTGCATATTCTAAAACTAATGCAGTTTTATTTTGTTTTTAGTCATTATATCAGGAATGTAGATACAGTTGTAGACCATGGAATGGGGTGAGGGAAAGAAGAAAAATGTTTGTTTCGAGATTTACAAACTAAGTCCAAATAAGTCCAAATGAATTTAAAACATGGTCCACTTAAGTCAGTCTTTTGTTTGCAGTTCACTCTTTCTCCCACAAATTTCTCTGTTGCTTTGTTGTCCATCTTTGTCATAAGAAGTTAGATCTTCACCCCCCTTTTAAAGTAATTATTCTTATAGTTCAGTGGCTTCACACAAGGACTTGAAGGAGGGCTCAAAACCAACAGTTGCTTCAGGCACTACATACCATTCACAGTCTGCATGCAGCCTATCTGTGGGTTCAGAATACTAGACTGGATTTTGGAAGATCCAAATTCACACCTCCACAAACCCTGCTGGATAAACTTAGGGCAGTGGCTTTTATATGGCCCCATCAGTTTTTTGTCAGGCTGACCTACCTCACAGAGTTGTTGTGAGATAAAGTGGGGCAGGACAGCTATATACTTCATTGGATGAAAGATGAGATATAAATGAAATAATGCCACACAATAACTGATATATTTGATCTGGGCAACAAAATTTTAAAAATGGACTTCATTTTATCAGTGTTGTGTGCCTTCAAGTAATTTTTTTACTTATGGTGATTTAAGGTGAACCTATCATAGGATCTTTTCAGCAAATTTCTTCAGAGTGGGTTTGCCATTGTCATTCTCTGAGAGTGAGAGAGTATGACTTGCCTAAGGTCATTTGTTTGTTATCCATGGAGTACCTTGTCATTTTTAAAAAGAAATATTTACCACAGTTTTTGACTGTGAGTAAAGAAGTGTGAGTAATAGAAAAAAATGGAGTAATATTAGGCCAACACATATCTGTTGAAATAAATGGGAAACTTGTTGGTCACAACCAATCCTACTCAGATAGGCCAGAATGTGGAAGAGTTACTTTGCTGGACTACAACTCCCTTAGCTGTGTTGGGATCTTTAATCAAAAGTTTTTCATGCTCCTGATAGAACCATGATTGGACTTATGCACTAGTTCTATGAATTTTAACACAAATAAAAGCACTACAAGAAATGTTTGTAGTGCTTTGCCACAATGTACCTGGGATTCTGTATACTGGCTATGCTTAAACAGTCAGGTCCTAGTTTAATAAGAATAAGGATGAGCTCCTTGCAGCTTCTTCTATATGCTTCAGCCATTCCATTCACATATGTGAGTAATAAAGTCACAAAGAAGTTAATTATAGCCCCCTGTTAATTATGCACCAGGAACTGTGGTTTATGGCTCTCAAACAAGCCAGGTTTTGCAAGCCATCTGTAAACAATGACTTCATATCATGTTTGGAAACTGTTCATGATAATTCCATTTTCACGTAGCAGGAAGCTGTGGTCACATATTGCTCGATACAGCTTCCCAACCTGTTTCCCCACTTGCCAAAGGGCATGTTAGCTAGTTTATGGAATCTTTAATCCAATAAATGGGGAGGGCAATGATGTGTGCCTAAAAACAGAAAAGAGGTGGACAAGAGACAGCATTTTAAATACCAGTAGTGAATATTTATTATATTCAAGAGTATCTTGTACCAATAATTATGCAATGGACAATAGACTACTAATGATTTTGATTAAAATCTCTATTGACATGTAAAGGTCACAGGTGTTTTGCCATTTCAAACATTATTCTGTGCTTTTCAATTGCTTGACAATGTACCAATTACAATTATTTCGTTGTTCTTCCAGCTATTATTCAAGTTCAAATAGAGCTCAATAAATTATGAGTAAAATAATTACCTTTTGTTCTCTCTGTAAATTTTAGAAAACCAGCAAGCCTTTCAAAGCAAATAGTTTTATTGTGCAAAATGTGTAGTCTTTGTTTAAAATTATAGATCCAAACATTTCAACATCTTCCCTCACCCCACTTTCTACTAGCACATCTGCTGTTTCAGGGAAATTGCATTTTCCCTTTAATGAATTATTGTATTTTAGTGCTAGGGAAATGGAGTAATTCTTCCAGGTACTACAACTACTGATCTTGCAGCTCCTAAGGCTTCCTTTATATTACTGACTTGTGTCTGTGATGTAGCTAGAGATGTATAGCACTATCCTTCTCTTGTATCTTTCAGTCTAAAAACAATGGATACTGTTTTTGATAGTTTCAAATTAGACTGGTTTGGAAGCTGAGAACTCCATCTGCAGGAATGTGTTTGCTTTTTTAAATAGCAATAAGATGGAACTAACATTGTTGAATGGTGGCAAGACTATTTATTTTCCTTAAGCTTGTGAACTCTTTCCTCGTCTGTCAGTCAAACGGTCTATCTATCTGTCAGTCTATCTTTTGTGAGCTAACTTGGCCCCATATTGGGTGAATGGTAGGAGATTTTTGCCTTTTTTGCAGGTCAGTGGTGGGACCTGTGCAGTCCT
>CM034706.1:155387270-155398690 GCA_020142125.1 Phrynosoma platyrhinos
CTAGTGACCTGTCTGGAGCAGCAGCAGCCAACATCATCATTGCCTTTGGGCCATGACACTGGGCCCCCTTGTGGGACTGGGCCATGAACTCCTATTTCCTTTCCTCCTTCACCAGACAGCAGAGGGCACTTTGTCACCACTGCTATTTTTGCTCAGTCATATTAAAATTCTAGATGCTATACTGTAGTTCCATTAAGTCTCATCTTGGTAATATTCTAAGCATATGGTTTGGTTGTATTGCTAAGCACACTTACTCAGAAACAGGTTCTAACGAAATAAATAGTTGTCACTTCCAAGGAGTGCTGATCCACTAAATCAGGAACTGGAATCGTACAGCCCTCCAGATGTTTTGGGCTGCAAGTCTCAGCATTCCCTAGCAAGCATAGCCAATAGTGAGGAATGCTGGGGACTGCAAACCAGATCTGGAGGCCTGCACTTTCCCTTGCATTAAATCAATGGAAATTTGGTAGGTCAATTCTTACACATTCCAGTGATGTCATGGGTCTGCTCTAGCTGAAATTAGCATTTAGATTTGGTACAGATTTGAAATCAAGGAGCTCTTAAATGCACATCAAACAATGAGACATGTGTCTGTAAAAACAATGGTCTATCACCTCAGGAATATAACTATGGGGGGAGGGAATATGAGGGCATTGTACCCCAAATAAATTTTCTTTCTTTCCTCAGATTTAAAGCATTGCAGTAATTTAAAATTTCCTTTGAACATTTAGAAATATAGTTCGGGCATCCAAATGAGAGCCAGCATGGTCTGAGCCCTAGACTATGACTGTGGAGATCATGTTTCGAATTCCCACTGGGCCATGGAAGCCACTGAATGACCTTGGGCAATTCATCCTCTCCCAGCCTCGAAGGATGGCAAATGCAAACCTCCTCTGAACAAATCTTGCCAAGACCCCATGACAGGTTTGCCTGAAGGTTGCCACAAGTTGGAAATGATTTAAAGGGACACAACAACAATAATAATAACAATAACCTAAAGAAAAGGATCAGGCAAAGTTACCAAGGGAATATAAATGCAGTGTTCTAGGTACAAGCAATTTTCAGTGCCTCACTCTCTTCAATGCTAGAAATTTGGAGACTGAAGAAAAAATTCATTGGGAGGGAAAGAAGTTTATTTGTGACAGCAATGGCATAACCTTCCCCCCAAAGGCCATACCCTTTCAAATCTTTGCAAAACACTTTAGTTTGCATATGTATATTCCTCATGTTATGGCAGTGGAGCAGGAGACCTTGCGTGACATTTAGTAGAAGGTGGGAACGGGTGGATTTTTTAAAAAAGAAAAAGTTCAAAAACATCTCCCAAACACCAAGAGTGACTGATAGATAGAAAAGGATGAATATGCCAAAGTCAAAGTGTATCATACTACACCGTTTTACTGGTTCATCCCATTTTAACTGCTATGATTCTATTGTACAGAATCCTGAGATCTGTAGTTTGGGGAGGTACTTCTATATTTAGAGCAGAGTTGAGGCATTGAGGCTTTTAAAAGCTTGTTAAACTACAGTTGCCTGCAGCCCTGACCAGCAAAACCAATGACAAGAAATGCTGGGAGAAGCAGTTGAAGAACATCAGAAGAGCCACAATTCCCACCCTTTCTCTCTAGAGTTCTCCCCTAAACAAAACTAGATAATTCTAAGTATCTCATAAAATGACAAATCCCAAGATTTCATAGCATGGAGTCACAGCAGATTTCAGGTTGCTGTAAACTGTGTAGTGTGGTTACACTTTGAAATTCATCAAGATTATCCAATTTCTACCTCAGAGCTTCTTCCAAGACTGTAAACACACACACAAATTCATATACAGCTTTGCATTTTTAATGTATTCTCCCATTGACTTAAATGTATTTGTTTGCATTTTAAAAAAAAATACATGGATTTTTAAAGCATATGTGGTGTCTTTCTCTCTAATGAGAATTACATTGTGAGTTCACAAGTTTCCAACAAATTGTGTTTGGGATTGGTTGCAGGAGGGTGAATGGAACAAAATCTTATCAAAATGCTACTTGAACACATTTCTTACCCATGCCAAATAGTGGAGATGAATGGATTTGGGGAGATGTTCACAGCCAAGGTATTTTAATACTTTGACAGAAAATATCTGATATTTGGAGGGAAATAAAGGTGGGGTGATTGCATGAATATTAATGCTGTGGATGATTTCAGTAAGGCCTTTGACAAGGTCCCCTATGATATCCTTTAAAAAAAGCTAGTAAAATGTGGGCTAGACAGTGTTACTGTTAGGTAGGTTTGTAATTGGTTGACCAACTGAACCCAAAGGGTGCTCAGCAATGGCCCCTCTTCATCTTGGAGAGAAGTGACCAGTGGGGTGTCACAGGGTTCTATCCTGCGCCCAGTGCTTTTCAACATCTTTATCAATGATTTGGATGATGGAATAGAGGGCATGCTTTTAAAATTTACATATGTCACTAAATTAGGAGGATAGCTAATACCCCAGAGGACAGGATCAGAATTTAAAATGACCTTAAGAGCTGGGGAAAATAGGATATTACATTTGGGCAGTAAAAATGAAATGCACAGATATAGTATGGGGAACACCTGGCTTGACAGCAGTACAAGCAAAGGGGATCTAGGAATCTTAGTGGACCACAGGCTGAACATGAATCAGAAATGTGATATGACAGCTAAGAAAGCCAATGCAATTCTAGGCTCTATCAATAGGAGTATAGGCTAGATCAGGAGTAGGCAATCTTTTTGAGCCGGGGGCCGGGTTACTGTCCCTCAGACAATTGGGGGGCCGAGGCACCATAAATAAATAAATAAATAAATAAATAAATAAATAAATAAATAAATAAAATATGCATGCACACTCTATCAGCCCCAGAAAAGCCATGGCAAAACCCCTGTGGAGATTTTGCCAAGAAAACCCCAAGAACAAGTAATAACAACAATAATCAATATCACCATGGCGGGCGGCAGCGGCGGCTGCAGGACTGGCCTGGGGCTGGTCCAAAGGCCTCGGGGGGCCGCATCCAGCCCCCGGGCCTTAGGTTGCCTATCCCTGGGCTAGATAAAGGAAAGTAATAGTGCCACTTGATTCTGCTTTGGTCAGACTTCAACTGGAATATTTATCCAGTTCAGGACATCATAATTCAAGAAGGATGTTGACATGCTGGAATGTGCCCAGAGGAGGGTGACAAAAATGGTAAAAGGTCTGGAAGTCATGGCCTATGAGGATCAGCTTAGAGAGCTGGTTATGTTTAGTCTGGAGAAGAGAATGTTAAGGGGTGACATGATAGCCATGTTTAAATATTTGAAGGGATTCAATACTGATGATGAAGCAAGCTTATTTTCTTGGTGCTCCAGAGACTAGAACCAGAGCAATGGATTCAAGCTACATGAAAAGAGATTCCACCTAAACATTAGGAAGAACTTCCAGATGATAAGAGTGTTCAATCTTATACCAGTTCTTTTTAGGCTACCTGATGTGAGGGCATGGATTTTCCCCCTTATTGTATCAGACACTGGTACTATAATTGTGACCACTGGTTATAAGTGTTTCTTTTTTCCTAGAAAGTCACTGTGGACAAGCAGCCAATGGTTTGTGGACAAGCACCAGTCCATGGATTACTGTTTTGGTTAGCATTTACTTTTACATCTGCCAAATCAGCTGCCTCCACCTCCACCTCCCCCCACACACACACACACAAATTTGCAAGGCAGCAGGTGTACCTTTAACAAGATAGCTCTTTGAAGAAAACTAACCACTCACTTGCAGCAGTAGCAAATGTGCTGTTGTCAAAAAAGTGCTGCCCAAATCTTGCATGGCTTGTAGAAACACCTCTCTTGGCTGCAGCATACCTCCTTCCACCCTTTCAGGAATACAGTTGCAGTGCTGGCCCTCTAAAGAACAATCAAAGATATGTTCAAAAAGAATAATCAGCGCAAAACAGACTGAGGGAATTAGAGGAAGGTACACAATGACTATATCTTTCCCTGTAGTGCAGAAAAAAAAACTTCTTATCACAATTAACTATTAATGAATTTGGAAGTCCACAGTGGCATGATTATTGGCAAGGTTTTTGGTTTTTGGTTTTATCTAATTTGTACTCAGTCAAATCCTTAGCCTACATTTATTTGGGACCATGGCTGACTCTTGGACTGGGTCCACTGCAGGATGATGCGGCCCTTGCCTCTTTTTGCTCTGTGAGCTACTACTATCTGGAACTTTCATGCTCTGCTTGCTCACAAATTTAGTCATATATATTCATTTTCCTTATGTCAAAGTATTTTGACTTGCACATATGAAGAGGCTATGACAGAACTCATGGTCATTTCTCCAGTTCAGCGAAATTAGTTCACCTACTTCAATGAGGTAAATTCACATGCTGAGCTGTCAGACATCAGAAGTTAGAGCTCATATGCAAGTGCACTTGGTGACTGGGACATCAGGTGGTGGCATGAATGGGCCATCACAGATTTAATCCCATAGATAGATAGAACCTCATATGTTCAGTGGAGTCAGTTGATGAATTCAACTCTCAATCATTGGGCTAGGAAAATCAAGTCCTAGGTGTGTAGAAAGATGAAAACCAGTCCCAAGTCTATAGAGATCATCTGCAGAAGCCAGTTTCCTAATGGATAGCCAAGATAGTCTGTTGCAGCATGAACAGCAAAAATGGAGTCTTGTAGTGTGTTAAGCACTTAGAATGTATGTATGTATGGAAATCCTTACATTAAATCACCTCTCCTCAACCTGGCATGTTGGACTACAATCTCTATAATTCCTACCTGGTGGGGGACCATGAGAGTTGGAGTCCAACATAGATAAGGAAGGCTATTTTATGTGAACTCTACCCAAGCTTATACTCATTTTAGAGCCCTGCATAGGCAGGATAAGCTTTCAAGGCAAATTGACATCTCACAGCATCTTAAAAGAAAACCTCCTAATGTAAAGTGGGTTTTGTTGATTTGTTTCCAAAGTAATCCACTGAAAAAGATGTTTACTGAAAGCATTTTTCCTTAAATGATTTTTTTTCTTCCAAGTGTTTGTTTCTTCTTTGCTGATATATAGGAGATCAGTGCAGTTGTGGCCAGTGGCTTCCTTGTCAATGGGAAAGTCGATGTACTCTGAGTTTAGTCCAAATGAAATTCTTTCAACCCCATTTGGTGAAAGAGTTCAGCACTTGGATAGCTCTTTTATTCACCCGACAGAGATGGAAGCAAGCCACCAGCCACAACTATATCCATAGCTGGTGGAGCTGTAAACATTCTAGCTTCAGTAGAAGGCAGTTTCTCCAGCCTTAATGTCTGTCATATGCATCCCACTCTTTGCCACACATAGGAACTCCACAATGTACCACATTGAACCTCCATGTTGGCCCCAAGTTAAACAGCTGAGCTAAAACTGTTGCATTGTGTTTTGGTTTTGCTACATTTATGAATCTTGTATAAAACAGCAGGAGCAGAGCAGTAATTGTTTATTCTGACTTGCCTGTTTCACACTGTTTGCACAGCATTGGCTTCCTAATGAGGTGATACTGACTAGGGAAGAGAAGCCAAGCCTTGGTAGTATGCTGATGACTTTCAGAACCTTTTTCTTAAAAATCCTTGAATGCAAAGTAAATTAGGGGTTTCCAAAATTGCCACCTGTGGTTGAGACAGATGTTTTGTAGAAGCATTTTTGCATCTAGCTGTTTTAAACATATTTTGCTCATTGAAAATACTACTGTTTTAATCTGGTTTAATCTTGTTTGAACTTTTCATTGGAAAAATCCAGCATTCTCTCATATACACACACCCTTGCTGTTAAAGCAATTGGGGTTTAAATGGGACAGACTTGCCTGCATGTGTAAACCATTCTGCTTTCTCATCTAAACTCTCCATTTGGTCTCCTGTCCATTGAAATGCATGGTCATAAATACCTTTGTGTATCCAAGCAACTAGGGCATGTGACCTTGGAAAGGTCTTAGGGCCATTGGTCACAGAATGACTCTCCCATTCTCTGTCTCCAAAAAAATAAAAGTTGAGTTTGCTCTGAGCTCCAGGCTTCTTCTTACCTTCTGCCACTCCCCATTTGCCCTCTAATCTGCAAGAGTTAAAGAGTGGAGCTCTTTTTAAACAAGAGAACAGGGTTTCAGTCACTGTTCAGCCATGTATACCCACTGAGTGACCTAGGGTAAGTCACACTCTCTCAGCTTCAGAAGATGGCAAAGGCAAACCCCCTCTGAAAAAATGTGCCAAGAAAAAAAAAACATGGTAAGTTTGCCTTAGGGTCGCATAAGTCAGAAATGACTTGAAGCCACACAACAGCAAGTCTGTAACTAGAAACTGCCTGCCTTGTTTACTTTGAGTCAGTTTCAGGGGATATAGCCAGTTTCGGGGATATCTACACTATTAGCAAGTCCCTCACTCACTTTTAATTGGAGGTAATCCAGTCACACGGTTTTGTCGTATTCACTGTGGGTGGAGGGTTTCGAGGAGCCTAAGGGCTTTAATTTGCAGAAAAAAGGATCCCAGGGCCTTTGCAGACTGATGGAAATAATGCAGATTGAGGTCACTTTAACTGTCCTGGCTCAGTGCTAGGGAATCATGGGAATTGTATTTTTTTCTGAGACATTGAGCCTTCTTGGTCAGAGAGCTCTGGTGCCACAATAAACTACAGTTCCCATGATTCCTTAGCACTGAGCCAGGACAGTTAAAGTGGCCTCAAGCTGCATTATTTCTGGCAGTCTGTAAAGCCCCCCAGTCTTTTCTGATATGACATGAAAATTTGGATAAGCAGATGTCTGGCTGCCATATTTGCATTGTTGGTAGAGGGAGGACTTGTGTTGGGTGGGATGGGGCAGAAAAGGACCATCAGTCTCATGATTGTTCCTACCAGGTAGTGACCATTTCCAAGAGACTCTGGGAAGTTCAAGTGGCTAGGTTGCCATTTTTAAAATTCATTTGTGTGCATAACTGGGTACCAGTATATCTGCTAGGTTGTATATGCAGAAATGCCTATGTTTGCATGCTTGATGGACAAGAAAAAAAATGAAAGTGGAAAGGCCACAGATGTGTGGCTGAAGATAATTCAGTGAAACTGGCTTGTGCATCACTACTTTAATATGAAGTAACCTTAGAATGGGGGAACATTTTGACCACTTAAGTGGATTTTTTTGCTATTTGCCTCTGTGTGCTTAGTAATAGTGCAGACAAGGCCAGTGGCACCACACATCTGGAAAACCCAGGCCCATATGGATTTTAAGGTAAGTATAGACTCCACAGTTTAGGGAAACATGAGACTGAGGCATGCTTTATTCTGCTACTTTGCTAAAAGAAGGCTGATTCTTAACACTTTCAGTTTTCATATTTTCCCAAGAAGGGCTAATACCCCAAGACACACTGTAATTCCCACATTCTTCTATCTTGCGAATTGTTAATGATATGTTTTTTTAATTTGTTGATAAGCTGTTTTGAGTCCCAAATCTGGAAAAAGGAATAATAATAACAACAACAAACAACAACTGTGTATGACCTTTTCTCAATACATACTTCACAAAATTGGATGCAGTATTCAGGGCAGCAGATGGTATGTGAGTATGTTACATGGGAGGGCCTTTCTCAGTGGCCCTATACTTACAGTAACATGAATTAGCAACGTTTCTGAATAGCTTCTACTACTGAAGGACCTTTTCTGGCTATTGATTAGTGATTTCCTGTAGCCTTCCATTCAGTCCAATATTTCACAAATTATATTAGCTATAATTACAGGGTGGCTCTGTGGTTAAGAGGCTGACTTTGATGACTGCAAGATCAGCAGGTTGGCAATTCGAGGCCTAGATGCCACAGGACAGAATGAGCTCCTATCACTAGTCTCAGCCTCTGCCAACCTAGCAGTTTGAAAGCATGTAAAAGTGCAAGTAGATAAATAGGTACCACTTTGGTGGGAAAGTAACAGCATTCTGTGCAGTCATGCTGTCCACATGATCACAAAGTTATCTTTGACAATGCTGTCACTTCAGTTTAGTAATGACAATGAGCCAAAAGGGCCCTACAGTAGGTCATGACTAGACAATCTTGTCAAGGGAAAACCTTTACCTTTATATGTATTTAGCTGCATAAATATATACTTAGCAGGCTTGGTACCATCAGCTGGTGATAGGCCCTCTCTATTCTATTGCTTGGCCTCAGAGGGAAAGAAGGGCAGCCAATCATTGAGGGGGGAAGCAGACTGGTGGCACGGGGCCACCCTGGGAAGGCATCCCCACACCTCGATCCTGCGGCGCTCCTTCCCAGTCCCTGAAAGGAGCACTAAAATAGCGCTCCTTTCACTGACTTATCCACCGCAGCATGTCAGGACGCTGCGGCGGGAGGTTGCCCCCGGAGCGCCGCCCATGCAGAGGGCCGGCAGCTCTGAGGGCAACCTCGGGAGGAGGAAGGGGCGCCGAGCGTGTGACTGCCCCTCCTCTTCCCTGCCTTGAGGACGGCTTAATAAGCCGTCTGCCGAGGCCCTTAGACATTTTGCCTTGATCTCAGCAGCTGATGAGAGGTCCTCCCTCCATTACAATGGCTTCTTCTCTGAGAAGAGCAGCCAGCATATATTGGATTTAATTCCTCCCCCCACACTGTCATCACCTTTCCCTTGTATTGCCTGTCTTTTTAGATTTAGATCATAAGCCTGAGGACAGACAACTAATTGTAAAATTAACAATTTGTAATCAACTCTGGAGCAGTGGTGTCACTAGGGAGTGCGGGCCGCACTGGGTAACACCCTAGAGGTGTCTGACAACCCAGAAGAGGTTATGACACTAAGTCGGCCCCCAGCCCCCCACAAGTGCTCCTTAGGCCCATGCGGGTGCTCCTCAGTGCCACGCGGATGCTGCTTTGGGCCTCAGGGGGATTTCTGGACTTGGGGGAGGGGTCTCTGGCCTGGGTGGGCAGCAGGCAGCCATTTCCACAGCTACTGCAGCCATTCCTCCCCCACGCACAGCCACTCCCATGTGACTCTGTGCCCAAAGGTCCTGCCCACCCCCACCCCACAAAAGTCCCATCCCCCACACCAGGTGACACCACTGCTCTGGAGCTTTTTTGGCAGAAGGACTGGGTGTGAACACTCTAAATAAATAAATAATATTTATTTATTTATTTATTTATTACTTTTAATGCATTATCACTGGGAGATGAATTAATAAATTAATAGCAACAGCAACAAGGTGGCTTTAGGGACACTATCACACTACAATGTTACAATGCTATTATTCCACCTAAACTGCCATGGCCCATTCTATAGAATTCTTAGATTTGTACTTTAGTGAACCACAAGAGATCTCTGGATGAACATTCACATGCCCTTTCCTAAACTGCAAATTCCAGGAATTCATGTGAAGTTGCCATGGTAGTTAAAATGGAACAGTAGCACTATAACAGTATAGTGTGTTATAGCAGTATTATGTGTGAATGTGATATTTATATGTTTTGCAGTTTATTATTGCTTTATCTGATTTGTTGCGATGTTTTTGAAATGGCAGCACAGAAAAATTGTTTAAAAGTAAAAGACACCGACAACATTAATAATAGTGATCCACAAAACTGTGGTGCAGTATTTCCAAGTATTCATCTTGGAAAGACATAGTCCTTTGTGCACCTTGGAAAGACACCTACAAACACTGGAAGAGTGGAGTTTTATATGGCAGGCAGGGTTGCGACTAGAAGAAAACATTAGCTCTCTTCCTCGTGTGCCTTTGTGTAATACATTTCCAACCCAATAATTTCTAGCCCAGTGATTTCCAGTAATTGACTTGGTGATACTGATTACCCAGACTTTAAAAAGAACTATTTAAAACACACACACACACCTCTAATTTTGTTCCCATACATTCTTTGGGAACATAGATAAACTCTTCTTATTTCAAATTCTAACCTTCCCACTATCTGTTGTAAATGCAAATATTTTATCTATTGTACAACATTCTAGTAAAATGATAGTACCAAGAAACAAACACAATATTATAACTGAAACCAAGATGATAACATTTGTGGAAATGGTGCTGAAGATCTGGGGGCTGTACTTTTTCAACTGGTTGGGACTGCAGTCTTCTTTTCCTGATATCAGGTAGCTTTGTTGGCACAAGAGATAAATCTAGTCAGGGCAAAGTCATGAAGAGCTTTTAAAAAAAGAAGAAATTGACTCAACCTTGTCTGATCTAAGCAGAAATGAATTATCATGGTTATATGCAGCGTGGGAATAGAGCAAGGTTGTTCCTGTGACTACGTAAGTTTCACTTTTACTTAGTAATATATCCATCTGCTGTGTTCTCCTCCTCTTTCTTTAATCCAGGTAGATTGTCAAAGGAGTGTATGGCTTGTAAGTAATGTCATAAGAGGCTCATAATAAACTGCCAGCTCTGTGCACCAGACTGAACCTTTCAAAAACCCAGTGGGGTCACTCAGCACTTTGACTGCATATTGTCATTAGGCCAAGAGCTGACTATATTCCTCAGGAGGAACTACTACATAGATTTTCATCATTCAGTTAATTGTGGTGTACTCTTGGTTCATAATTTCATCAAACTAAATGTCACAGTGAACAGGCAGAACTTGGAAAAGTTTTTCGACTATTACTCCCAGAATCCCCTAGCCACCATGATATGTGAAAATGGCAACATTGACCATACAATCCAGTAGTTCTGCTTATGGGAAGCATCTGACTATGTCCCTGAAACCAGAGGCAAAATGGTTACTGAGTGTGAAGATCCACCAGGATCCTCCCAGGGTATCAGCACTGTTGTAATCTTCTCACATAGGGTGTGATGAATTGGAGGCTCTCCATTCATCTGATGACTTTGAGGGGTTAACTGGTAGTAGGAGGGAGGTACATACTAATGTGGGCTTCTATCACATTCTGATGAAAGGTAATATCACAGCAGATGCAGATGCCGACTGACAGTGAGCAACACCAGGAACTTTGAACATCTTCCCAACAAAGCCTTTAAAAGGCCTCTGGCGATCATGTGGTTTGAGTTTTCCCTTTGTTCAGCCCATGTAGTTCGAACTTCCTTTCTCTGCCCAGCTGTTGGGACTCACTTTGGGCCCAGGGGTGGGCCTAAGGAGATGCTGGTCTGAGCTGAGGCCTTGGAGGCAGGCTCCCAGCTATCCAGATCCATCAATTATTATTATTATTATTATTATTATTATTATTATTATTATTATTATTATCATTATCATTATTATTATTATTATATCCCGCTTATTGACAGACAATCCAAGCGGCTTACAATAAAACCTGTATAACATATCCCAAAAAAGAAAAGCCAACCCTCCCCCTTAAAACAGTATTAAACGGTACATAGTTAAAATAGCGATAAACATAAAATTAAAACATACCAATGTAAAACATTTTACATTTAAACATTTAAAACAGGTTGCGGTGCCCTAATCAACCTCTACTGTGTTCC
>CM034706.1:155409576-155420923 GCA_020142125.1 Phrynosoma platyrhinos
ATTGGCCATCTGCATAGCCCCATAGTTTGTTTTCACTCTCTTTATCTCATTTCCAAGTACAGTGAGCCCTCCATATCCATAGAGTCTGCATCCACACATTCAGCCATTGATGGCTTGAATATATATATAATCCAAAAAAAAACAGCCTTATTTTGCCATTTTATATAAGGGACAGACTTTTATTCTGCCATTGTATATAATGGAACTTGTGCATTCATGGAGTTTGGTATTTACAGGACGTGTCCTGGGACCAAACCCCAGTGGACACCAAGGGCCCACTGTAACTAATTACAGGTACTGATATTAACCTGTTACTTCGTATTCCAAGCTCCGTTTATGATATACCCTAAATCTAATGTCCTAGGAAGCTGCCTCACCTTGTCTAATAGGAGTGTTAGCCCTGAGTTTGCAATTTATTATGCCCAACTGGCTTAATATTGTCAACAAACCCAGGCCACTTATCATCTCCTTGGTTAGCCACTGCTTCTCGCTGATGAGCTGTGTGTGGCTTGGTAGGCCACAACATGGGAAAGCCTGCAGTTTTAAGTAAAATTTGATTTCTGATGTGGGAAAGGCAGTCTCAATTGTGGAGAATTAACTATATTAAGACTGTGGTTTGATGGAATATGTGTGGGTTTGGATGGTTCCACCACCACCCCGGCTCTTACACTTCAGTACATTAAAGTTCTTGGAAATAACTTATTCCCTTATTTACATTTAAGTGTGGAATAGATGTAACTATATTTACATATTTATAATGTATATTTAACTGTATAATGAAACATTCATAATTGTTTGATATAAAGGCAGCACATCATTAGAAAAAATAGAATCAATTGACTGCTATTAGCTAAAACCAAATGCTTCATCTCACTCAACATATAACCAACAAGCACTCAGAAACTTACATTATGAAAGTAATTACATATATATGCAGTTTCAAACCCCAAAATAGGCAATACAGGTATAAATAAAATCTGTAAAAGTTACTTTATTATAAAAAAAGCAATATTTTTAAAACTAAAACAGTTTTGTTCTTTACCATATCTTAAATTAAAATTGTTATATTGGATTACTTGTAAGAAGTGAGACTAGACATATATCCTGGAATTCTAAAAATAAGTAAAAACTGTCATAATTATGATGCAAAAGGAAGAAAGCTATCCCTCATATTATAAGTGTAGCACCCCAAGTATCTGTGGAAGTTGGCTGAAGTCTACAAAAGGCTACCAGCTTCTTGCTTTCAATTAGTCTCAAAGGTGCTACAAGATCCCTTTACATAGTGCTTTTCCAGACTAATTCAGCTATGTCTTTGAATAAGTGTAGCATAGTTATTACAAAAAAGAATTGAATTACAAGTCACTCATTGTTTATAATGAATTACTTTAAAGGTGTGCTTCAAGCAGCTGTGATCAAGTATGTGATTTTCTAACATGTGAACACAGCTTTTTGCATCTGGACCCAGAGTGGGTGTAGCAGAGGCACACCCAGGTGTGTATGTCTATAGGTATAACAATAGTATCTGTCTATAACATAATATTTATCTGGGACAGACTGCACTTCTTAGATACATCTATAGAATAGGTCTGCTTGGGGCTATCAGTTGTCATGGGCAGCTAATTGCTGCTGAATCCAGAACACTGTACTGCATAGTCACAAGATGTATTGAGGGTATATAAGTGCCACAGTATAGGACTATGCATTGCTAGTCTTCTCCAGATCATTTCTCATAACCTCTTTCCTCTGTCTGCGTGGAGGAAGAAAAAATGTTGAAAAAATGTTAACTAGGAGGGCCAGCCTTGTTACTAGAGTAAGGCAGCTACTTTAGTGAGCAGGTTTGGAAGTGAGATAAAAAGGAGGGAATTGAATGATTATCATGTTAGTTATTTCATTTTATATGATTGTATTTATTATTATTATTTTTAACTGTCAGGGACCAGGAGTGGTGCTAGTGGGCTGGTTAGCTTTGGGTTCAATGGAACTTGACACGGAGAGGGGAATGTAGGGGATATTTGCTGTTTTGCCTCAAGCAGCAAAATATCTTGGGCTAGCTATGAAATTCATGGCATTGCCATAAATGAACAGGTGATTTGAAGGCACATACACACACACACACACCACTGGGGGTGGGGGGAAAGATCAGAAATGATGTTTGCATCCAGATAGGAATGGATGCACACAGACATGCCTGCTTCCATGTGCAAGTTATTTCACACTACCTGTATGGATAGTGTAGATTTTAGCAGGTAAATATAGTTATTAGTGGTGATTTTGGAAACTGTAATTCAACAACATCTGGAGGGCCACACAATTTCTATTTGTGGTGTACACTGGGGAATAAGGAACAAGAATAGGAAACTGCAAATAGATTCTCTCACCAACATTTCATAATGCATCAATGGTCCATAAATGTGTACACTGTTTTTATAGCATTTTGAAGAGTTATCTTCTTTTTTTCTGTCTGCATATTAGAACTAATTAGCAACCTCTATAACATCATCCTGAGGGAAAGAAAGGTCTGCTTGCAACTTAATTCATTATCTTCTATTATTGGTGTGTCATGTTAAAATGACAGGTGTCATGTATTGTACAAGTCATCACAATTTTTGATTAATTTAATGAAAACGGATTTTACTATGCCTGCTCTCTTTGAATCTGTTTTCACTTTTAACTGCCAAAGTGCTTTGCTTACCCCATACTCAAAAGTACTCTTTGAAAAAAAGGCTATTGAAAGAATTATCTTTCTAGATAAAATGTAATTTGCAGTCATTTACATAATCAGCATAAAATGCTCTTGTTAATTATGCAGAATCTGAATTGGTAGAGATCTAAATTAGTTTTACTGACAGTGGAATCATTTTAACAGACATGGTTGCTAGAAGGGAGAATGATCCCTAAAGATCCTGTGTTAATTCCCTTGTACTCTCATCTTGGGACCTGTGATCAAGCACTGTTGGTGTGCAACACCATGATGTGTGAAATTGCACCACTGCTGAGACCAGATCAAAGCACTGAGGCAGCACCTTTTCCTAATACTATCATTTAAAAAAAATACAACATAAAACAAAAAGATTCAGACACAATTAAAAAGAGAGAAAAATATATGTGAAGACTAAGTTCTAATTAACAACATGGGTCATTAACTTTAATCATTTACAGAACTGAAAGCAAATGCCATTCAATATCCACTTACCTTTCTCCTAACTTCTAATAAAAGGAGACTTGTGTTCTAGCAATATGTTAATATTTTTCCCTCCCATCCCTCAGATAAACCTTTGCAGTTAACATCTTAACTTCCATTATCACCTTTGTAAGTACAGTTGGCCCTCCGTATCCACGGATTCTTTATCTACAGATGCAAGCACCCATGGCTTGAAAATATTCAGAAAATATATAAATTTTAAAAAGCTAACCTTGATTTTGCCATTTTATATGAGGGATATTATTTTACTATGCCATTGTATTTAATGGGACTTGAACATCCAAGGGTTTTGGTATCTATAGGAGGTCCTAGAACCAAACCACAGAGGATACCAAGGGCCCACTGTAATCCTTAGGAGATGAAATTTTGCAGGGATTAGTGTTTTGTAATTGTAATGTTAGCTGATAGTAAAAGATTAATACCCCTATCTTTATCAGGGGCATCCAGCACTTCACAAAGGACTACAAAGACCCTGTCTACATAGGCCAAAAATAGAGTCCTTTCCCCCCACCCCAAACTCTCAACGGGGAGTCCTACCCCATTTGAATGCATTTTTGAAATTCATCTTTTGGTCACAATCTTCCTGGAAGATCCAAAGCCTTCCACTGCAAGCCAGGATGGCTGTGTAGACTATGTGCTGCTATGCCACCCACCACTGCTGCCAATCACTTGCCCATGTGATCAAGACTGGGCAGCTTGGTCTGACCTCAGAGCAAGAGACTCGCACCAGCACCAGCAGCAGACAACACAGTAGGATGAACATGCAAGCAGATGCCCAGTATCACAATGAGATTGCCTGGGAAACAGGGGAATATAGGGGCAGCTCTGGGGCCAGAATACTTTGGACTGCTCCTGGCATATTCTGACTATTGTAAACACTAACAATTTGCTGCCCTTTACTCAGTACGCCACATCTGCTACCTGAGGTGACTGCTGCCTTCTGCCTAATGGTAGAGATGGCTCTGTATAGTGTGTTTTTATTATTGATTTACAACTGAAGTGTGTGGGGATGCGGAGAATGGCACTCTTAAGACCAGGGGAAGGCAACCTTTTTGAGACCTGGGCAGGTTTCCCATAGCCCAGGTCTCGGCTGGGCCGGGGGGGGGGGGAATGGCGGTGCGCGCACTCATGCGCGCACGCGCACCCTCCGCCACCGCACGTGCCCTCCGCCGCTGCATGTGACCCCACACACACACGCGCGGCCGCCGCAGCACGCATAACCACCACCGCCGCGGCGCATGCGGTGGCCGCCATTTTGGAAATCAAAATGGCGGCCGCAACATGTTTGTGCATGCGCAGAGCGGCAAAAACGTGTCACGGTGGCGGCGCACAGTGGCGGCGGCAACCTTCGTCCTGGGCCGGTAAGTCCAGGGACCGGGGCCTTAACTGGCCCCCGGGCCATAGGTTGCCGGTCCCTGCTTAAGACCTTTGAAAAAGTAGAAACAGGTGCAGGACATCTACTAGTGTCAGAGAGTTTCTGAGCATCAGATTGAGCATTAAATTCAGCAGGAGTGCATGCTTTGGATCTCTGTTCCAGTTGGAGGCCCAGTGAGCACAGGTGTAGCTATGTATAGTGGGGTCAAAATGAGGGCATCATCCCTCCAAAAAAGAAATAAGAGCTGTCCTCCATGAAATTTTGATTTGGTCCTTAAATTTCTAGTATTGCAGAGAGTGAGATAATGAAAATCATTAACACCTTGAATGTTTGCTTTATTTGCATTCCCTTAATAACTTTGCCTGCCCCTTTGCTTTTGGTACCCAAACTGCATTTCTAGATTGAACTTTTAAATTAATGCTAGAAGTTTGGTGGTTGAAATAAAATTTCATTTGGGGAAGCCAATTTTTTATATGTAGAGGCAGTGCCTCATTTTGCTTTCCTGCCACCAGCAGCAAAACACACCCACACACCTATGAACATGGAATGATGGGTTGTCACAAATAGACACACTATTTGACTCATACATATTTTGTATGTTGCCCTTGCTGGACTGGGAGCCCCATGCCAATTCACCAAGCAAGCATTTGCAAACAAAACACAGATTAAAAATCATAAAAATTAGTAAACTGTTGTTCAGGTTGTAGATGTCCTTGCTTTTCCATCTGAACAACCAAACTAGGTACGGAGACCATATCCTTACCACATAGTCATAGCATGTAGCTATATAGTTTGATTCCATTACCTTCCAACTGTCCTGATTTAGCAGGGACAGACCCAATTAATCCTCTGCCATCCTACTTTTTAGCCTCTTTTAAAATGTCCTAGTTTCTTTCTCCTCCCACTTTCCCCCTTTATCCTCAGCTTACTGTAATTGCTACAAACTGAGTTCATCATGCAAAAGTAATGTATACTCAGTGGCTGCAATGGTAGTTTAGGTGTCCCATGCCACTATTTGAATGATTTCAGCTACATGGATCAATGACTTCTAGAGCCAGCAAAAAAGGATGGATTGTCAGATAATTAAGGGTCATATGAGAGAGCTGTGGAGATGTTCATTCACTTATGATAGTTCCCCCCCCCCCACTGGTCAATCAGAATTGGCTTCATTTGTAGGAAGCACAGGAAAACTTGAAAACCTCTATGGCAGAAAATAAAAATGAGACTAGGGGAATGAATGCATGGTACCCTTCACAGCAATAAATGTATTACATCACTTCCAACACTGGAAGGAAAGCTCTGCTGTCTGTGTCCAGTGTGCCAAGCTTCAGGTGCAGCTTACATAGCATCACATACGTGCCCCTATGTTATGGGGTAATTTGAGAGTATTTGGGATCTAAAGATTGGCTTTAAAATAATAAATGGGGGTCAGGGGCCTTGGAGTCTCCCTGAAGTTTGGGTGGAACTATTTTTACCCCACACCTTTCTAAAGATGCTAGGAATTGCACCTGATACCTTCTGTAGACCATGCTTGAACTGTCTTGATCATGATTATGAGGAAGAGGGCAACAACAATAGTGATGACCATCACATCATCATAGATGTTACTTATTAAGGAGGCTCTCAATTAATGTGGCCTTAAATGTCTGAATACTATCTTTCTATGAGTTGAATCTGTCATTAAAACTCAGGCCTGAAACAGATTGATCCAGAGCCCCAGCAACCGCACGTGCCCGACTCCGATCCGGGGCGTCACCATGGGCCTGAACCGGGCCACAAAAGGAATGGTTTTTACTGCTCCTTTTTGGCCTGGTTCTTTGGCAATGACATGGGTCCAGTACGGTTTCCATCCACATTTGGGGTGTGCATCATCTAAACACTATGCCCTGAACGTGGCAGGAAACCGCATCATTTGGCCCATCTGGTTTGGGCCTCAGTCCACATTTCCTCCCAGGATTTTAAATCATTCATTTTGAGCTGTATATTACTTTCCCATTTTCCTCCTTTCAAAGTTAACTAACCCACAGACTATGAAGAGATTATAATATTCACTTTAATAACAACATTTCCCCCACCCCAGTAGCCCCACTTGAAGATACATTAACTGGGGCTTTTTCATGCACAGTTGAGTTTATATAAACTGATTGACACCTTTGGGGGTCGTCTTTCCACTGACTCATAATTTTGCTCACTCGTGAAAAAGGTTTCCTTGGTGTTCAGTATTCTCTAGTTAAAGCTGAAAATTCAACTCATCATATTTACACAATAAAAAAAATCCATTCTGCCTTGTTTTTAATTGCAAATCCAACTCCAGGGACCAATTCTCCTGCTTAGGAGGCATCCCTGTGCCTTCTACTAGGGAACCAAGTGCAGTCAATTATGGTAATGAAATGTCAATAAATATAAAAATTTAATACAGTCGGCTCAGGGTGAGTGGCAGATGAAGACTTGCCTCCCAGACAAATTTGCTGGTTCTGCAAATATTAAATGCCTCTGAAAGAGGAGCTAGTTTCCTGAGAGCCCTCCAGTAGCAGGGAGGGTGGGAGAATCTACCTACTGGGGTTTCCCATTATGTTATCATCGCAGTAGAAGAAGCACAACTGATATTCATGAGATCCATCTGAACATCTTAACTTATTATTATGAACCAAAGATCATCTTTTTCTCTTCCAGAAACTACAGTTGGTTACCTCTCCAAGGGATTCCCCCTCCCACATACATACACACTTTCCCCAACAAATCACAGAGGGAAAATTTGGCTGTGAATGAGATGTCTTTGCAGCAATCAGGCTGTTCCATAACAATAAGCTGGTTACTCTCCTGGTGTTGGGTTGTATAATGGCAATTTCCACAGATATACGGTAATTTCCTTGTGTTACAAGTAGGGTTTTCCTGTAATTCACACAATGGAAAGGTGATTCAGCCTTTGGCTGAGAAAGAACTGGGAGTGGAGGTACTCCACATTTGTGAGCATCATTCTAAAACCTGGGTTAACTATTATCACTCCCTAAACTCGATGTCTTTGCCCGCTTTTCAAATTTAGGAAAAAACATCAACAAAAAGGACCATACCCCACTTTCAGTTCTAGAGTTCTAGAGATTTTCAGATTGAAATCACATGATTTTTAAAAATTATTTATTTATACTTGTTTTTATGTGCTTTCAAGTCATTTCCAACTTATGGTGACCCTAAGGTGAATCTATCATGGGTTTTTCTTGGCAAGATTTATTCAGAGGAGGTTTGCCATTGCCTTGACCTAAGGCTTAGAGCATGTGATTTGCCCAGGATCGCCCAGTGGTTTCATAGCCAAGCTGGGAATCAAACTTGGGTCTCCAGAGTCATAGTCCAACTCTCAATCCACTATACCACACTGGCTCTACCATCTACCTTTTAAAAAGTGTTCAAAGGACTAAGAACACTAGAATACAGCATTAAAAAAACTTGATTAAAATTTTAACATAATAGTTAATTGATTAAAAACACACTTAAAAATAAAACCAGAAAGAGAAAGTCAGGACCCAAGAAGTTAAAGCCCCTTCAATAACATACCAACTCAAATACCAGAGGTCTGCTGGGAAAAAAAAATAAAAGCCATCACTTACTTAAAGAATAACAGAGGTGTAGCCAACAATGGGCCGAAACAGATGGGCAGGTAAGAGCGGCTTGCAGCCACTTTGGGCACAGGGTATGCAGATGACGCTCACACCCAGATCAGTCAGAAAGTGCTCCACAGCCATCTAAGGTGGCCCAAAGCCAGCCAAAAAAGTTGAAAAAGCACTCTTTGCCGTAGCTCATTTAGGGCTGCAACAGTGGCTGGCTCCAGGACTGTGGCATCTGGTCACCATGGTCCCATGTCAATTGGGAGCTGATTGGGGTTGGAATAGCTAGGGGTCACTCCAACCTGCCAGTCTGCTTCACCCCATAGCCACCTTTAGCTGGGAGCTACAAACCATGAGAGTGGCCAACAAGAAGGCCTTGGTGAACAGAGGTGAAAAAATCAATCCCTTCAAATGTTGCTGGACTGCAGCTCGCAGCATTCCCCAGCGTCAGCTATGCTGGCTAAGGTATATGGACATTGCAGTGGAACTGCAAAGTTTGGAGGACCAAACTTTGTCCATCCCTGGTTTACAAGGATAAGCATTAGTATGAGACTGCCTTGAAAATGACTATGCTGTATATTTATATAGTGATTTGCTATATAAACCAAATTAGCACTAGAGTAGGAGAAATGACATAGTTATAGCTGAAGTTATTTCAGATTGATTCTTTGAAATCTTTGGAGTGAAATATATCGAGTGAATCCTGATATATTAAATGTAAAGAACACCCTAAAATGTCTGGCAAAATGTAGTCAGGTTTTAAAGATACATTTTATTTATCTATTTACTTGTTTATGTATTTACAGTAAAATAGTTTAAATAAGATACAAACATATTAAAGAATATGAGTTTTTAAAAAGATTTTAAACATTTAAACACTTTTAAAACTATATATAACAGTGTTTGGGTTGAATTAATAAGGCCTGAACCCTTTGGTGTATAGACAGGTTTTAACTTGGTGCCTAAAATAACAAGAATGTTGGTGCCAGTTGGGCCTCCAGTGGGAGAGCATTCCACAGTTGGGGTGCCTTGGCTGAGAAGGCCCTCTCCCATATCCTGGCACAATAACCTCAGTAGTGGGACTCAGAGGAGCCTCCCCCCAGAAGCCCAGTCAGGCACATATGAGGAGAGGTGCTCGATCAAGTATCAGGGTCCCAAGCTATTTAGGACTTTAAATGGCATGACAAGCACCTTAAATTCAGACCAGAAATATGTTGGCAACCAGTGCAGTTCTTTTAAGACTGATATTACATGTTGTCTATATGATATTCCAGTCAGCAGTCAAGCTGCTGCATTTTGCTCTAGCAGCAGCTTCCAAATCTTCTTCAAGGGCAGCCCTGTGTAGAGCACATTACAGTAGTCTATACAGGAAGTTACCAGTGTATGGACCACTGTGGCTAGGTTATTTCTATCCAGGAAAGGCTGTAGCTGGTGCATAAGTCAAAACTGACACCAAGCAAACCAAGCCACAGAGTTCACTTGGACCTCCAGTGACAGGGATGGATCCAGGAGCACTCCCCAGCTACATACCTGCTTCTTTAAGGGAGTGCAGCCCCATCCAGCACAGACTGTTTACCCAGTTCCAAACCCATAATTTTTAACTTTCACTTTTTAAAAAAGTGTTTAAAATGTAAAGTGCAAATGTGTCAAAGAAAGACTGCACAACTTACATGTACTTCAAACAAGAGAACTGGAGTTTGGCTACAATTCCCTGTTGAATTTATGCTTGGTTGCATAGGTGAAGCTCTTGCCATGCAAGATATTAAATGATCGAAGAACATGAGCTACAATCAAGTAGTTCAAATGTCTTAAGTGTCTTCATAATATTTTTTTTTCCTGTGGGTTGAATTGGGTATTAAAACTCAGTCCACATTTTTTCCCTTGATTTTAAATCATTATTTTTGAGGCGTATATTAGCTCAAAAGATTGCCTTTTCTTCTTTCAAAGTAGCCCATAGAATAAGCAGAGTTGTTAGCATACACTTCAGTAAGAACACTCACTCACCCAGTAGACTTACTTGAAGAGACATTAACTGGAGCTTCTTCATGCATAGTTCAGTTTATACAAACTGATTGACACTTTCAGAATATCTACCAAAATGTCTCTCAGTAACCCTAAACATCTAGATTAGGTCAAGCCAGAGGCTGGATTGAACATTGCAAGATTTGGCTTCTGAGTAAATTTGTAAAGAATTGTTCTGTCATTTAGCTAAACTTTGTTTCCACTGAAAGCAAAAATACAATAAACAACCAGTACCACAGATGAATAGAATAAAATCAGCAGAAGAAATAATGTGAGCTCTTTGTCAGCAAAGAGCATCAATCAAGGAAAGTTCAATGTATTATTTTGTGTATACATATTAAAATGACTACTGGGCAGCACCAGTAGTGGTAGGAGAGAACAGCAGTAACACCATAACTAACACTTGTTAGTACTATGCACAGGGAGAATCATACAAGCCATTATATTCCCTGTCACCATGTATGGGACAGTTAAGAAAGAAGATAGGAAGAAAATCCATTCATTTGAGATGTGGTGCTGGAGAAGAACACTGAGGATTCTGTGGACAGCCAAAAAGACAAACAAATGGGTCCTTGAGCAGATCAAGCCAGAAATCTCCCTGGAAGCCAAGATGACAAAACTGAGGCTGTCATACTTCATGCACATCATGAGAAGGCATGACTCATTGGAAAAAACAATAATGCTAGGAAAGGTGGAGGGAAGCAGAAAGAGAGGAAGGCTGCATGCTAAATGGATGGACTCTATTAAGGAGGTCATGAGTATGAGTTTGCAGAAACTGAGCAGAGCAGTGTAGGGCAGGGAGTCTTGGAGATGGCCCATCCACAGGGTCTCCATGGGTCAAAATTGACTGGAAGGTGGTTAACAACAACAACGCATATCAAAGGACATCCTGTTAGTACCCCACTCTGTCACATAATTACTGAGAGAGACATATGATATTAACCCAGCTAATCCTCACAACAATCCTACTACCCAGGATAACCCAAAACATTTCCCCACCTGAGGTAGAAGAATCACAAAAGGTACTAACCCCTCCCCCTCATACACACCCAGAGGCCAGCCACATTCTTTCCTCAGATGGGATAGATAGAAAATCCTGTTAGTGTGTGGATGATGAGTGTTGTAGTGATGCTCTTTAGTACCCAGCAG
>CM034706.1:155421023-155441052 GCA_020142125.1 Phrynosoma platyrhinos
GGGGGGGGAATCCTGCCCGCCATAACATTAAAACAGTTTGGTATAACGTAACATAACCAGAACCCTGACACTCAGTTGTGACAGATTAACTTCAGTTGTCGACAATGCAGCATAAACACAATAACAATTGCACATAGTCATAGCAAATATGCTATCAAATACAAGCATAACCCAATTTATTCTCAGGGAGGGCAAAAAACCCAGGTCACAATAACTCTGGGAAAATTCCCTCCCTGCGACCAGCCACAGCCTAAGAATAAAATATGTTAAACCACTTATTAATGAAGGGTGGGTGGGATGGGTTGCTTGTCTGCTTCTTTCAAATGGCTGCCACCACAAGGCAGCCTTGGGGCTTTATAGTCCCTTGAGATCTCGTTGGTAGTCTCACAATAAGCGAGGCCACCATCAAGATGGGATCCTAGAGGATCCCTCTCCCGATTGGCCGAGCGGTTAAGGAAGGGGCGGGACTTCCCTCCCGCCCAGCCAATCAAGCGTCCAGCATCATTTAATGGCCGGTGCAATGAAGAACCCCTCCCAACGCGTCGGGGGGGGGTCTTTCTCTGGCTCCTCCTTTCCATTAGAGAATAAAGCTGCATATATTATACAACCTTCCCAATTCTCTTATATTATCTTGTTCCATCAAGACTTGTGGATTAGATTGCCAGCCAAGTCATCTTCTTTTTATGGAATGAGAAAGGGTTATCTTCTCCTTCACTGCAGGCAGCAAAATATCTTCTTCCAACCTGAGAGCTGAATGTTTACTTAAGACTCACTTTGCTTGATCTTTTTTCTCATTTTGGTGGCATTGGTTGATAGTATGATGTGTGAGATCCCACACATGTGCGATATCAATCACTTTCAGGTTGCTTCTGTACATAACATATGGCAGGAAAGGAGGAGGAAGAGAATGATATTATTTTTTTTCTCTTTTGCCTCAGACAGCGATTTTTCTTGGGATAAAATATATTAAAGCTCAGGGAAATTTTTTATCATAGTTTTATTATCTTCCTCTATTGAAAATTCTAGGGGGAAAGTTGTAATTAAAAAGATGCCATAGTAGTAGAATGAACAAGGCAAGACACTGTGATATACCTGTTAAGTCAAGACTATACATGGAGCTCAACAATCCAGACACAGTGGAAAATACTTTCATTCTTTTAGGCTTTACCTGAATCAATATTATGGCACAATACATCAGATCCTCTAGGTATTATGGCTTTTGGGTGGTCATTAAGACTCAAAGCAGTGGGGCACCTGTTTCACAAAACTCAGTAGATAAAAGTGGAAACTCACAGAAAAGAAGATCTCTCAAGAATTCAAATCCAACATAGTATCCCCTTCAGATCTTCATCCACTTATTGATGGGTGGAGTAATATGTGCTAAGCCTTCTACTTTCTGGGACTATTCCAGTTCCAGATTTATGTCAAATGCTTACAGACAGTGGTAGTTGGTAGCTCCCATGTCTGTGGTTTGGAGAATATCCCCTATTTTGGAGAATGGGCTTCAGTACCTTGGACAGTTCAATTAGCATTTGGGCTAAAATCCAGAGCAGATTCACCATCCCACTGAAAGCAACTAGCTACCTCTACTTACCATATAGTCTGTACCATCATGAATGTTTACAGTGAACCTCCTACTTCTGTTGAATATCCAGCCCCTTAAGATGATCTTGGGGTAGCAATCCAAACACAGTGAAAAAGGACACTAACTGGTTTAACCTTCTTTCCTCATTGATTAATTATTGTACTGACTGTGCCACATGGAGAGGCAGATAGGTACTGTTGATTAAAAAAACAGGAACTTGAAATATAAAAGCTGTTATATATGTCTGTGAAATATTGTGCTACATGATGACTTTTTCTTGCTTTACCAACAAAAAATAGCCTAAAAGATAGCTGTAAATTCATAAGAGATTCATCAGGTCATTTTAAGAAGCTGTGCCTAAATCCAGTTGTTCGTTCCAAGTAGAGTAGATCCTCTGAATTAATAGAGACTAAATGGTGGAGTAAATTTTATATATTTCAGATCCTGGCTTGTGCTACTGCCTTGCACTCTGTTGTGACTCTGTGCTCTGATAAAAAGTTTGATAGAAGTAAGAATATGTTTGTACCATAAGCCACTGATAACCTTCAAATTATTTTTTCAAAAGTAACTAAGATATCCATATGCAAATATCCTGCAGCATCTTTGAGACTAATTGTGGAAAGAAGTTGTAGCATGTAGCAATGTTCAGTCCATGCATCTGAGGAAACAGAACAAAATGGCATAAGTTCATGCTACAACTTATTTCACTCAGTTAGTTAGTCTCAAAGGTGCTGCAAGATCCCTTTGCATACTGATTTTCCAGACGAATATATCTATGTCTCTGATATTCTATCCCATAGAGGTGCCCATATTAGTTACTTTTGAGAAAATGAAAAATAAAACATCACTTTCCAAAATCATTAACAATTGGAGCAACTAACTACTCTCATGGCATAACCATAACTATATACTTTTAAGAGTTTATTTCCAGCTCTATCCAGTAGGAGGGGGCACTGGGGCTGCAGAGAGAAGGCAGAATCCAGTAAAATTACCTGTCTTGCAGGAACACCTCCTGGGTCTCTGACCTTACATAAATGGAAGGAAGGATTCTATTTCTGGAATAGCAAGTATGGATCAAAACTGGCATATTTCTGCTCAAAGCAGAAAAACAAATACACCTTCCCCCATTCCAACACAAAGTCCAAAATACCTTGAGCCACTCATATTATTTTCACACATGAGTCAAAAATTCTTCAAGTACGCCTCTCCATCCTTAGCGATAAAGATACAGTAATAACAAATTAAATGAAGACACCAAAATCTGCTGCCTAGGGAAATCAGATCAGTCTGTCCACTGCTAGAGTCACCCCTGACCCAACCCATAGGTTTATTAAGATTTGAACTAAATCTGTGGTACTCCAGTATGCACCATAATGTTGCACCCACAAATACCCTAAAGATATGTTAAAAGGACATAAAACATATATAAAGACACGTGTTTTTTTTTTTAAATCTATTCTCACCAAGCATATGTAGATGAATTCTTTTTTAAAAAAAACTTAGGAATCATCCTCGGGGTCTTCCAAAACAGAATTGTATCTTAACAAATGTTAACAATCAGGACCCAAAAGGCTGCCCTTTATTGTTTCTTTATAGATTAACTGTGTGGACAGTAAGACATCTCTTACCTTAGTTTTGCATGTGCCATATTTTCACATACATTAGGTAGTGCAGCCAAAATGTCTAAGGAGTTGTGTAGCCTGCTCTGTGATGAAATATTTAAAGCAATCCTTCGCACTTCAGTAGGATTTTAAATTAGCTGAATATCTGAATTACATTTGGAAAATGCTCACGTTTACTTTAAACAGTTTTTACATTTTATCACTTTCATCAGCTGCTTCAAGTACTTTGCATTCGTTTAGTATGTCTACTGTTCCCTGCCCTGATATTTTAGACTCTCTGGCAAAGGGATGAGGCTTTGTTTCAAGTAGTGAACAGACAGCATACCTGAGCATTTAGAAACAGCTCTCATCAACAGTACTCATAGAGTACTTTAGTCAGCTTAAAAATGTACGGTATATCCTACCTTCCTACCTATATATGGTCTATGATAGCTAAGAACTATATATAACAAACAAAACGAGATCAAAAATAATAGTCTGTTAAACAGGTTCAACATATAACAGAGAATAAAATGACCAATAAAACTACAACAGACAACCCAAAAGACAAAAAAAGGCCCAAAGCATAAAAGCAATGGCCAAATTTTTAACTACTGAACAAAAATACGAATACAATATTAAATGATATAAAAAAGTATAATGTTACATAAACAAAATGACAATTCACTCTTATACAACAGTTATGACCATAAGCATCCAATACACATGTAAGGAACAACAGTGACCAATATACATGAAACTAATATTGCAGAGTTTATAGGGAGTTCCCAGCAGAAATACCAAAACGCTGTCTTGAGGAGTCTGTGGGTTCTTAAAAGGTCTTTAATTCCCCATTATGGAAAAACTTCAAATTCTTGATTGCTGGACTTTCCATGTAGAAGATGAGCAGTGTGGATTGGATGAATAATAAATCAAAGAGTAGGAGTAGTAGAACAAGAGACCCCGCGAAGTTCTAGTCTCCGTTTCATCTTCAGAAGATTTCTTCAGCTACATCCTTGTGACAGTATGAAATATAAACATTTATAAATATAAACTGTATTAGTGGTACAAAAATAATAGACTTATATATCAACAATATAACATAAAGATTCAGATTACTTACATTATTGCAGTAATACACAATGCCTACACTACCGTGGCTCTCCCAGCATGGAATGGCATGTATGTAAACCCAGGAAAGGAGGTGAATACATGACTGTTCTAATTGATGATGTGTGCCATCTGTTTTGACACACAAAAGAGGGAGTCTTCAGTAATCTATATTACTATGGGTTCAAATGGGAAAAAACAGTCCTTAGGTGGTCAAGATTATTTAGGCCTTTAAAGATGAATAACTCCATTTTGACTTGGGCCTCAGGACCACCAAGAGTGCATCTACACGGTAGAAATAATGCAGTTTGATACCAGTTTAAGTGCTGTTGCTCCATCATATGGAATACTGGGATTTGTAGTCTTACAAGGTCTTTCACCTCAAAGCCAGTAAAGGTGATACCAAAAAAGGGACCAATATGTTCTGTGCAACAGTATGGAACTAGCAGCGGCTTCTAAACATTCTTCATAGGCAGACCCACACAGAGCTCATCACAGTAGACCAATCATAAAATGAAAAAGTTAGGTGGAAAAGTGGCTGCATCTTACTTAATGCAGATGGTCAAGAACTTTCCCTACCATTAATAGCTTTTCAGTTACAGTATTTTAATAGAGAGACTCCATCCATACATTCTAAGCTCTTCCACATGGGGCATATGTGGTGGGAATTTCCAGTATTTGTTGCTGAGGTTCTCAAGTTTTATTCCCACTCTTGCATAGGTGACTTTTTCATTCCAGGATATGTCAGAACAAAAAAGTCTCAATCTCCTCTTCTCTGTCTCTTTTTTTTTTTTTTTTTAAACTTACATCTGTAGTGCATCAATACTTCAGTGTATCAGTGAAATGACACTTTTGTACTGTAACACTACAACCCTAAAAATACTTGTAAGGTGAAAAAGAGGATAAAATTTGCTCTTCAAATTATAGAATACCCCAATAAACCAACTTTCAGTTTTAAAAATCAGCTTTAGTGCAGATTCAACAAATTACTACAAACAGCCCCAAAAATAAATGAAGTGGACATGGAGAACATAATAATTGACAATACCTAATGAGATATGTTGTAAGAACTCACACTTCTTCAGACCAGTTCAGAAGAGCATTCTGCTGTTTTGTTTGGGGTGAATTCCTCCTATTCTTGAAATGAATGGAATATTTAATCATAACCCATGAAAGGCACCAAATCCCATCTGATCTTGGAAGCAAAGCAGGACCAGCCATAGTTGGTACTTGGATCAGAGCCTTCCAATGAATACCAGGTACTGTAGGCTATAATTCAGAGAAAGGAACAGCCAAAACCGCCTGTGAGTATTCTTTGCTAAAGAAAACCCTATGAAATTTATGGGGTCACGACAAGTCAACAGTTGATTTGAAGGCATATATGCACACACATTGTGGACCAGATTGGCTGGGTGCCATCCAAACAAAGGTTTGCTCCATCTCAGTAGAAATATTTCATTTCTGTTACATTTGTTCATTCTTGAATCATGATTTCATTTGACCTAAAAGAAAGTTCAAGCCATATGTACAGTTTTTTGGTCAATTAGAACAACTATGATGTGATGTGAATTGTAAATGACTCTCATAAACATTTATGATGTCATAAATTCTTTGCAGACACTCCTAGATTACCACCATAATTAGCTTAAAGCAAAAGTGCTTGAGCAATACATTGAGGAAAGCCAACAGTCTGCAAACCGAGATGCATACCTGGAAGTATGTCTCATTGAACTCAGTGGGGATAATTTTTAATCTTGCAAGGTAGCAAGATTTCTTGAGGAATGGTGCTTAAGCATTCCTGCTCCTGCTCTAAATATATTCACTTTAGCTTTGACTTCTTTTTGGAAAGCATACTTAGAACGGCAATTCCAAATTAATAATTCACATTTTTAAAACATTGCCACTGCAAATGAAAGACAGAAAGACCCATCCAGCCCAATCAGAATTATGTAAGCTGTACATGTATTTTTTCAAAGTTTACACTGTGTATGTGTTTGTGTGCTGTTTGCGTGTGTGTGTTGTATGCATGTGCTCATCTTTCTGTGTACCTATCTATTTAACAGAGGTTGAAGGTGCTCCTGTCCTGACCTCTACCTTGTTTACTGTGCCTGATTTCTCTCAGTCCCGACCATATCAACTGCAATCCAGTCAATGTTTTCCTTTTAGCAAAACTCCATTTGTCCTGCTAGCTTTCATTACTTCAACTCAGCAGGGGTGATTTGTCAGGGCTTCCATCTGAACAGTTTGTAAAGTGAAATGCCAATAGGAAGAAAGTTAGACATCATTTGACCCATGTCCAGTCACTTGTCTGTCTACTAAGCTTAATGCTAGAATAGGCAGCGACTGATGGGTTCTGTTCTCCTATCATTGTCAAGACCACAGATAAATGTACTTCATTTAAGAAATGAAGGCTTTATCAATGGGCAAATAATTGCAGAGCAACTATTGATCCCACGTCTCACTTAACAAGAGACAACTGGGACTTGTAGAAATGGTAAACATTTAATCATTATGTATGGCAAACAACAGGGCTTTTGCTGAAAGCAAAGAAAGACTTGGGTTGTATTCAGGCTACATCACAACCAGTTTTTTGCAGAGGTTGCATGCCCTCTGCTATTTACTATTTTCCATTTTGAACCATAGGGCACTAAATTGTGTACCAGGGACAGCCCATGTCTCTACCTTTAAATGATGGAAATCAATCTAATTTACATATTTTTGCATATCTCCCATATTGCTCTTGCTATGTCTGGGGAGATGTGTTTCATTTGCCATTCATTTTCATTTGTTAAAAGCTTTATTCACTTGATTTTTATATCTCGTTGGTTCATTTTTAAATCCATTTTGATTTCTATATTGAATATAATGTCAGGCCACACAGTCTTATCCTTTCTGTAACTTTGGTATCTTCCACCCAAAAGGAAAGAACTTTTATCCTGTTACATAACATTAAAAAAATCCAAAATTAGTGACTTGAGGGGTAACAATTCAAGCCTGCTTAACATGAGATTTCATTTTTTATCATAACTCGAAAAAGTTTCTTTTTCTCCCCTCCCCTTTTCTTCTTCTTCTTCTTCCTTGGACTATTTGGCCACTGCCATACTGGCTGAGGAATTCTGATCATTGTAGTCCAAAAAGCAAGACTCTATATCATGGCATATTTCAAAAAGTGTGGTCCGTTGAAAAGGTAAAGAGTATATGGTTCTATCTGTAGGAGTTAAACTCAATCCTATCCATGTTTACTTAGACGTAGGTCTCATTTTATTCAATGGAGCTTAATTCTGCTGTGTGACTGTCTCTACATATCTGCAGTATGGACCATGTAGAAATCTCAGAACCTATCATTTGGTCTATTGTATGAGCACATTCATTACTAGCAGGAACTATAATACTTTAATGCTGTCTGTCATTTTACTAACAACTACTATTCTCAAAGTCTGGAGGGCAAATAGCACCTTAGGACAACCAAGAGATAAACTAGACATGGGGCCAACAGAGGGGAAATCCAACATTACGTATGCTTTGAACATGTGTAAACAACACTCAAACAAATCAGAGATTTGAAAATTTTGCCCCAAAACAAAGGGCTGGTCCCTTCCTGCCCAAACGGCCAAAGATTAATAGCATTTCCATTGAACATACTATTCTTCTCACCAGGCTGGGACAGAACCAGTTCAGGGTTCAAAATCAAATCTCCTGTACCTGCGTACATAGTTATTTTACTTTGTTTTATTTATATTTTATTTATTTAATTTATATCCCATGCTTCTTCCATATCATAGAATCACAGAATCATAGAGCTGGAAAAAACCACAAGGGCCATCTACTCCAACTCTTTGCTATGCAGGAACTCATAATCAAAACACCCTCGACAGATGGCCATCCAACCTCTGTTTAAAAACCTCAAAAAAGGAGACTCCGTCACTCTCTGAGGGAGTTTGTTTCACTGTCAAACAACTCTTGCTGTCGAAACATTCCTCCTAATGTTTAGGTGGAATCTCTTTTCCTGTACCTTGCATTCATTGCTCTGTGTCCTATTCTCTGGAGCAGCAGAAAACAAGCTTGCTCCATTCAAAATATGGCACCCCTTCAAATACTTATACAGGACTATCATATCACCTCTTAACCATCTATTCTCCAGGCTAAACATACTCAGCTCCCTAAGTCTCTCCTTGTAAGGCATTGTTCTCAGACCCTTCACCATTTTAGTTACCCTCCTCTGGTCATGCTCTGGCTTGTCAACATCCTTTTTGAATTGTGGTGCCCATAACTGGACACAGTATTCCAGGTGAGGCCTGACCAAAGCAGAATACAGTGGCACTATTACTTCTCTTGATCTAGACACTATACTTCTATTGATGCAGCCTAGAATCGCATTGGCTTTTTAGCTGCGGCATCACACTGTTGACTCATGTTCAACTTGTGTCTCCTAGGACTCCTAGATCCCTTTCACATGTAGTCTTGTTAAGCCAGGTGTCCCCCATCCTATATCTATGCATTTAATTTTTTCTGCCTAAGTGCACTTACATTTTTCCCTGTTGAAATTTGTGGCATAGCTTTCTAATCTATTAAGGTCATTTTGAATTTTGAACACAATACTCAAAGCAGCTTTGTACTGTCTGAGAAGAGACCTTTTCCTTCCTACAGTGAGGCATTGTTAACAAATGATTGTCCATTCCAGTGTAGAAGTATGGACATGTACAGCCTCGATGAACAAAGCTGCTGATATTATCAAAACTTATTTGGCCTCCCGCTAAATTTACTTCAAATTCCATCTTATATGAAATTTTCAAACAGCATAAAGATGGTAAAACAATGATATAAAATTTCTCTTGTCTTTCTGCCTCAAAACTCTTTTGAACTCTCAAGTTTGCCTGTGTTTATTTCCAATGGACCAGCCAATAATGCAGTGGAAAGAAGAGGGGACTGCCTTTCCCAAATCAGTCAACATTCTTTTGAGGACATACTCAGGCATTGTTGAGGGGTTGTGCTTGTGTGTGCCCTTTTTTTAGACTGAATATCTCCTCCTTCCAGGACTCCACTCCTGCATTCAACAATACTGGGAGATGGAGCTATTCCTTCTTCCTTCTATAAGCAAGAACAAGTCCTTGTAGCCAATCAATGTATAGAAAGAAGGGGCATGCCCCCAGTAGACCCCCCCAGCTATTGCTGTGTGACAGAGGAAGCAGGTAGACAAGCTTCCTCCATCTCCCATAAGTACATTGGTAAAGACATATGCTCTGCCAGCATGATGCAAGGTCCCAGCATATCCCTGCATATCTTATGTTATTAATGTTCCTTCCACCTATCTTCATTCCTCTTGCCTCTTAGTCCAAGCCCGCTCCATGTACAATATTTTCTGCATATTGATTAGATCAGTGGTTCTTAACCTTGTTGGAGGTACTGACCCCCACCAGTTTCATATGCATATTTACCGAACCCTTCTTACGATTCTTATGCATTCACCGAACCCTTCTACCGCCAATACAGATGGACCGTCAGCGCCATCCGGTGAGGGGAGTGGGCCGCTGCGCTGTCAATCACGCCACATGGCCAATCAGAGGGCCACTTCTGTCGATGGAGGCGGGGCAAGCTGGTTTGGTTGGATGGGGCATATAAATAGTGGGGCATATAAAACATATACAGGTTCTCACCTGCAGCCAATGATGGACGAGCGGGGCATGTCATCACAAATCATATGAATCGGATGTGTGTCTTGACTTCCGCCGAACCCACGAGACTGACTCACCGAACCCCTGGTGTTCGATCGAACCCAGGTTAAGAACCACTGGATTAGATAAATAGAGTAATAGTATGCAACTTTGCCTGATCCTTTTTGCTGATTAGGAACCACTCTGTTTCTCCATATTCTATTCTGATGGCCGCCTCTTTTCCTGAATATAGGTTATGTATCAGTATGATCAAATGTTGTGGCACTCTCATTCTTTTAACAGCATTCCATAGCTTTTCAATATCTATACAGTCAAAGGCTTTGACTATAGTAAAGCACATGGAGATATTCTTCTGGAATTCCACTGTATTTTTGCAATCCGTAGTTCCTTATACATATACATACGCATTATGGACAACTGGCAATTTGCCTTAAAAAATTATTGGCTGCAGCGTGTTGGTTAGTCCCAACTAGAACATATCCAATTGATCAAGTTTTGAATGGTGAGTCAACAGATAGATAAGTCTAATGTATTCAATGGCTCTACTCTAGTCAGGACTAAAGGAGTATTCAGGCTTATGTCTTTTTGCACATTATTATCTAATTTTGATTACTGTAATTGTTTGTATTATTGGTTTTAGTGTATTTTGCTGGATATTTGTAGTTTTGTACTGTACAGGTATTTGTACTGTTAAATATTTGAGATGTGTGTGTGGTTTATGTAGGCTTCAGTAAGGAAGAACAGGAAATTTTAATGAAATTAAATAACAAAAATAGTGTCAATAATAATGCAGTAATAAGAGGGATGCAGTCTGACTCCACTTTAAGTGCTGAACACAAGCCTATGGATTTCTGCAATTTGTAATTTTATGGGGTCTACCAAAGTGGCTCAAATGGGTAAGGCAGTGACTCTGTTGATTGCAAGATTGGTAGGCTGGGAGTTCAAGGCCTGGGTGCTGCATGATGGGATGAGCTCCTGTTATTAGTCCCAGCTTTTGCCAACCTAGCAGTTTGAAAGCATGGAAATGCAAGTAGATAAATAGGTACCACTTTGGTGGGAAGGTAAACAGTGTTCTGTGCAATCATATTGGCCACATGATCACAGTGTAGTTTCTGACAATGCTGGCTCTTTGGTTTAGTAACGGAGATGAGCACCGCTCCCTATGGTCAGACATGACTTGACAACCTTGTCAATAGGGAGTACCTTTACCTTTTACTTAATAGTAATGTAATCTTTTCTAATGTAGTTAGAGTTTACGTGATTAACTCATATAAATAAGAAGACTCTCCTAGTTTTTTTCACCATGAAGGCATGCTTTAACTTTCCAAGGCATATTTTAATTTGCGAGGAAATGGACTACAGGCTAGCCAAATAGAAGCAGTCAGACTTTAGTTCTGAGTAACATGTATATTGAATGGCTATGTCTTTGAATGTATATTGAAGGTTGATGCCAGAAAATACACAGTATTCCAAGCATTTCCCAAAATTTATGGAAATGCCTGGAATTCAGAAAGGATTGATTAGCATTCAAGGGAAGTGACTGTTCAATATTTACACCACAGAGAGTTGGCAGAAGCAAATAATTGTACATAAAGCTGACTCTTGTTTTAATTAAAATGGTATAATAGGTGGTAGGTAGGATATATATATATATTTTGTAGTGAGCAAAGCAGTTTAACAATGACCAGATATAACTCATTTTGAGTTCAGAGTTTAAATCCAATCAATATGCATTTATAATGAGGAAAGAAGTGGATAATATTTATTACAGGATTGCAGCTAACAGTAATGGATGGGAGTGTGGTTAGTTAAGTACATCTTTTTACCCCAAACACAATGATTTTTGACAAAATATTTATCCAGTTAGCTTTAATTGCTTTTATTAATAGTTCTCTTACTTCTCAGTGTAATGGCATTCACAGATGAAAAATCTGTGAATAATTCAAGCTGGCGTTTATGTCATCTTGCAGTGGCCAAACTCTAACTGATCCAACCTGTCAAGAATAAGAATAATATATAGTCAGAATTTATACTAAATATTGGCCATTATAATGCTCCTGAGACAGGAAAGAAGGAATCAGTAATTAAATCAGATTCTAGGCAATTGGAAGTTTTCATCTCTGGCCATAAGGAAAAGATGTCAAACTATGATTTGGTATTACCTATGAAGACAGCATGTTGTAAATAAACCCTACCTCAACAATAGCCTCTTGAGCCATTATCAATGTGGAGATGGTGTAGGAACCTCATACTCTCCTTGTGTCAGATGGACAAACTAAGATATATCTTCCTATATTGTGATATTCATATCCACCTTTACAGAAGTGGCTGTCTCAAAAAAAAAAATTTTTTTTTTTTGGGTATCTTCATGGGACTACCTATTGGTTTAGCCTCTAAGACTGCATCCACACTGCAGAAATAATCCATGTTGACACCACTTCAATTGCCATGGCTCAATGCTATGGAATTCTGGGGATTGTTGGTGGTTGTGGCACCAGAGACCTCTGACAGAGAAGGCTAAGTGCCTCACAAAACTGCAATTCCCAGAATTTCCTAGCACTGAGCCATGGCAGTTAAAGTAGTGACAACCTGGATTATTTCTGCAGTGCGTATTCTGCCCAAGAATCCCTTAGGTGATTTGAATTCCCTGATGTGTGGTATGTTAATTGCTGATGTTGTTCTTTTCTTCTTATGGGATTATTATGTACCCCACATTGCAGGCAAGCTAAGGAGGTGCTTGCCTAAGACCATCCTTTGCATTCATTGCTGAACCAGGAATGTTGCTGACTATAGCTCATGATCTGAACCACAGTGTATTTAGTAGTGATATGGACATGGATTCAGTGGAGCCAGTCAGAACTAGCCAGATCCAGCACCTCCTGAACCTGAAGCCACCTTGCCAGGGACCACCTTGCCACCTCCTACATATAGCCCTTACATTGGGATTAGTTGCACAACTTCAAGAGCTCTGCTGTCCCAAGAGTTGTAGTGCCAGTAGCAGCAGCATGACCAGCTCCTGGAGAGGAAACAAATGGTCAGATTGCAGTCCAGAGTGTTGTCCATTCAAGGCTTCCTATTGAGTGGAGGTTTGAAGGAGTAGTCTTGTGCCCAGCAATATAAAAAGCCACCGTTCAGGGCTGCTTTCAAGGTCAAATGTGTACTTGGAGTTATCCATGGTTTTCTGCTTCCATGGCTTCTCCTATGAGCTCACATCAGTGGCCTGAACATGATAGGGCACTGCAATCTCAAAACTGCAAAGCTGGAGAGCTACAGTTGCTCACTTCTAAACCAAATGATAAAAGCACGCAGCTTTGTTTTAAAGAAATTCAATTGCAATGGTGTATTCAGACAACACTACCTATACTAAATGTCTTTATAAGATACCTTGAGGAATCAACAATACATTTAGAAGCAATCAACATATTGTAGACAAGACTTTTAATCCGCAAATGACAGGAACTGCCAGCTAGAAACATGGCCTCATTGCTCTTCTGTGTCTCTGCAGTTTGCTCAGTCTCTAGGCTGAAGAAGGGGAGAGGAATGAGTGCCAACATTTCAATGATATACCCACATTGTTTCTCAATAGCAGAAATAGAGGAGCATGTTTTAACCAAGTCCTGACCTTCAGAGGATCACATCTGTATACCATGAGCTTCCCTCCCATGTACTATACTAAAATTCTGTGACTTATTCCCTGATTTACCAGGCCTGCAGGTTTCTGGTGCTATACAAATTTGAGCTCTTTTTAAGCATTTTGCTGAACCAAATCTACTACTGAACCTTTTAATTTGTTCAAGTGGCCTTCCAGATCCTAACAAAGGGTCTATAATGCCACCATAATGCAGAATATTATGTATGCTTCTACATTACATTTGCTTCTGACTTTTATTCACCATTGCTTGTTAGACTGTCTGAACCCACTCCCAAAAGCGGTTAATCTTAACTATGGTGTATCTGAAAAAAGCCAATTTAAAACCACTTTTTTAATATAAACAATGCATACTTGAACCACAATTTAGGATTCAGGCATAGTAGTTCTACAGGTTGGGCTCCAGAATATGGCTCATCATAAGGCCACTAAGCTTAAAGATACAAAAACCCCGAAAGAATCCACCTTCCAGTTCTCTTCTAATTATTATTTTATTTTCATGAAGAAAACACTAGAACCTCCCAAACTACCAAACTTCCATACTGACACGAGAAGAAAAAAGATATTGCCATTCTCAGGTTTTGTTTTCCTAGCAACAGCTACAACTTTTTATTTCTACCTTTCCATTTATTTATTTATTTTAATCCCAAGATATAGGCTATCAAAACAGACCTGAGAGGCCCATGTGCATTTCTTGTTGTGGTCCATGACAGGGTTTTTTGGTTGCTCCCTCAGTGATGTGCATCTTGATGTAGGCTACAATGTTTATATGCTGGATGGCTTCAAGATGGGCAATGGGAAAGGTAAATATAAAGAAAATTATCCTTTCATCTCCCTCCCCTCCTTTTCTTCTTTTTAAAAATTATTTTTAGAGTTACAGCATCATAGTATGCAAAGGCATCTTGCACACCTTTGATACTAACTGAAAGAAAATACATAGCACATCAGTGAAATAGTACTTTTGTACTGAAATACTATACTCTAAGGAAAAAATAAAAATACCAAATAAATATTCAGAGAGGAGACCATTTCAAAACCCAGAGCCATATCCCAACTTCACCATGTTCCTGCATAGCAGGGGGTTGGACTGGATGACCCTTGTGGTCTCTTCCAACTCTATGATTCTATGATTCAAACCACATCCACTGCTTTAATAAAACCTTCCAGTGTGGATCCAAGAAATTAAATAAAGGAAGCCACTGACAGGGGCTGCCTCTTATCTATCTCTTGCAGAATGCAAGACTGCAGGGATTCTCCATGAAATCAAATGAAGTAGCCTATGTGTACAAGAGCTATAAGAGTACACTGGAATAGGTTCCAGGGATTACTGAGGACTACTCCATGCTAATGAATTCACCCATTAAATTGTGCATGCACTTGCATGGACTACTGTCATGAAGGAGCAGCTATTTCAACAATAACAGCAGCACTTTTCAAAGAACTCCAGTCCATTCTGCATGTAGCAATACATCTATGGACCCAGTTTAATGAGAGCAAGATGCAGCTTTTGGAATGAGTGGAAATGGCTTCTCAATTAACACTTTTGAACTAGGGATAATTCAATTCCTATTCACAACATCCATCAAAATGTAAATTCAAATTTGTAGATTTAATTAGCAATTAATGAACTGGTTGGTACTGAAGGCAAGCCCATATTCCATCCAGTTTCTCTTTCCATTCCTTCCTTTTGGAGTGCAATGTATACAATCATAATAGGAAATAAATCTTTCCTCTATGAAACAGACCTGTTTTTGGACACCTTTAAACAAAAACAACAATGAAACATTGTCTTGTATCCTTTAGCACTATTACAGGCATTCACTCTGTTAGGACATATTGGACGATTATAGGTCAGCCTTTTTTTAAAAAGCCATGGGTTTCAAGTTAGCAGTAACCATTTATCAATTCCAGAGATTATGGCATGATTTACTGTCCTGGCATGGTGTATTCTCTGATTTTCTGCCTCCTATGAAACATTGTGCTTTCCTTTTCTATTGATGTATCAACTATAATAGTTACAAGCAGCTACAGAAAAATCAATAGTGGACTTTCATTACTGAGCACATAAAGTAAAAGAGGACCATGCTGTGAGGGTCTCTTGCTGTTAAATAGTCACTGCCTGCAAGGTACACAATAAATGTCTGTTATTTTGCTCTAAATGAAAGATGTCTGAATTTGAAACATCAAGCATTTCAGATTTGGGATACAACCAGGGCTTCCAGTCAGGCTCACCTAGCTAGCAGTTCTTCCCCAAGGCAGGTAACAAAACTGATCTGTCTTTCCTTCTGTAAGATCTGAATTCCAAAAAAAAAAAAAAAAAACCCAAGGCCAAACAGGAAACAGAGCATCCCATACAATATTTTTTAGGCATCATGTTGCACTCCCTATGGTATGCTTACCTGTGTTAAACTATGCATTTTTACTGTGCACAGTGTCTCAGATGTACCCTTTAGGCCACAGTGAACAGAGCAATAACCTGAAAGCTGAGAACTTTGATCAGCAGCAGTGATCAGGGCAAGAGAAAAGAGGCATCATGTGATCCTTTTCAATGGCTTAAATTCAAGACTTGCATCATGAATGGGAAGCTTTTGTGCTAAAGCATTGGTTCTCAAACTCCAGTCCTCCGTTTGTTTGGAGTTCAACTCCCAGAGGTCCCAGCCACCTTGGATAATTTGACCTGAAGTCAAAAGACCTGAGGACCAAAGATTGAAAATCACTGTACTAAAATTCTAAATTTGTTTTACATTGTATTTCTTTTTCTGGAGCCAGCTCTACCATTATGTAGAGGAGCAGATTTTAGTTATTTAATTTGCAGTTTCATTGCCAATGATGGTGTGAAGTATTTGTTGGATTTTCTGTCAAAATAGTTTGGCTTGTGTCAAGTAATGTTCTCCTTTGACTAGAGGGAGGGAGGATGAGCAGCACCTCTAGCAACAGGATCCCTCTGGAGCAACCTATGTGTTAGACCACATGTATTGCAAATACAGAATTCCATGTGTTATATTGACAGTTATCCAGATCAGTTGAGCTCACACTGTTTGGTTGTTGCCAGACACTGGTGTCCCCACCCCGGGGCTCTCAGGAGTTGGTGGTAGGCAGCTTGGTCCTCTCCTTCACCATGGTGATGGAGGCCTCTTCATGAGGAAGCCTCCACCATTGCAGCAAAGCCAAGAAAGGCACACCCAGACTTTTCTTCACCTCCACTGTCATGGCAAAGCTTGGAGGGGTACAATAGGAGGAGGGCCAACCAGGTGTCATCACTCTTGAGGGATATCATCCTCTGTGCTCCACACACCCCACACCCCTCTAGTGATGCCGCTGGCCAAACATATTGGTGACAAAAGCAGCAAGGCTTTTTCAATGTGTTGTGGGGAAGTGAAATGGTGGACTAGATTCCTCCAAACAAGTGGAATAGGGGTATGATGAAAATCCTTAGTAGTGTAGCCATGACCTCTAGCTGAAGTGCTGAGTAGATCTTTTTCAATCTGTGTTTCAACCAGAAGCAGAAGAACCCTTCCACACAACACATTATACCACTGTTGTTCCACTTTAACTGCCATAGTTCCATCCCATGGAATCTTGGAATTTGCCATTTAGAAACATTGAAATCAGCACTTGCCTTAAAGTGATTAGAGTATTAGGTCATTTCACACTACGCACTTTAACTACCATGCCTTGATCTTCTGGAATCCTGGGGTTTGTAATTTGGTGAGGCACTACACACTCTCAGCTGTGAAAGGGTCCCAGGTTTCACTCCACCACCTTCCTCCCTAGGCAGAAAGGTGCAGAGGCATGAGTCCTTCCAGGAGTTCCCAACACTACCAAAACCTGAGCTGAAAGCACTTCACTTTGCTCTATTTCCCATCTGTGAAGGAGATCCCAGTCAGAGCTTCCTAAGGTTTGTGGCTGAGAGGCTAACAGATCACTACTACTCCTTTTTCCTTGTGTGGGGATAGAGGAAGGGACAAGATTCACTGTCAACCAGTGTTTCCATTTCAGAGCCTTTCTGAGACAGGGAGACCAGAGAGTCCTATTTCTCTCAAGCAAGAGACAACACAAGAAATTTCTTTGCAAGCACAGGGCAATCACTTCTCTTATCTCCAATCTCCTATTTGGTCACTACAGATCTGGATTGCAAGATCACTAATGGTATCTTAGATATCTGTAAGCTACCTATGTGTCCCAGTGCATTGTACCAGAGGGGGCAACTCTTTGAGGTTAGGGGAGTGGTATCTGGTGGCTTTCATGTCATGTCATTGGGGCAGTGATCCATCTGCCATACCTTCGTGAGCAAGTTTTAAAATATAAAATGTGCTTTAAACACCTTTTTAAGAAATAAAACGTCAAAGGGCCAGGCAGTAACATGTCAGGCACAAGCTACTTCCTCTGCCTGATTTTAAATATGGGTGAAGGGCTTCGATGAACACCCTGGGAAGAATATTCAAACAAATGTTTGAGCATATAAATCAAGATATTGCTTCAAAGCAAAGAAAACAATAAGACTAAAGCTAGATGAAAGAGTATAGAAGTCAGCATTCAGTTCAAAGTTTATTCATTGATCTGTCTGAAGAGCAAGTGCAGGGTGGAAATAGAGTTCACATCGCAGCAGAAAAAATTTTGCTTATTCTCACATGCATGTGCATTATATAGTTCTGTCAATATCTGTAACTTAGCAAAACCTTTTCATAGGGTCTTGTACTATATGTTTTAGTAGGGTCCCCAGTACTGTAGAATTCCCAGCCCACTGTCATGAATTAATTAGCTAAGCTAACATTTCTGAGCAAGCTTGTAAAAGCTTGAAATGCCATAATTACATGCAAACTTCATCCTCATTTCAGAGACCAGAATAATGCCTTTCAGCTAATATTTATAACAAGAAGCGTTCAACCAAGATCTCTTGTAATTTTCATCATACCTGAGGCTGTTTTCCTCATTCGATTAGCTGAATTTGTCCTGAGGCAAGCCAGACATCTAGCAACAGCTAAATTCAACAACTGGAGCTTAAAATTTGGCTTAATATATCCCCACTTGGATCTGCCTGCTGAATTCTTTTTCATATGATAACACTGATTTATTCATAGTCTGGACTTGCTACCTGAACAAACTAAAACACATATCTTATTCTAACAATGTAACAAAACTTCAGGAAAAAAAGTAATCTCAGAAGATTTGGAATGAAAGCAAAATGAAGAGATTGGGGTATAAATACTTTTAAAGTGATTACAGAATCCCGCCACCCCCAGGAAAAAACAATTTGTTAATGTTTGTGGGTTTTACCCATTTGGTGGATACAGGTTAATTTTATAAATTTATCAGTACTAGCATAAATACCCTAAGGTCACCAGATCCCACCTGATATTGGAAGCTAAACAGGGTCAGCACTGACTAATACTTGGAGGGGAGACCACCAATGAATACCATGTGCTGTAGATGATATTTCAGAGGAAGGAACTGGCAAAACCACTTCTAAGTATTCCTTGCCTAGGAAAACCCTACAAAATTCCTGCAACCACCATGTCAACAGGCGATTTGAAGGCGCATAAACACACACATAAACAGCTTGACTCCTGCGTTTTACATAAGAATTGCAGACCTGTATTTAACCATAGTAAACATATATTCCTTTCTTCAGCAAGAACGAAGTGAACTCTATTTCTTTTTATGCCACCAGAAGCTGCTGTGGCTTTTTCCTTTGACTATTCCTTTGAAATAGCCAAAAGGTACTTGTCCATTTGAAATAAATTTTTTGAAGTGGGGAAAGTAGGGAAACATTTACTTTAGTGTAGGGTGGGGAAATTTTGAGCTCTAGAGCCAAATCTAGTTTCCTGATAGGTTGCCAATGCAGCTTGTAGCCTTCCCCATGACACCCTCTTTAGTAGTTTATCAATGTTTATATGGACTTTTCCCATTTTAAGGCTTAGTTATTGTCAATAAAAGCTGTAAGTTAAATGGCCCTACCCGTTAATAGGATGCATCCCCTAAAAATTGCTCTGGAATTAGATTTGGCCCTGAGGCTAAGGAATTTCCCCACCCTCTCTTTGGTGGTTCCATGCAGAGTTCAAGAGCCTTAACACATTACATGTCAAGCTATCTCGGGGGATGGAGGTGGCATTTTCCCCCAAAGTGTCAGAGGCCAGTACTATGTCTCTGTCTACAACTGTTTATTTCCTAGAAACTTTTCAGTGACTGACAACAAGTGTTTGGTGGGCCAGCAACAATCTGTGGACCACCACTTTGAGTAGCACTGCTCTAATGAACCTGAGGAGATCCCTCAGTGATAAACATACTTCCCCTGTCACTTTAGAGAAGGAGGTACCTCTATGTAATCACAAGGAGCAGTTCAATTTATTCTGAATGAACGTTTCTCTCTTAGGACGTTATCACACGTGGGCCAGAAAGTGATAATAAAGTG
>CM034706.1:155451377-155468025 GCA_020142125.1 Phrynosoma platyrhinos
GAAAAGATAATATATTATCATTCAAAAAACATAAAATGTTCTTGTCAATCTTCTTAAATGACAATGGTTTCCATTTGAGGTGAAGTGGAGAGAAATTGTAATAACTGAAAAATATATTTTGGTAGATTTGGGGTCAGGCAGGTTATTTTGGCAGTCACTGGAGTGTACCAGATGGTTCATTAGCATAACAGTAGACAAGTCAAAGGCTTTCAGAATAATTTTGAAAATGTCAAAAAGAAACAGGAACACTGTCATTTTTTATTAGAATTAACTACACCATACCCTGGACAGAGATTTCACCTTGGGTCAGAAAAATTAATACAGAATTTTATGAATTGTGTAATATGGCGGGTTAAAGCTACGCCTTCCTCTGGGGACTCATTTGCTGGCAATATATTACAGTCCTGTATATTAGGAATCTTCACCCTTTCCCTCCATAAGATATGTAGAGGGAAAAAGAGTTGACCTTGCTCAAAATCCATTGGTGTTTAATTGATCTGAGGTATATGCAGAATTTCAACAAGACACTTTTCTAAAGCTTCACTGTGATCATTTCCCCTAGAAATGTGGCAGAGGGATTTAGTTGAATATTCAACAGCATGTAAAGCATTCTTTTGTCAAGTTGAAAACGTAGTCCTTAAGTGAAACACCATTTTAGTAAACAAGAATTAAAATGCATCTTTTTTTAAAAAAAGAAAAAAATGTTCTAATTCTCTGTGTTCCTTCTCTTTTAATTAAAAAAAAAACATTTATTCAGATGTCAAAAACCTGGAGAACTTCCAGCTGGTAGAAGGTGTGCAAGAACAAGTGAACGCTGCTTTGCTGGATTACACAATGTGCAACTATCCACAGCAGACAGACAAATTTGGGCAACTTCTCCTGAGACTTCCAGAAATCCGAGGGATCAGTATGCAAGCGGAAGAATACCTCTATTACAAACACCTGAATGGGGATGTGCCATGTAATAACCTTCTCATTGAAATGCTGCATGCAAAGAGAGCATAAATTATATCCTTTTACACAGTTTCTGTTTTTCAAAAGAGAAGGGGGGAAGGATTACTCTGAACTGCTCCAAGCAATACTAATTAAAAGAACATGGTTTGAAGGAACTTTGCAGAAACAAAGATTAAACATTAAAATGATATAATAATCAAATACTTAATAGTAAATAAGTGATGTATCAGGGTATTTGTATTGCAAAACTGTGAATCAAACACTACAGAGTCTCCCCAAAGGAACTTACATTGGACTTTTTATCATCAGAGTGAAAGGAGATTGTGAACAGATATGAACACCATTGACGATGTCAGATGAAATGAATTGGAACAGAACTCATGATTCTTGTAAGTTAAAACATTGCCACTTACCACTATGGAGAAATGTAGGATCTTATCTGTATTACTCAGCTAACAGATCAAAGGGATCTGTATGAGCTATATCCCTTCATTAGCAGGACTGAAAACTCCTCTAAAGGATGCAAATGGCACCATCTTTTGTCATCCTTCCAAGGACTAAATTCTTATTTCTCCTCCAGAAAGTAAGAGTGACACCAATCTGTATTAAAGATCTGGCATAGGTCACTTTCACAGTATGTATACCTAGTAACACCACCAAAAGAAACAAATAAAGCCTGGGTTGTTGGGTTTTGTTTTGTTTTTTGTTCTTTTTTTTTTCTTTTTTCTTTTTTTACTGTCTGTGACTCAGGCCTGCAGATATAGTTAATGTAGGGGGAAATCTGGTCATAAGGTTAGTGTGACATGTTTTTTTGTGTGTGTCCAAAGTTTGTTTTTTGCCATTTTGTTCATGTCATTCAGCCAGGCAGTATTCCTCTTCCAGTAAGGGAAGAAGGAATGGCTACAAGTGCTGGAATTAAGCTGATCCAAAGTGACCATCAGTGGACCGTTTTTCCAATGCACTGGCTCGGGCGTTGCTGGAATGGCTTCTCAAAGCTTTTAGTGCCAAATAAGCTTGTGGATACTACTCCGTTTCTTGGACATCATCTTGAAATAAATCTATTTCTTCTTAGTGATTTCAAGCGGTAGAATCTCTTGATCTGCCACATTTGACCTGCAATGTAGTTACAGTGAATTACTTGGATTTCAAAAGGTAACTTTATTCATGTAACCTCAAATTATACTTCCCTAACCTTGTGCTCTGTGACTTCTACCATGTCCTGTGAGTATCTATATGAGCGTAAAGGACATAAAATGTCTGTCATCTGAAGATGACTTGTAAATTAGCATAGGCCTGTGCAGTGTCACCCACCAAGTCAAACATGGCCCAAAAGGCATTGATATGAGCTGCTATTTTAAATCTCACATAAGGCCATGGAGAGACACTACATCGGGATAGTACTGTGGGAAATTTAAAATGGTATCTTAAATACTGAAATGAATGGGCTGTTCTTAGCAGTTTTCATCATCCTAGTCAGAATAGCCAGAAGTGAGGAGCTATGAGACTTACAGTTCAACAGTATCTAAAGTCTCATTATTACTGTTTCAGGGAAGGCCCCCATGATGATGTGCCCTGCCAGAGCCTTTTGTTGCCATCAGCTGGCCAAGAGTGCCAGGTACTTGTAAGAGATATAGCTTCAAAAGTAGCCTAACACAAATTGGTTGTCACCAGGCTCATCTAATTGCTTGCCAAATTTCTCTAACTCTAACCATATTTAACCAAATTGAACTCTGGCAGTTCCAAGGCAGGCACAGTCTTTGCTTCATACAGTCTTTGGTCTTTAAGACCAAATGGCCTTTCTGAAAGTTTTAAGTGTTTGGTTTTTTAAAACATTGTTTTAATCAATTTTAAAAGAGTGTGGCTGGAATCTTGTTGGGGACTTACGAATGCACAAACAGCATAGTTGTGATGCTACATCCTTATCCCCCCCCCCCATCATTATTGACTGGGCAGCAGTTGCTGCAATAGATGGGGATCTATTCTCCTGTCACTCAGGAAGTAGCTAAATGATGTTCCCACCCATTTACATGAGTAATCTCTGGTGAGACAGCCAGAAGCAAGACCTGTTGTAATTCCCCTTTGTGGCAGAGATGGTTCACATGAGGGAACCATCAGGCAGCTACTTCCAGTTCATCAGGGGAACAGACTTCCATTGACAGCAGCTGCTGCCCAGCAAGTAGAAACTGGGGCTCTCTATGTATCCCATGAAGTAGAGACTATGTAGGGATAAAAAGAAACACCAAAATAGTCATGAGTTCATAGGTTACACATTTGTAACAACAGGATTCTGTCTTGCTTTTCCTTGTTTTGACTATTTTTATTTACTGTACATCAGCCTTAGGAGCCCCATCAGACTGAGAGGTGAAAAACAAATACTAAAACAAAAATTTAAAATAAATAAAATGCCGTCTCTTTATGCCTTCACTCTACCAGGGTCTGTACAGCTGGTGAAGCCATCTCAGGCTTTAATCTGACATTTAAAGGAGCCACCATTTGTACCTCTTGGATGCATAAGGCTGGTCTAGCCCAAGGGGAAAATACTCCCATATTTTTTGAAAAGGTGGCAGCCTTTACAATCTATATCTCGGGGACTATAGCTGTTCAAGGGAAGAATGCAATGCATTCTACAATCACACATTCCCTTCCTTGCATCAATGTAGCAGCCACCTCACCTCACCAGATTTTTCTTTGCCCAGCACCTGAGATTCAAGTAGTTCAATTTTAACTAACTTCTGGGTCAAAATGTAGGTAGTAAAAAGACAATAGACAAAATGCTTTTACCTATGCAAAAAAAAAGATATCAAAATGTATAAGCTGATGAAGACAAGCTAGCTGGTTAGTATGACTGCTAGTTTGAAGAACAATCCATGTTTTAGACAGCCTTTGGAATAAAAAAAATGTAATTTAAAGCAAATAATTCCAAAGCAAAAATCTTTAGAGGACAGACGTATAATCCTGTCATGTCGACGTAGACCAAAGTCTGCTGTAGAACAAATATTGAAGAAGAACAAATAACAATCTCTCTATCCAAAACAAAGTTATCAGTATTATCAAATGTAGTGCCACAATGATGAAAGCTTTGCCTTATTTCAGATTTCTGAATGGTAACTGTACAAATGTAGATCAACATGTTTGGGATGGGGGAAGTATTAATACTTTACATTTTTTTCAGAAAAGAAAAAAGATTGTCATGTTTACATTTGTTAGTTCCTAAGGAGGGCACGGGGAACTGTGATGATGTTGCAAAGCCGTGATTTCCTTAATGTTGCTTTCTGATTGGTAATTTGTTTTACCAGTACTTAATTACTGTATGTCGTGAGACACTAAAATCAAAAAAGGGAATCCCATTTACACTTTAATTTTTTGTTTTTGTTTTTAGATTATTGGCTGCACAATCATTTGTAGAAACTGTATAGAACCTCTGCTCCCTTAGCTTTGTTTGTCTGGATTTTGTTTTGTTTTCATGAAGATTGCTGGCTTTTAAATAGTTTATTTATATTGTATATCACAGTTTTCATTGTAGACAATTATGATGCTAATTTATTGTTCCTTGGTTTCATCTTTATATTAAAAGAATATAGCCAGAATTTTTTAAAAGCCAAATATATGTGTTTATTACAGCATGTCTTCAAGTTATAGCTCATAGTTCAGGGACATACAAGGGTCTTTACAGTTTAAGATCATTTGCTTGATTAAATGTCTGTAAATCTTCATAATCCTAAATGTAGTTTATTTAAAATCTATTGTAAATTTTGTGATTTGCACCTTCCATAGTTTCATGTGAACCTGGAGAGGTGCATTGTTATGCGAACATTCTTTTCCAAGCAGTGGACATTTGTATACCAAAGACAACATTTATTTCTTTTGTACAGAACAAAGTATTTTATCACCATGTAAATTTGGTCCAAGGTTCTTTTTACATGTGGATCTAGGCAAGCTGTGAGGTTAGAAGAGGGAGAGAGAAAGAGAGAGCTGTACTCACAAAGAGGTATTTCACTGACCATTAATATGTCCTGCTACCAATAGATCTTTTCAAGGGTGTAGAGAGGAGGGGGGGCTGCTCCCTCTAAATAAGAATTATTCTCAATGAATTTTCCTGCAGTCCCCAATTTTCTAACATTAAATTAACTTAAACATTTAGTTGAGCTTTTAGAAATACAGTTTATGCACCCCCAAAAAAGGGGAGGACAGGCAAAGTGACCAAGGGGATGCAAACACAGCAAATATACATGTTCTCCATATGAACAATTTTCAGTGTCTTGTTTTTTGCAAAGCGAGAAATTTGGTGATTGAATGAAAATTTCATTGGGCACAGAATCCTTATTTGAGAGCCAATATCTTCATTTTGTCTTCCCAACCCCCATAGATACCCCTCTACATCTGCCCCTCCATGACTAGAGAAGGGAAAGAAATTCAGTCAATTTCAAACTAATATATGAACTTACATAACTCAGTTATCCATCAAGAAATACATTTCTTCCAATTGTGTGATCAAGTTCTCCAATAAAAAAATGCATATAATATGCATACATTAGGAGAAATTGTACACAAAATGCATTTATTGGTGAAAATAGTGTTCAAAAACGCATCACGCCACAAATGTGTTAAGAACATTCGAGTACTAAGAGAAATACAAAATTGCATATGGATTTTCAAGTGAAATGGATTTTCATTTAGATTTCTTTTAAAACATTTCCTAGTCCAGAATGCATCAAACTGAAGACTGGAAAAAATTCTCAAAATTCAGGACAATGTGAACATAAGACTTGGAAAAGGAGCAACCAAGACAAAACCAAATGGACACCACCACCCCCCGGCCATCTCTCCCCTGGAGTTCTTTTACACTGTACAATTATAGCATAGCATTGCAGTTTAACTGGCATGGCAATGTCCTATGAAATCATGGATTTTGTGGTTTAAGGAGGCATTTTAGAATTCTTAGCCAGAGAGCTCCAGCACTCTGCAAACCCCAGGATCCTATAGCAGCAATGGCAGTTAAGTGGAACTATAACACTATAATTGAATGGTATAAATGGGCCCACAGGACATGGATAGCATTGGGTTCTTTGACTCCTAGCCTCTAAGAAAATAAACAACTCACAATTTGCTGGTCTTTAATGGGAACCTAAAAACCCTTCTGTCTCACCCTAACCATTAATAAGCTCAGAGCTTGGAGAAGGTTTGTTTTGGAGTTTGATTTTTTTTAAGACATACAGGCCCCAGGATGCCAGTGGCCAAAGTATCTGGGGCTTCTGCCAGAATCCATTAAAGTATATTTTCCAAGCTCTGTCACCAACACCCTAAGACTATTATTGGTGAAGCAGTATTGATAGCATTCTTGAGAGCTAGGGCTTGCAAGACCACTTTTTATAAGTACTCAAAAAAGCAACCATCTGAAAAACAGACCCTGGGTTCTAACATTTGCATTAGCAAATTGGTGGGGTTACCAAACTTAGAAAAGCCAAGCATGGGCAACTCTTAGATATTTTTTTCCCCACACCATCAATTCTGTCTTGAGAATCTTTGAGAAAACACCCTATATATTCAATACCAGTGGCAACATAGCTTTAAAAAATGTAAAAATCAAGTTAGTGTCAGTGTCAATTAAAGGTAATACTTGTCTGCATTTCACAAACCCCTTAACTTTTTGTTCTTTTGCAACATTATGGCAACATTTCACTGAAAACATAATAACTAGCAAAGCACAGTTCTCTTTGGATAAAATCAGCTTGTTCATGTAAGGATGCTAAAGGCAACGAATGATTAGTAGAAATGGTAGGATATATAGTAGCCGATATATGTGGATTCCAAGAATCCCTCCAGTTTTCCCATTTTGCAAAATGAATGTTAACTGCTAACCACTTTGTAATAAGACATTTACTTACAATTGCTTTATTGATTACATATAGTAAAAGCAGACTAAAATACAAAGTTTTGGCTTTGGCTGGTTTCTTATAGTTGTTCAGTGTTTGTAACCAGACAATCTGTAGTGTCTGAATATTTGTAAAGACAAATATGTTCTGCCGCTGCCTGGCTTTTGAATCCATGCAACCCTTTTAGAATGTGCAGTTACTTGTTAAAAGTTCTCTTACTGTATATGTGAAGTTCAAGTTGTTTCATGTCAGTTCTTGCCAGGAATTTTCTCCACGCCAATGGATTTTTATTTCCAGTATTTCAATAAATATTGATATGGCCATTCCGATCATTTTAAAATTGTTTTTCTGATAACCTCACTGTTTAAAAAATGTTGAGAAACATAATAATAATAAAATCAATTCTTCAACTAGAAGCAGAAGACAACATTGATGCAGAAAAAGATCTATCCATATAAATGTCTACAGCCCTTTGTTCCAAATGTTTACAATGAGATTTAACACAGAACAATTCTTACAGCAGGTTTCAAAAAGGGAATTGCACTGGCAGAACACCAGGGGTGCATCTACAGTACACAGTTATAGCACTTTAATGCCACTTTAACAGATGTGGCTGCATCACTTGGAATCTTGGGATCTGCAGTTTCATTAAGTTATTAGAATTTGCTACTAGAGAGGATCATGACAATAAAAGTGATATTAAACTGTTATAGTTGTTGTGTGTTGTTACCCCTCCCAAAGAATCCAGCATAACCAGATGAGCAGCATCCATCCAACATAGGCATACATAGGACATTGGATTTAGCCCCAAATGAATTACACCAGTAGCATTGTACACAGATGATCCCAACTTGAATCCCTGGCTCCTCCACTGAAAAGGATGGTGGGGCTGAAAAAAAGGCCCTCGGAGACCTGGAGAGCAACTCCTGTCCAGAATGGGCATTACTTGGCTAAATGAATACAGTCAATTCTTTATCCACAGATTCAACTCCATGGCTGGCAAATACTCAAAAAATATCAATTCCAAAAATCAAACCTTGATTTTTCTATTTTATATAAGGGAAACCTTATATACTATGCCATTGTATTTAATGGGACTTTGGTATCCATGGATTTTTGTATCCATGGGGGTGTCGAACAAAACCCCAAGGGCCCACTGTAAAATAGTTGAAGAAAAAGATGCAGAATAAGAGTAGTGTTGATGATTCAAACCAGAGATGGCTGCCAAAGCCATGCACTGACCCTGTCCCATCCCACTGCCCATTGTGTCCAGGACAGCCCAAGACATATAGCTGCCTGAGGCACAACATCAATGGCAACTCCTCAATTTCCATGGTCAATGAGCCTAGCATCCCAAACCACAGTAGCATCTGATAGATTTCATGTCAAGCATACAGTGAATCCTCTCTGGGAGTTTATTCCAGACTTTAAATAAACTAGGCCATGGTACTGAACTCTCATGCACAAAATAGGTTCAGCACTTTGGACAGTACCTCTAAAGTACAATGAATCCCAGAACAGATTCACCATAATACTGACATGGAAGTCTCCAGCCATTCCTGTCAAGGTATTTTTGCATCTAAAGCAAAAGATTACACAGACACCTCTTTTCTATACTCACTTCCCAAGCAAAACTGCAACTATAATATATTAAAGAATCAATAATTTGTTGCCCTTTCATGACACACCCCAATTTGCTGCTTCAGATGACAGCATCACTCCTCCTAATGGTAGAGCTGCTTTGGTTTTGACCCATCAAGCTCAGCATCATTCACCAGCCTTGAACTGAGAGTTGGAAGTTATAAAGAGGTGTAAGCAGCAAAGAATTCCTATCTGAAATTCCAAAATTTGAAATATTCCAAAATCCAAGTTTGTTTACATGTATGTCTGAGATAGTGACACCTTTGCTTTCTGATGGTTCAGTGTATGCAAATTTTGGCCATGCACACAATTATTTAAAATATTGTGTATAAAATTACCTTTGGACTATGTATATAAGGTATATAAAAAAATGAATTTCATGTTTCAACCTGGGTCCCACCTCCAAGGTCTCATTATGTATATGTAAACATTCCAAAATCCAGCAAAATTCAAAATCCAAACACCTTCTGGCCTAAGCATTTTGGATAAGGGAGATTCAATCTGTATTGACAAAGCCGGAACTGATGGTAATGTATTCATTTTAGATTCATTATGTGGCACTGCTGTTAATTTGTATCTGGCATACAATGCTTTGCTTAACCCAATGTGTACAGATGATAGAAATAAAACACCACAATGTTGAAGAAATAGTAAAATATGTTTCATTATTCCATTTAGACTTTGCTGCAGAACCCAAACTGAAGACTTAAGGCTATATGCTGTTAAAATGATCAAATAGATCTTTTTCATACATGAGTGTGAATATTGTTCCATAGCAGATTTATTTTATATATATATATATATATATATATATATATATATATATATATATATATATATATATATATATATATATATCTTAAATTATCCAAGTTTGAATAGCACAGGCTTTTCCTAGCACACCCGGTCAATGAAATAATGTAACTATAAGCTGATGTTGGCTGTGGTAGTGGGATGTAGTTGTAAAAAAAGAGTCATCTGTTTCAAAGTATGGAAACAATTTGGAAGTCTTCACCTTCTTCACTATAAACAAAATGTCACCCTATCCAAGTTTGCTGAGGCCCTGATCTAGCATAACATAACTCTGATGAATGGTTATATTGATACTGAAGCATCTGGTGATCCTAAGTCAGCCTTCCTCCAACCTGACATGGCCATGCACCCTGAGGAAGATAGGAGCTGTAGTCCAATACAGTACAAATGGTAGATTAAGGATAGGATGGTGATGAACATCTCCAGGAGACCAGTCCTGCAGACATAAAAAGTTTATGCACCATTTGGTAGGGTTTTTTTGCTGATTATATTAATACAATATTTGACATTTGGGGGTATTTCATATCTGATAGTATTATCTGTTTAGTACTGGGTAAATAATATTGGACATGAAGTATTAATTTCTGACAGACTGTCAGAATGTCTAATAGCTTATCAGATTTCACATCTGAAAGAGTGTACTACAGGCTTCACCTTTTGTTTTCATCATCAGAAATTCCACACTGACATATAAAGTCCTGAAGACAAAACTGAACATTTTGCCCAGTTTTGACTATTTGTAATTATTGGTTCAGACATTAAAATAAAGGGATCATAAATGAGAAACAATGAGGTGTTAAATATGAGTGAAATCTAGCATACCTTGGGTACCTCACAGAATGTCTGACATAGGACATTGAAATTTCCCAGAATCATAAAGTTGGAAGAGACCACAAGGGTCATCCAGTCCAACCCCTGCCATGCAGGAAGACACAATCAAAGCATCCCCAACACCCTGCCTCTGTTAAAAAATAACCTCCAAAGAAGGAGACTCCACCACACTCTGCCACCCCACCACACATGGAAATTTACCATGTGTATGTTTGTACATTGCAACATATTTCACTTGAAGCCTGAAATACTGGAGACAGAGGGTCCCACTCCACTTTTCCTTTTTACTGACAACCCAAGACTGTTGCCAACCCAACCCCACCAAGAAATTCCATCAGTGCCACTCCTTTGTTCTTTTTACTTCTTTCTTTCTTTTTTGCGTCAAATATTTCATGAAAAGGGTCAATGTGGCTATTCCTATCATGCATTCCTGTGTCTCAAAAACAAATCCAAGAACACAAAGGAGAAACCATCAAAGAAAATGTCAAAGCAGGAAAAACTCTGCTTAGAAATTATCAGACCAGGTTAAAGACAAATCTGGCCAACACTACATAATTTAGCAAAATCATAGAATTTCTCTCTGGAAACCTGGGACCCTTTCACACTACACAATTACACCACTTTCAGGGCAATATCCTATGGAATCCTCTGGATGATTCTAAAAGCAAGGGCTTTTAGAATCATCCAGAGAACTCCAGGATTCCACAGGGTGCAGACGTGGCAGTTAAAATGGTATCATACCAGTATAACTGAGTAGTGTAAAAGGGCCACTGATGTTTTCTTTTAGTATACTCAGAGGATTGACTGGTTTTGAAGCCAGCTCTTCTGCAAGATAAGTCTCAGAAAACATTTTCACATTCTGCAGCAAGTCTTTGATTTGACTTATGGATCAAGGTGAGTTAAGAACTGAGTGAGAGGACCATTTATTTTGGGGAAATAAAAGAAAATATTGGGGGCACATTAAAAAAAGTTCTGTTTATGCAAGCAAGACAAGCAACTTATCAAATTCAATTTTGAGAACTGTCAGCTTCCATCATTCTATAATACATCTAAAGGATAGATTCTCCAGTCTCACATTATGCTAAGATTATGTCATGCCTTTGTTTGAAGGTTCTGTGTAGCTTCCTTGGATCTCCTCAAGGCTCCTTGACAAAATCAGGGTTCTGGGAACTAACATTTGAACCCCCTCTGGAACTACCCATGGCTTTGGGCTTCCATTTTTTAAATAGCCAGACCTCTTGGGCTGGCTTATAAGCCCAATGTAGAAAGCTGCAGTTGTCATGAAACTGTCTCTTCAGTTCACAAAAAAAAAAAAGAAGTCAACATTTTCCACAGACACATCCAGATCTTTGGGCAAGCCCAAACTGACTCTCTGGTTCCATATATAGCTTCCCACCCCATTATTATATGGGTGAGTATGCTGGTTTTCTATCTCAAAGGTCAGATTAGAAAGATCAGGCTACATTAAGACATTCAGAGGCCATTTTACATGTTATTTTAATATTTATAGACACATACACATACAAAGTCACCCTTAGTATATGTGGAGGATCCATTCTGGATGCCCCTGTGTACGGGGAAAAACGCAGGACCTCAAGTTCCATGTTTTTCTATGGATGCGCACTCCTGCGCTCAGTGCCCATGCGTACATATGGCATCCACATCATTTTAGATACCTGGGCTTGCCGTCCGCAGAAGATCAAAGCCGCGTATGGTGTGGGCACACTGTACATATAAAATCTGTATATTTTTTAGAAAAATATTTTTACATGAAAGCACTAACAAACTTTTTAAAAAATGTTGATGCTGTCACCAATGACAACTTTAAGAGGCCTGGTGGCTTTATCAAAAATGTGTATTATTCTAATGCCTATCTAAAACTGGAAGTGTAGGTGTGTTTATTATGTTCAGAGGTTCCTCCAATTTTGAAGGGTCACTAAACCAGGGAAGTACCCTGCCCCATGCAAGCTATCCTTCCTCCAAAACCTACAGATTCCCAAAAGAACCCTTTAAAATCAAAACAAATAAAGACAAATCATCATTCCCAAAGCTTCTGGGAACATTTAAATCAACATTTAAATAGCTCACCTACCCTGTACTGTTTAACAGTTGGCTTTTCAAAGCCAGAAGTGGACCACAGCTACCATGGCAGTTGAATCAACCTGCTTTAAACTGTAGCCCAGTTTAATTCTGCCATGTTCTAAAAGAGAGGTGGGCAACTGAGCCAGGAGTGAGGATTACCAATGATTCAATTAGTAAAATTGTTCTGGGGGGGGGATGATACAGTTTATTTTCTCCTCTTTCCCAGTTACTTCCTGAATCTTCCAAGGCTCCTGTTATCATCCATGTATGTATAACTTGGGTAAATAAGTATGTAGAGAGATCCTGTAGCACCTTTGAGACTAACTGAAAGAAAGAAGTTGGCAGCATGAGCTTTCGTAGACTTCAGTCTATTTCCTCAGTTGCATTTGGTGGAGTGGAACTCTGGCTTCCACTCCACCAAAAGCATCTGAGGAAGTAGACTGAAGTCTACAAAAGCTCATGCTGCCAACTTTCAGTTAATCTCAAAGGTGCTGCAAGATCTCTCTACATACCAATTTTACAGGCTAACATGGCTATATCTTTGAGTAAAACTGCATGTGATCATGCTGTAGGGATCACTGACATTGCAGGACTAAAAACGGTTTCATGCCTACAGTTTTTTTATTGCTGTCTATTGGGTTATCTATTGGGTTCCTATTTTGTGGGTCAGTCAAGGTCTCCCATCCACTTTAATCCACTTTAATTATTCAGCACTGAGTGCCCCCCTATCCCCAACCACACTAACTTGCAAATAAGGGTAAAACAAAATTTCTAGTCATTTCTATTCACAAAACTTCCAGTCATTTCATTTGTAATACACTTATTTTTGGCTGATCTTTGCTCATTTTTGCCATTTTTCCAGTTTGAGAGGGTCTGGGAGAGCAACTAAAGCCCTGCCACTGCATTTTCATGTATTTTCCCAGTGGTTTTGGTAATGTTCCACTTATTTTATCCTATTTTCTTTTTCTCATAAATATATATTTTTTTAAAAAACTGGATTTCAAGTTTGGGGAGTGTCCTGAAATGCTTGGAGGATGCAAAAATTGGAAGCCTTCCCCTCTCAGTTCCAATAGATTCCCAAATAATACTTATAAGCCAAATTTTCAATTTTTCTTTCATGTAAATTCCACAGATCAGAATACTGCATGGGATGGAGTGATCAGGAGAGTGGCATGATTGTTTGCTTAACTTCAGGAGGTCCATCACACTTTCCCAAAAAGTTTCTCTTGTTAACCTCTGTGTTTTTACACCCTAAAACAACCTGCAGGAAACTGGATTGTGAGGAAGAAGGCACCTTAAAATTATTACTCTTATGTCTAGCCCATGCCCCAGGCAGAAGCCTAACTTCCCATGTAAGGCCAACTGCCCATTTCAATCCCAGCAGCAGCCATTTGAAGTTGTCCGCCTCTGTAATGAAAACAACACAGAGCAGTGGCACCTCTTAAGCAGCCATGTAGTGATCAAACAGAATCAGAGAGTAGCATCTGTTAGGCCAGAGAACTGCTTCTCCTCACTAAATGTGGCAAGCTGTCAGAGCTGTCTGTGACCTATCACAGCTACTTGTAAATGCTGCCACCCTCCTTGAATTGCTGTCAAAACCAAACAAGGCTCTCAGGAACCATCACACACACACACACAACACACACCACTGGCAGAAATCGACTCAGATATTTGCAAAGGTGTGCCGTGAAGGAGGAAAGATGGGAGAGAATCTAAGAAACATTGAAAATCTAAGAAAACTAAAAAGCTAAGACATCTTTTTTTTCTTTTTTTCTTCATCTTCTGAATAGCAGGTGTCCCCCTCCCTGTCTGCTTCCTTATGATTAAAAAAAAAGTCTGCCGAGGACTGTTCCTCTCCCTCAGGCTGAGTACAAACAAAACTATAGCAGCGAAACAGTCGTAACTGAGAAAATTGTATATATTCAAGGTAGAGATACCTACAAGGGACTAGGAATCCTTTTAAAGAAATAAAAAAACTCATTTCTAAGCATTCCAGAGGGAAGTATCTCAGGTATGACAAAGAGGGCCTTATAGACATTGATTTATAAAGCTGGTTTAGAAGTTTAATTTTGCACACAGCAGGCAAAAAGTGCGTCTTTGAAGAATCAGAAGAAGAGTGCCATGTATGCACTTTTGGGTTCCCATATGTCTAACATGAGTAGAGATGTCACAGGAATGACAGGAACAACATGCACTGTTCTTGCTTCAGAAGAAGTAGAGACATGATCAATGGCACCACCAAGAGCAAGGCTGTTCCTCTGGTATACACATGGTGTCATCTAACATGCAACCAGCCCACAGGTTCTGGAAGATTGTTCAGAAACAACTAGACAATGCACAATAGCCCTGCAGATTTTTATGAGTGGATCTATCCCACAGTGAGCTGAGGATGAGAATCTAAAGCAGATGAAGTAGCAAATCAAAAGCCAGGCCAAAGCTATGTTGTCAGGGCAGAAGTGGCATCTCTATCCTGAGGTTATTGCCCACCTCCCATTGTTCTCTGTGATCTGTCACAGAGAAATCTGTAGTATCATGGGTATCGTAGCTCCAGGGCTGCAGTGTTTCCTCAACCTTCCTCTATTGCAGTGCTGCAGAGTATCAATGAACACGAGGGGTTTCCATGCACTAGTTCCCTGGCATCTGGTGGCTTCCATGGCGGTGCAGTGAATCCACTACAAGCTTTAGTATGAACTTTTGGAGACAGGATGCAGCACCTTGAATGACTGCTTTAAAGTTCAGGTTAAAATCCCATTGTTCTCTATGACCTCTCTCAGAGAAATCTGTAGTATCACAGGTGTCCTCCAAGGCTGGAGTATTTCCTCAACCTGCCTCTAGTCCAGTGCTGCAGAGTATCAGTGAACACGAGAGGGTTTCCATGCACTAGTTCCCTGGCATCTGGTGGCTTCCATGTCAATGGTGCAGTGAATCCACTCCAAGCTTTAGTATGAACTTTAAAGGAGCTATCCATGGATCTGAACTTTTGGAAACAGGATGTAGCATCTTGAATGGCTGCTTTAAACTTCAGGTTAAAATCCAAAGTGGTTTTCACTGGCACAGAAGCCATCTGTTGCCATTGAACTCGAAATAGATCTAAAGCTCTTCTGTTTCCTTGATCCAAAGGTTCCCGCAATCTACTCTAAAATACTCACCTTTGGCAACCAGAACACTAATCCATGAGCAACAATCTGCACAATCACACTACTCAACAACAGCACTATAACTGCAGTTTAATTGCCATGGCTCCTGCAATTTCTAGTTTGGTGAAGTATCTGAGTGCTCTGGCTAAGAATTCTGAATGTCCCTCCTTAAACTGCAAAACACAGAATCCCATAGGATGGATCCATGGTAGCTAAAGTGGAATCATAGTGTAACAATTATTTAATGTGAAAAGGCCCAAGGGCAGCACAATTTTCAGTACTGATAACACAGGCATTGAGTCCCTCTTTGCCCGAAGGAGGAGAGAGAGGTCCACTGAAGCCTTAGCATGAGGTTGATTAATTGATCATTTGATTTCCAATTTTCAAAGCAGCACTCCACAAGTTATGGCCATTCAAAACCCAAGAAGATGTTTAAAAAAACACTAAAAGGAAATACAGGTTGAGTATCCATTACCTGGAAATCTGAAATCCAATATAATCCAAAATCTAAAATTGTCCACATAGGTGGCTGAGATAGTAATATCTTTGCTTTCTAAGGAGTCAGTGTACACAAACTTTGTCTTGTGCTCCAAATTATTTAAAATATTATGTATAAAATTACCTCCAGTCTATGTGTATAAGGTGTATAAGAAACAGAAATGTATTTTACATTTAGACCTGGGTCTCATCTCTCAGATATCTCATGATGTATATGCAAATATTCCAAATCCCACCCCCCCAAAAAAATCCAAAATCCAAAACACTTCTGGTCCCAAGCATTTTAGAGAAGGGAAACTTAACTTGTAAAAACAAAACAGAAGCTACCTAGGAGACAATTGAAACAGTCACCCCAAAATACCATAATTATTGAAATGCTTCCTTATTATCTAAAACTGAAAGCTACAAGGAGAGGGTGGAAACACACATCCCATGGGGGAATTACCACTGAGTGGGACAGAGACAGCAAAGGCCCTGATATCCTGACCAACCAGCATCTGGTTACAGACCCTGTTATATATCTGATCAACCAGCATCTTCTCAATATACACATATTGAGAAGCAGAAGACTTCACATCAGGATGCAGTAACAGCAAGTGCTCTAACATCTCTTGCCTGAAGGAAAATCATTCAGCCACCAAGTATCAGGGCACAGTCCTCCTTATCCATGGATTTTTTGCCCACAGATTCAAGCATCCATGGCTTGAAAATACTTAATATATATATAAATTCAAATAGGCAAACTTTGATTTTGCCATTTTATATAAGGACACAATTTTACTCTGCCATTGTATATAATGGGACTTGAGCATCCATGGA
>CM034706.1:155481730-155498616 GCA_020142125.1 Phrynosoma platyrhinos
GAGGGCCTTTTCCGCAACCGCTCCCAGACTTTAGAATGGCCTGCCGGATGAGATCTGTCTTATCACTACGCTTGCTGCTTTTAAGAAAGCAGTAAAGACGAGTCTCTTTCGGCAGGCCTTCCCGGAATAACTGTCAGCTGAGATATGAGTTTTTAATTTGTTACATCTGATTCCTATGTTATTGAGGATGTTTTTAATTTATTTTAATGTTGTATTTTTAATTGGTCTTTAGTTTAATTCTGTTTTAAGGGGATGGGAGGGTGGGATTTTGGGATGAGGGAATGCTTTTAACTCTGTTCTGTTTTTAAATTTACTGTACCCCACCCCGATTGCTGCGCAGAGGGGTGGGCTATAAATAAAAATTTATTATTATTGTTTATTATAAGAAGGTATAAATTGTATTCCTCTGTATGTTACCGCTTTACCAGTGACCACTGATGGTCCCATGTCAGTGGGGCACTGAATCCACTCTGGGTTTTGGAGAACTTTTAAAGGATATTTTGAAGATATTGAACTATTTTTCCAAACTGATCCCAGTTAGATTGTTCCTTTAAATGGGGAGGGGCTTCATTAACCAACAGACATGGGATCTACCAGCCACCACTGTATTTTACAAGTATGAGAAAAACCCTGCATGATCATAGTCACATACCTGTGTATGGATCAATAACTTTCCTCAGTTTCTTGTTTCTCTCCCCCTTCTTTTTATTTTGGCTGACATTTAAACTAGCCTAGAAAAGTTGACCAAACAATGTGGTGTATCACTTTATCCAAATGGGTCATTGGCTGCATCTGCACTTCAGAAATAATCCAGTTTGACATCACTTTAACTGCCATGGATCAGTGGTATGGAATTCTGGGAACTGTAATTTGTTGTGGCAGCAGAGCTTTCTGACAGACAAAGCTAAATATGTCATAAAACTACAAAACCCAGAATTCCATAGTATGGAGCCAGGGTAGTTAAAGCAGTGTCAAATTGCATTTTATTATTTCTGAAGTTCAGATGTAGCTGATGTGGAGTATCTTTCTGCACACATCACTATTTAAAATAGGCCTTAAGTAGCAGTTGTAAAAGCAAGCCTTTCCCTATCTGGGACCTCTTTTTATACCATTATTCCCAGCATGTGCTAGCATAATTAATGATGAAGGATTATGGTTGTTGTAGCCTAAATGATCTGAAGGGCATGAGATTGGGAAGACTTCCCATATGCTTCACCTTGAATAAAACACAGACACATTTCAAATCTGTTAGGGTGCAGGACTATACTTATCATTATGCCAGATGAACCAACCCAGCTCTGGCACTAGATTTTGGACGCTACTTATTTCAGTCATTTTATTTATCATAATTTGACTACTTTTGGACCTGTCTTTCTCAAACACCAAGCATCTTGGAAAATTACTGTTAGAAAGGTGCTGTTTTTTAATGTATGTCATTGAAAAGCAACACATTTGACTAGTAAAGTAGACCCACTGAATCAATAGGATTTATCTATGCATTGATTTCCCGTTCAACCAATGATTCAGTGTGTCTTCTCTAGTTGCAAATAACCAATATGTAAGGTTATCTCATTCATTTTAAAACCAGCTTGCCTCTTCCGGATTAAATTTTAAATCGGGCAGCATCCTGATATTATCACAAGGATTTAGCCACTGAATCTGCCGCCCGGGTCCATCCCTGCTCACAGGGGTGCTCCAGTGGCCATTTTCTCAAGCCGGAAAACTCCTGGCTTCGAAAAGAGGCATGCTGAGCACCCCTGTGAGTGGGAATGGACCCGGGATGGACTTTGTGATAATATCAAGATATCAGGATGCTGCCCGATTTAAAATTTAATCCAGAAGAGGTAAACTGGATTTAAAATGAATGAGATAAGCTGGATCAGACCTACATATCATGAGCAAAACTTCTAGAAGTAAGAATATAATTTGATGAGAAGCAACAGTCAATGCAAAAGACTTTCAGGCCTTAAAAGGATGGATCAAAAGGTTTTGCAGTACTCTTTACTGTCACAGTTTTAGCCACTACTTTCACTCCTCTTCCATCAGCTTTCTCTGCAAAGTCTAGTTCTGATAGCCACCAAAATTTATTGCAAATTTTGCAAAGCTTTTGACCTGTATCGTCTTATTAAACTTTTATGAAAAATCAATGGAGTTCAATCATGTTATGGGCTGTTCCTCACACACATGTCAGTGGTAAATGGAGAAGTCTATTTATCCAAAAGTCTGAAGGGAAGATGTTACTACAACAAATGAAGGGTTTGCTTCTAGCTACAGGCTTTGCAATGCTTATGAACTTAATACTAAAACCTTAGCAAAATGACACAAAACAATCAACCAGAGTGGGTGACATGGAGAGCAAAGGACAATACTTAGAAGAGATGCCTCTTCTAAATTTACAATCTTATCCATGTCTATTTAGAAATAGGTTCCTCTGAGTTTAAATGAGTTTACACTGAGGTATCATTTTTTTAAAGATAATTTTATTAAGTTTACACAACATGCATTCTAATTAAAACAAAACAAATACTTAACATATAACATTCCACACATTCTTCAACCATCTACATAGTCTATATAATCTGCATATGCCATCTCTTCTTGGTATCTTACACAACATTCAGTTGTTAACTTCCTCTTAGTAACACTTGTTTATCTATGTATTATATTGCATCATATCTCTCATATTTATTGGGGGGAAACTGCATAGTTTTCCAGCAGTTTGGAATAACTAGTGGATTGCAAGAAGTTTGTTATAAACAGACGCTTCTTAATGACCAATCGTTTCTGAAAATTTAGCACCAAAATCTAATAATAATGGAAACATGTGAGCGTATAAACAAAAATTATATTAGTTCACTAGAAATTTTCAATATGACTCAAGAAATCAGGTTTAGTTAGGAAAGCAATTTTAAAAAGATGATAGATGACTGAGATAGACAGATGGTAGAAATGGATTTGTACCAGCCATTAGTCATTGCAACTAAAGTGCAAAACACCCCAAATGTTCAAAGAACACTTAAGGTTTAAACAATCTTATAAAGACTAATTACCAAATATAAAATTATCACAAATTAAAGTCACAGCTGACACCATATCTTAAGAACAGCTGTAAAAATAAATGGAAGACTTGTCTTTTACTGTGCTAGAAAATCGATACACCCTCCAAAAAAAACCCAGTTGGACACCATTCAAATCATCATCATCATCATCATCCATGACCAGAACCACTTCAGATCTTACAGATTGTGGTTTCTTTCTATGAAAGTATCCAAAATTAGAAAGCAAATCAACATTATTGTTATTGGCCATCAACTTTCCCACATTGTACCAAGTTGAGAATACAAATCATATTTTCCATGCCACAGGGAGTGGATGCCACTCTGCCATCGATGAAAGCACTTTTTTTAAAAAAAAATTAAAAATAAAAGGAACTCTTTGATGTACACAACAAAATTAGTCTGTCTCTCTACACTTGCTTGGCAGACTCAGAAGACGTGTTTGTTTTCTTTCTAGCTGCTTTTAAAGAGACATCATGCCTCCTCATTAGAGCAGAGCTGTAAGTGTTATGACAAATGGACAGGGAGAAGAAAGAAGGGGAAGGATCAGAGTTAATTTGTTAATAACTAACCTCAAAGTTTCTTTTTAAAATAGAAAATGTATTTTGCAGGCACTGTTTTTAAAAACCACACTCACAAATATTTAAGGATAGAAAGTCATGAAAGGAACAAACAGGTGGAAGAAGAGTTTTCAGATCTTTGTTGTTCTGATTTTATCAGCATATTCTGAGGTTTTTATCTAAACTGTGTTTCTCTCATTTCCTCCTCCTTTGTGTTCTTCCTTTCTCCCTACATTGATCACATATCACATCTAGACCTAGGTGACATTTCACAAATTGATTTTCACCAATTTTTTACTGAGGCTTCCTGCATCCACATGGGCCAAAAGGCCTGTGTTGCCCTGGCCTCATGCCGTCCAGTTCAGATAATGTAGGCCAAAACCCCAGGGGCAGGTTCAAGCCCAATCCTGCAGACCAGATGAAGATCTAGTGGATCCAGCTCAATCCCAGATTTTACCCAGAGGAATTTGACCCCTGGTTTGCCATAGAGTTTCCTGGTTTGCCATAGAGGGTTGCTGTTTAGACAACCCTCCACACGCCTTACCTTACTGCATTATTGCAGCCAGGCACCCCATTTCTGTGTTTGCTGAGGTAATGGGGGGGCTTCTGAGCACAAGCAAGAGGGTGGCAAGGTAAGGAGTGCATGCTGGTAGTGGATCCAAGGTTAGCACAGGAACCATTAGTGTGCAAACATCTGCCCCTCCACATGCTGACCTGGGGACCGACCTGGGTGAGCACCAAGGCCAGAATAGCACAGGTTGACCTCATGCTATCCTGGGCCGTCTGCTCTGCCCCATAGTCTAAGTGCTAAAAGTGCTTTAGCAATACTATGCTAGTTAACCATTAGAATCATTTTGTTTTGATGCAAACATTCATCTTTCCCTAGCTTGACTTCCGTGGAGTATGGGTCCTGGACAGTGGCATCTCAATGGTTGATGTCACCCAGTGTGGTAACTCATGGTGTCACCCCACTCATTGACCTCCGATTTCACACCATACAGAATCCTAAGTATTTTTTTTTTTTGCATAAATGTTACTCGCAAATTGTAATTCCCATATGCCACTGAATGTAATGAAAAAACAACTAGCAAAATTAAAATTATACCTTCACATTACAATATCATACACATAACCTAAATGTATTTACATATACATTAAAAAGATTTGGTTAAAATGTAATATTTTTTTAAAAAATCAATTTTTTAGGTTTTTTTTATTTGAAATTTGAATTTTCAATTTTAAAAAATTCTGGGGGCCCTCCTTACTATTCCCATTGAGGTTCACTTCACTCCCCCCATCTCTTAAACCATTTTAAAGAGATGCTACAATGTTTCTGCCAAAATACAGGTATTTGATACAGGTGTCACCTGCCCTTAGTGTGTCACCTGCTGCGGTCCTCACCCCCCGCACCCCCTAGTTATGCCACTGGTCCTGGAAACAATATCTGTTCACTGGTGGAAGCCATCTTACATAGTTTCAGAATAATACAAACAGATTACTACATAGAGAAACATTTCATTTCAAAAATATTGGGTTAATTTAAACTGATCTGTGACATAGGAATAAAGAGTCTTTGATAATGCTGGAAATACTTCAGGGTGAAGAAAATGTCATCTCCACTGTAAAAATAATGCAGTTTGACACCACTATAAGTACTGTAGTCCCATCCCATGGAATCCTGGGATTTATAGTTTTACAAGCTCTTTAGCTTTCTCTGCCAAAGAGTGCTGCTGACTCAACAAACTACAAATCCCAGGATTCTGTTGGATGGAGCCATGGCATTTACAGTAGTATCAAACTGCATTATTTCTACAGTGTAGATATACTCTATTTCAGGCTTGCTGCACCCCAAATATATGAGCCATTGGAGAGCAGAGCCATTGGAACAACTGCTTTGTTGGACTACAAATCCCCCCAAAAGTCAGTTGATGGTCATTCTGGCTAACAGATTCTGGCACATGTAGCCTCAAAGAATAACTCTTCCAGATTCTGAAGTGTGTCAGAGATAAGGAGAGCAACCATTCAAAATTTGCAAAAAGAGTGTTGGGGAAATGTAAATTGTGTCTCTGTGATCCAAGTGTCTAGTGCTGAACGAAAATAAAGAGGACTCCATGGCAGACATTTGCAGTGAGTCCTGTTGGTGTTGGGCCTCTAGCAACTGTCTGGAGATCCAAGTGGTGCCACATTTGTTCTTGTCATGTGCCTTGAAGTTGGCTCCAAACTATGGCAACCATACTACATAAGGCAGTACCTTATTATGTCCAAAGACAGGGCCATCGGGACTTTGGTTTTTGTTCTGTTTCTTCCTTCTAGATTTCTCCTTCTGCCTTCACCAAGTAGTACTTTACTTCAATGGCTACAGCAAGTAGAATGCTGAATGTATGTAACTTGTACTCACACGGTGAGGAAACTTTTATGATACATCAATGACCAACCAACTAATGCAAGTTAAAATTCTTCTTCTCCTTTAAAAACTGTACAGGAGATCCCATGCACCTAATTCTATCTGAACTAGCAACACAGCTGCTTACCTGCTGAAGGACTGCCTTTTCACCATGATGGGAGCCACTGACATTTAGCAGAAGAATTTGGGTAGGGAACATTGGAGGACTCTGTAATAAGAATACAACCAAAGACAGAGCTTGTTGTAATGGCTGGAGAATACTTTTAATTAATTTAACTTTTTGTTCTGTGGTTCAGCTGGAGCCACATAACCATTATGGAAATTGGTGTGATGTGATTGAAAATGCAGCAGAGTTCAGGAACCAGCTTCCTTCACCAGCCATCCTGGAAATGCTGTCTCCCTGAAGACACAGTTGTAAATCCAAATCAAAACTTTATTGTTGCATAAAGAAAACATAAAAGAAATATATACAATCCATCTTGCCGATGGTAAAAGACCATAGGATCAATTGAACCGTCCTTGTTGCTAAAGCCAAAACCAATCTCAGGCTCTCAGGCTTAGCTGTCGGAGAAAATGTCTTGTCAAAATTCTCAAAATTCTGCTAAGCAAAACCTTTTGTCACCAACCTGGCCTTGTACCTCTGGCTATCACCTGGCAGCTGTTTTCTCTTGTAAACCCACTTGCAACCAATCACCTCCTTGTCTACCAAAGACATGTATTCTTGTTCCATACTAGACAACCATTTCTCCCTTTTCTCATCAGGAAAACTCTGCAAATCTTTGTAACTCTCAGGCTCATCAGCCACAACTGTATAAACTCTAGCTTCAAGTCAATTCCAATTGATGGCAATCCTATCATAGATTTCTTTTGTAAGATTTCTTCAAAGGAGATTGGCCTTTGCTTTCTCTGAGGCTGAGAGAGTGTGACTTGGCCAAAGATTATTTCTATTGCTGAATAGAATCTCTCAGAGTCCTAGTCAAATATAGACTGGTACACCATGCTGGCTCTTTACAATTTATGTGATTTTTTAAATGCCAAGGGAACATTTTAAAAAAAACCAAGGCCTTTTAATCATTAGTCTATGTTCTTAATTGTTTTTAATTCTTCCTGTTGCTTTATACTAGTTTATTGTTGTATTTTATTGGTCATGCTATTGCAAACCACCATGAAATCTTGTTTAATTGACTGGGAATGAGTATGCATGTGTGTATGTACCTTCAAGTCACCTGTTGACAAATAGCAGCCCTTTGGATTTCATAGGGTTTTCTTAGGATGTTTTCACACTGGCCCTAAAGCAGAAAGAATCCTGCATCATTCCTGCACCATTCCGGTTCTTTTTTCCGTGTGTTCACACGACGTCGCACATAACCCCGCCCATCCCTGCATCATTCCGGCATCATTCCAGTTCTTTTGAATTCCGGGTATCTTGAGGAATTACACTCTTGCGACCGGAATGATGCCGGAATGATGCTGCTTTCGCCGTATGTCTGAACACGTACGCGATCCGTATCGTGGAGCATTATTTCCTCATCTTGGCCCATGGTTCCCCGCGCTTTTCCCATGGAAGCATCTTATGAGGTGTGCTTCCTGTTTGGATCGGGCAACCCAGAATGGGTAAACATGACGGTCCTCTCTAATATTTTAGAGTTGTGGAAGGGATCTTTCCACTTGTGTGTGAACAGGAGATACGGGTCCCCGGAGCGGAACTATCGCGGCATCGTCAATTCCGCAATGATTCCAGTTGCGTCTGATAACGATTTCCGTCTTGCCGGGTCCATTCCGGTATGGTTCTGGATTGATTCCATTCCACTTTCTTGCCGCTTTCTTGATGCTTTGAGACCCCAGTGTGATAACGTCCTTAGGCAAGGAATACTCAAAGGTGGTTTTGACAATTCCTTCGTGTGAAATATAGCCTACAGCACCTGGTATTATTGGTAAGTACTAACCAGGACTGATCCTTCTTAGCTTCCAAAATTAGCCAGGATCTGTAGCCTTTAATTGGGAATGAATGTATATATCTTTTAAATGAAATAAATGAGAATTAAGCTTGGTCACAACTGATAATAGGGTGAACTTGTACATTAAAAAAAACTTTTTCAATCTCCTACATGTCCACATCACCTTGCCTTTTTTATTACATCTTTCTGGGCAGACACCATGTGTCAATTACATTATGTGGAATACTGCTCTTGAACTAATAAAATCCTTCAAAATTTAATCTTCTCTTTTTTATAAATCAAAGTGGAGAGATATGAAGAGTTTTCATCCCTAACTATAGAAGCCTCTCCCCACCCAAAAGTTATAGTGATATCACTGAAAAATGCCAGTGGAAAAAAATAATATATTAGCACATCCAGATGTAATCTAGTTAATGAGAAGATTAATTGACTACAGCCATAATGAGAACAAATACTAAAATGTTGGGGCTATGACTTGAGATCAAATTTATGAGCATTTTGTTAGTTTGGCATGTAGGCTGTTTTGGTTCTGGTGTATTATTGTAACAGATAATGAGAAGGAGAATATTAAACACAGCATTCTCTCCAATGAGTGGTTCCTTTTTATTGAACTTTGTCACATTGTCTTCAACAGCTCAAAAATCATCTATATTAATGGTTTGGTAACATGCAGAGTTATTTAAATGTAATTATTAATGCTTCAATCTCTTAAATCTCCGGTGATCAATCAAAGATTATTTAAACAAAGGATAGCCCTTAAATTTATATTTGGAAGCTACTCTATATTCATTAGAAGCATTTTTTAAGATAAGATTGTAGTCATTAGGTTTGAATAATTATTCTTTTTCTGAGCAATCCAAAACACAGGGGTCACAATCAGAACAGCCTCTGGAGTCCTATACACACATGGACACCTCATTCTCTTTAATATGATGGACTCTTCATGAATTTCCCAGTGTGCATATCATTTTTTTTTTCATGAAACAATGCAAATAAGAGAGGGGCTGTAGACTGAAATGAGTAACTTTGACTGCTGTGGAATATCGCTTCAAGTTGTGCAGTCATTTAGTACACTAAAAAGCATGTTTTCAGCCTGAAATGTCTTGTGCTTGGTTTACCATAATTTGAATTGTAATTTGTTAGCCTTTGTTTACCATAGTTTAGCAGTGCTTTAGTTCTGTATTCCTGCAGCCCAGGAATACATGGAACTAGTGGGCCCTTTCCAATCTGTTGTTGTTGTTATTGTTGTGTGTCTTCAAGTTGTTTCTGAGTTATGGTGACCTTATCATGGGTTTTTCTTGGCAAGATATGTTCAGAAGAGGTTTGCCATTGCTGTTCCCTGAGGCTGAAAACATGTCACCTCCCATGCCGGAGCTGGGAATCGAAATCTAGTCTCCAGAGCCATGGTCTAACATTCAAACTACTGAGTCATGTTGGCTCTCCCTTTCAAATCCATGATTCTATAATTGATCTCATGAAGTAACAGAAATGTATGTGAACCAGAACCAGAACCATTAAAAATGTTTATAATTAAAATTAAATGTTGATATGCTCAATTATTTCAGTTTCATACTTGGCTATATTACTTTACTGGAATTTGTATTCTCCCTTAAAACAGCCTAAAAGCCCTTTAATTAAAAAAAAAAGTGTTTCTTAACATTCTTCAATGGACGGAGCAGTAATGCACTAAATAACAGTTCAGGAGAGATTCATAAAACAGATCAACTTTGCCTCTGGATGCCTGGGGGGGTCTTTTCTCAGTGAATGTGGAAGGCCCACGGTACTTCTCATTTCTTCCTTACATTTTGACATCCCATATTTCTCCCAAGACACTTACAGAGAATAGATGGCTGAGGAAAAGTAACATCTGGATTATTAGTCCCAGAGTTCCAGTCAGTATGCACAATCAAATCATAACCATGATTTGGGAGATTTCATCCAAAAAAAAAGTTACACTATTGAAGCTCTGGTCTCAGACTCCCTCAAATCTCTCTAGCTACAAAGATGCGCCAACCCTTGTGTCGCCAGAGAAGTCTTTAGGGGTTTCTCATCAGCCATCAAATGCCAGGATATTTTTCACTTCAAATGGCAGAAAAGCCAGAAACATAAAACAAAACTAAACGCCAAAATTTTCTACAGCTGATATTTAGTTACTTCTGACAATTCTCCTCTGTATACGGTGCTACCTTTGGCATTTGCACTGCAGACAGCTGAATTATTTATTCAAAAATCACTCCTTGTAGTACCTTTGCCAAAGGCTATTTACTCTGTGCAAAGGGTCAGAGCTTCAAATGTCACACCTTTGTTCGCTGGTGGATTGCCCTCAGATTTTATATACACAGTGGAAATATTTGGCCATATGTACAATACTTGATGACAGTGTAATTTTTAACATCTGACTTTTTGTTGCTGTTCCAAAAACACTTTAAACATAGAAATCCTTTGGCATAGCATGTTCAATTCCATGTGCTCATTAATCCCTTGCTTTCCTCCTCCGCCTTGTATTGCAGCCTACCCTTGCCCAGTTGTTTGCTGGGGATGTTTTATTCTAGATTTTCAAATTAGCATCTAAAATCTGGAATCTGAAATGAAAGCTGTTGGGATGGCATATTTTCACCCTAGACAAGATGCTGTGGCTTTCTGCATCAAATGTACACTAGTACTTGAAAATAAGCCAGCCAACAGAAAGGAAAGGTCAGTATTTATCAATATCTGTTATGCACATATGAAATTCAATGTTGCCATGTAGCCATGGAAGAAATAATGACAGGAACATCTTGCATCCTATCTTTGAACACAAGACCCACACTTTCCCTAAATTGCTAGGGTGGATTTTTTTTTTTCAGAAAAGGTAAAAGTAACTATTTTGTAGTGATTATGCACACAGTACACACATCTAGGAAGGCCAGAACTTGGAAACAACTCTCTCTCCTTGCCTCCCTTTTTTCACACACCCACATACACAGTGGGCATATATGCAGACACATGCAAAACTGACACAGATCCGTTCCATTGTTCAAAGAGTGACAAAGTTAAAAGTACAAAGACCCACAATTGTTGAAACATGACAATTCACGGGTGTGACTTCCTCTTCTAGGTGTAAACAGCAGAAAAAGAGGAAGAAGTGGAAGTCAAATTAAGCAGTGAATAAATGAATGGATTCAGTTCCAATATTAAGCCAAAATATGGTGATCTGCACCCATATTGAGACCTTGCCTAAATCCAGCTGCAGGTCTCCACTAGTGTAAGCCCACTGAATCAATGGAATGTACATATATGTTGACTAACCATATTTCATATCCTCCAACTGCGTCAGTTTGGCAGGGATGGTCCTTATTAATCCTCTGTTGTCCCAGCTGCTTTTAAAATGTCCCAGTTTCTCTCTTTTTCTCCCACTTTCCCTCTTCAGTTGGTGTAAAGTGGATTCAAAGTGCAAAAGTAGTTTGCACTCGATTGACCCAGCAGAAGAGAGAGGAGGGGGCAGAATCTTTCACTTCCCAGTAGGTTCAGGCAAAAACAAACTACTGCAGCTTTTGAGTATTTGAGGAATACTCAAAATGTGCTATGCTATATAATGTCCAGGGGAAATGCAATACCTATAGTGAAAAAAAATAAATTATCCAATATACTTCAATAATATACCACAAAGGCTATATCTCCACTGCAAAAAATAATCCAGTTTCACACCACTTTAACTGCCATGGATCAGTGCTATGGAATTCTGGGAATTGTAGTTTGTTGTGGCACCAGAATTCTCTGACAGAGAAGGCTAAATATCTCATGAAACTACAATTCCCAAAATGCCATAGCATGGAACCATGGCCATTAAAGTGGTATGAAACAGGATTATTTCTGCAGTGCAGATGCAGTCCAAGCCTATTTGTTATAACTCAGTTCTTATATACTGAAAATGACACCAATAGTTATATAATATTCTAGGATTGGACCAATGGATTGTTATAAAACAAATTTTGTTTCTGAAAAAAAACCTGTATGGTTTACTTTATATTGATCCATTGGTACCTTCCTACAAAGTTGTGTAACTGCTGGTGTCATTTTCAGTAATAGAAGAATTGAATAATAACATATAAGTTTTGTGGTGTATTATTAAAGAATATTGGATAATGATGATGATGATGATGATGATGATGATGATGATGATGATGATGATGGTTGTTGTTATTATTATTATTATTATTATTATTATTATCATTATCATTATTATTATTTCTATAGATATTGCGCCTTTCCCAGGACATTATTGTTTCTCCTAACTTGGGCGTTCTGTTTTTGGCATCTTGAAGCTATTCTGATGCTGCCAGACCATATATGTCCTAGTGTTCATCTGTGAAATGCTGGAGGGTATGAAATTCCTATTTATTCAGTAGGTTTGCCATAACTGAGACTAGCAATTGAGGGTAGGCCTGTGTCCATGGTGGGAACCTTTTTCAGTCAGATGACTGGACCTAATTCACAGCAATTCTTCACTATTCTTCCAATAGTGAGCAGGAACACACACAAACACGTGGGACCAAAAACAACTTATATATTAGTTTAAAGCTTGTCCTGACAGCAACTAAGGCTTGGGAAAGGCATTTCAGTTTTCAAGAACCCTTACCAAGGCTAGTAATACCAGAAACAGTGCTGCCACAGGAAAACTGAGAAGGCCCAAATGGGACTCCAGGAATAGAAGATTCACTTCCAGCATCATTGCTTCCTGCCTCTGCACTGTGTACATTATACTATTGGCAATAGCAGTGGAGGTGATCACCACTATACGGTGAAAGGAATGACTGATCAAGGCAGCTTGTTTATTTTAATGTCTCATGGAGTCAGTAAAAATTAAAGTCACGGAGCAAAAGAGAATAATAGTTTTTTGTATCCAGTCCTTGTATCACCAGCAAAGGCAACAGTTTGCAACTTTAGGTCTGCTTGCAAGACATTTGTATGAGAGGAAGTAAACCAGGAAATCAAATTGCTAGATTGAATGCCTTCTTTGCTCATATGTAATACTTTTCCTTTTTAATATTGCCCTTTCATAGCATCATCTGCCTGGAGCTAAGACTGCGTACATTAAGTAAAACGGGAATTTTCAAAATTCCAGCAGCTTGCATAAATAATAAGAACCCATTTTAAGGAAGGGATCTCCTGGGGAGTACGGAAAAACCTGCAGCTGAAGGCAAGCAACTCCGGATATGTAATTCACCACCAGCATAAACAGGAAGTGAAGCAGCTTGCCTTTGGACTGCCAATCTGCTTCCAAGGGCTCATCGAACAGCTCAAGGGCTGACCTCTGTCAAGCATGAATACTGAGCCTATGCAACAATCCAATATGTGGACACCTTACAGAAAACAAGTGGCAGTAAACAGAGCCTGCTTCCCCCAGAGTGGATTTATTCTACTTAATGGGCAAGAATAAACAGAATTGCATTGTATAGTACATCCAAGCAGTCTAGATTTTGGAAACATTATTTGTATGGATTGCAATTCCTAGAAATCCCCAGCTAGCATGGGAGATTAGGAGATCTATAGTCCAGACAAGCACTTTTTCCACACTCTGATGCACACAAACTCTTGTTTTCAATTCAAATCATTTAAATTTTTATCACAATTGCTACTCTTCTTCTAATCTTTGCACCGCCCTTATACATTCCTGCTCTGATTTTGCTTTAATCTGCTGCAAAGTCTGAGACACCAGTGCTCCTATGCTTGCCAAGCTTCAAAAATCTTTATGGTCTTTCTAGACCAGAGGATCAGCCTTGGTGGGTAGAATAAACCCAGGCCTCAGGAAAGTTTAGACCATTTCAGATGGGTTACCAGAAAATTCAACAATACACATGGATATGCACTCCAGTTCTAACCCAGTGCTTCCTAAGAGCTTGAAAACAGTATTCTGTGGACAACAGTTCCCGGTAGCCATGCTTGCTGGGGATTTTGGAAGTTATAGTCCAAAAACTATTTTCCCAAGTTCTCACACATGAAAAACCTACAAACTAGGAAATGGTTTGGAAGCTGAGATACTCTCTTACCCACAAGCTATGTGTCTGACAGCTCTTTGGGACTTTCATTTGGGTTCCTTTCTGTTTCCATTTACTCTCCTCCTAGTTCCTTCTTCTTTCTTTGCAGGCCATGCCTAACTCCCAGCTCAGCCTGTAAGAACCTCTGCCATATGATAAAAGGGCTGGACAGTCCACATTCTATAGCATTAAGTCAAGAGAATGGCGGGGCCATAAGGGACATAGTCACAGAGGCTTTGCTCAGTGATGCTGAAGAGGGAATCATTGGAAAATGTCTGAGAGAAACCAGCAAGGGCAGAGTGAGCCATTTCCGGCTGTTTTTGATGCTCAGTAGCACGTACAGCGAAAGCATTCTCATACCGCTATTTTAGCACAGGAGCAACAATAGTTTACAAAAGCGTACAGCGGGCAGAGGATGGAGCTAAGCAGCTCTGAGGTGACACAATATAAACTTCGCCACATGAAATACTGGAAGTTGATGTAAACAGCTTTTAATAGCATTGAACATTTGTTCACTTTGTTTAGCCCATCTGGATGTTCCATTGTGCTCGGTTCAACGCTGACTGCTGTTGGGTGACAGTTGATATATGTTAAGTACAAGAAAAGTGCCGCAGCCCATTTGAGGGGACCCTCAGGAGAACATTTACTGTTTTGTGAAATATTCTGTCAGGCGGCAACAGCATCGCCTGCATCCTTAATGGCTTCATGCCAAAGTCCTCTGGCTTGCTTCTTTTCTCTCTCTCTCTCTCTCTTTTTTAATAATGAAAGGAGAGATTAACTTTGGGTTAGCCAAACTATGACAAAGTTCTTCTCAGCAACTTAGAAAGCATCTGCTGCTGGGAGTTTTCCAGAGGGACTGTTTTAAAAAAGGAAGCAAGTGGACCAAGGCTTACTTTCCAGTCACTAAAAAGTTACTGCCAGTAATCCTGCTAAGGTGCCTGCCACTCTCCTCATATTATTCTCCTTCTTAGAAATAGAAAACTGACTTGATTTGATGCCGCAGCTTTCCATTGCTGAAAGTGTATTCTACTTTACACACAATCTGGAAATCTGAATATTGTATGGGGTTCTCTGTTCCTTGTACAACAGTCACAACAGAAAGACATTACTGTGATGTGCAAGTGGCCACTCTTAAGCATTTATGTTACTTTATTCATAGCGTTATCTTACTACCTTTCGTTGGCCCAAACAATGCAAGGTGAATAACTAGGGCTGTATCCACACTGCAGAAATAATCCAGGTTGACACCATTTTAACTGCCATGGCTGAATACTACCATGGCTGGAATTCTGGGAATTGTAGTTTGTTGTAGCACCGGAGCTCTCTGACGATGAACACTAGATGTCTCACAAAACCACAATTCCCAGAATTCCATAGCAGTTAAAGTGATGTCAATCTGGATTATTTCTGCAGTGCAGATACAGCCTCAGAAACATTTTAATTACTCTCTGGACTAAAAATATTTGCAAATGTTTGTTCCCATTTAATGACCATCACTTGTAGGAATTAATGAGTTTTGCCTTCACTTTCTATGTATTATTACTTATTTTTAATGTATTTTTATCCTACCTTTCCTCCAAAAAACATCAGCTCAGGGCACCTGGCGCTCTCCTATGTTTCCTCACACAACAACCCTGTGAGGTCATTTAGGCTGAGACTGTGCCTTGCCTACAGTGAATAGTGGCTGAAGAGGGGCTTGAGCCCAAGTTTCTTTGGCCCAAGTCCAGTACCACATCCACTCAAGACAGACTAACTGGTAGTCAAAGAATCGCTGCAGTTTTCTATTTCAGGCATACAAACCGTCTGCTACGTCTGGATTTTTAAAAAGCCATCCCTAATATTCACTCCTCCCGGCTGGAATATTGGCATCAACGCTTGTGTGTAGCTCTACATTTTCCTTGAGAAGAGGGTGCTCTACACAAGAACACTGATGTATATCTCCATGGTCATTTGGTCAGTGTTGCTTGTGAAGAGGTCACTTCCCATAGCCCTCCTCTTTCTGGGGGTTTCCTCTTGGGGTAATAAACTTTTATGATTCTTTGTTTGGTAGCACACTTTCCTCTTTGCTCTTCCCAAGCATGAACACAGAAACCAGCCTTTGCTGCTAAAGAAGTTTCTCTTTTTACTTGCACACAAGGAGGTCAGCTAACTAGGGACCTCTGTACCAAAGGATAGTTTTCTCTACTAAGTAGTTATTTTGTAGAACCTAGATGTAGCAATAAAGTAAGTTTCTTTTTACCTACTAATGTATTCTGTTTATTTACCAGAAGCTCGGATCTAGTTGTTTTTGCCAAATACCTATGAAGTATACGCTTGTTGCTGGGCTGCTGCTGCTAAACTGATTTAACCACAAATTAACCAAACTATAATTTTAACACTCCCCCAAAGGTATACTGTGCTTAGTTTCTGTGTTATCTACAATTCTAGGAAAATGAATCTTGTTGAATGAATGATATACAAAAGTACAAGACTTCACTTTAGTGTTTAAATTCTAGCCAACACTGACAAGTGTGTTAATATTTTAATAAAGATCAAATGGAAATGGAAATTAAATTACCAGTCTGAAAGAAATCTGTTGTGCCTCTTTATGTGGATGATTCATGTAAAGGAATGTGGGCACATCTCTACTTTCTGTTTCAAGGTGGAACTATCCACATCTGAGACAAATAAGCTTATCAAACTGTGTTCTTGGAATGTGATGAGAACGGAACAGAACGTATTCGATCTCACGGTATGTTCCTCATCGAGTTCCTATTCTGTGCTCTGAGAGTCCCTTGCCCGTTCCAGCAGGAGAATTGTAAAAAAGTGTCCTCAGCCAGCAAGAACGCTTTCAGACTGTTCTGGATGATGTGTGTGCAATAATCCTACCAGTCTCAATCTGTCCTTGTGTT
>CM034706.1:155505138-155518276 GCA_020142125.1 Phrynosoma platyrhinos
CTCCATTTTAACAGCGACGTCATCTGAAAATCTAACCGCTTTTGCATTGTTGTTTTTTCCAATTTAAAGCCCCGTTTCTGCACAGGATTTCCCCCGTATGATAAACTCCTAGGAAGGGATGAAAGTGGAAGTAGCTACAGGATAGACACAGCATCATGTTATATGGTATAGCCACAGATGCTACTATCATGCTACAATCAGTGGTGTCACTAGGGGGTGCAGGGGGTGCAGACCACACTGGGTTACACCTGAAAAGAGGTGTCCTATGGGGTGAGGAGGACTGAACACATCCCTCCTGGCTCGCTGTGTCAGAGGAGACCTCCTCATGAGGAGACCTCCCTCACTGCAGCTAAGGGGAGGCCTCTCCCAGCTTTGCCACAGCAGGGAAGGCCTCCTCATGAGGAGACCTCTGTCATCAGGCCAAAGAAGAGAGCCAAGGCCGCCTATCCCGGCAGCCTTCCCCTCATACTGGGTGACACCTGAGGTGGGGATGCCACTGGCTGTAATCTGCAGCCTTTGTGTGATAAAGTCCAGAGAGGAAAAGGCAGGAAAGGTAGTGGGGAAACACAAGCATGTTATATCTGAAACATGATAGTCATCTAGAATCCTTCCCCCAACAATTAAAAAAAAATCTGTGGACAAGGTAGGTTTATTGCTCAACAAAAGCCTCACCTGAAAGTACCCCATGTTGCCATAAAAGAGCTGCTTCTGTTTCAAAGCAAAGCAATACTTTTTAAGCTTCTTCTTCAGAACTGCTTACACTACATCAAGCCTGACAACCATGCTACTTAGATGAGAACTGTGTTAGCTTTCTATCGTATCATGTTGAAATTAATATTCATGCTCTCTACAACACTTACAGGCCTGAATGGTAATTCTTGATGTTTGAGCCAAAATATATAATCTGTTCAACCAATTAGAAAGGTATGAAGGTCTAGGTAGTGTGTAATGCATCAGAGGAAATATTTCCAAACTGAGCAATGTTACAAAGACTTCATTAACTGACTTTATATATAGCAATAGCAAGTACATTTATATACTGCTTATCAGTACACTTAAGCACGCCCTAAGCAGTTTACAATGTGTAAACTAATTGCCCCCAATAAGCTGGGCACTCATTTTAGTGACCTACAGAAGGATGCAAGGCTGAGTCGACCCTGAGCCCCTGGCTGGGATTGAACTCACAACCTTGCAACTGTAGTGAGTGGCTGCAATACCAGCATTTAACCACTGCACCACCAGGGCTTCTATATATGAACTGCACATTTCAGGATTGTACTGACTAAGCACAGAAATTAATAAAGGGCACAGAATTTAGAGTTTGACACCACTTAACCCCCATGGCTTCATCCTCCAGAATCCTGGGAGTTGTAGTTTTGTGAAGCACCAGCATTTTTGGTAAAGAAAATTAAAGAATTTGTAATTGCAGGATTCCATAGGATGGAGCTACAGCACTTAAAGTGGTGTCAAAGTACATTATTTCTACAGCGTAGATTAGGGGTAGGCAACCTTTCCCCTTTAAGGGCCGAGGGACTTCAGCTCCCAGAATCCCAGGAGCTATTGGCCAACATGGGACTATTGGCCAACATGGCTGAGGCTTCTGGGAGCTGAAGTCCCTCAGCCCTTAAAGGGAAAAGGTTGTAGATGCATTCCTAGGGTGTATTAATTCACCACTTGCAAGACAGGTGCTGGGAAACTATAGACAGTCATGATAGCAGTTGGCCAGGATGGCCTGACCAATACAAATAAAGGATGGTGAACCAAGAACAGGCCTGCAGGTTCTAGAATGCAGGTAATCATTATGCCAGTGCCACCAAGATTGACCCTCTATTTAAAAAGTGTGAATGGATTTTCAAGCATTGTAACCCAAAGCTCCTGCATCTATTCTACTGAATCTTATAGGACTAATGGAAGTTGCCCAACTATTTTCAAAGGCAACCACATGCCCAACACATTGTAGTGATGTAAACAAGCTACCATAGCATGATTAACTATTGCAAGGCTATTCCTACAGAGGTAGGAACATAGCTGGTATATCAGACATTATCAAATGATAAAAGGAGCTCTAAGATGTTGGAAAAATCAAGCATTTTCTCACCCTCCCTTCATTGCTATTAGAGCAATTGGGAATTTTAGATAGAATAGTGCCCCTTGCATGCCTATATTTATCCTGAACATAGGACGTTATCACACGTGGCCCAGAAACTGAAAATAAAGTAGAAATGAGGCATCCCGAAAATAAACGGGAAATAAACCTTGTTTCCACAAACGTCATTACCTTAATTGCAAATTTACAGTAAGTGCATTGAACGTCCACACACAAGAGAAAAAAACCCGTAAATGTACTAGAAATGAGCCTCTTGCACATGTGCAGATAGAGGAATGCTCGCTGGAACCATGGCAACAGCAGGGAAATGCTCCCCAATGCGCATTTGGCGATCACATTACGGTAAATGCGTAATTACCGTAATTGCATATTTGCATTTCCTCCAGACAACTGAATTACAAAAGATCGCGGTTAACACCAGTTTCTGTCCACTTTCTGTCCAGTTTCTGTGCGACGTCGTGTGAAAAAATGGGGCACTAATCCAGTTTCTGTCTGGATTTTGTGTGGATTAACCAGCAGATTTGCCCCCGTGTGATAACGTCCATAGATCAAGTTTCACCATTTGCTTTCTATGTATTGCAATGTATGGTCATAAGTATTTTGTGTATCTAAGTATTTTGTGTATCTAACCATGGGACTCAAGGATAAAATATATGTAAAAACTCCCCCCACCCATCTGGCTACTACTCTCTTTTATCTTTCCTTTGCTCTCAACTCAACAAAATGACAAGTCGAAAGTTCACTTGAGTTCTTCCTTTTATCTAATCTATTCATTAGTTAGGGTGTAGGTACTTCAAGTGATGTGCATTCTAAACGGAATTATTAAAAATCTTCAAAAGCAAATGTGGCATAGTGGCTTGAGCACTGGACTCAAATTCTGGAGAGCAGGATTTGAATTCCAATTTAGCCATGGAAACTCAGTGACCTTGGGAATGTTACAGTCTCTCAGCCTATGAGGAAGACAAAAGCAACACTCCCTCTGAACAAATGTTGCCAAGAAACCCCCGTGACGTGAAGGCACACAACAACAGCAACAACAACAAACTTCTTTAGTATGTAACCTAATGCTGCCTCCTTGTTTTTGATGTTCTTGGGTTGTTGTTGTTTACTTAAGTCAGTATCAACCAGGGAAGTAGTGAGGATCAAGGCATGTTACTTCTGCTAAACTCTGCTGAGTATAAGACTGTTTCCTAACAGATCCAGTCTTCATATATTTTTTCTCAAAAGGGCTAACAGCATGGGAGATACTCCTTTTCTGCACATAATCCACTGAGGTTACCTGTGCCTTTCATGACAATGATGGATTTAAGAGTGGCCCCAATCCTTGATCCTGATCCTTCACAAAGAATCAACTTCCTTCTAATGATGCTGCTTCATCAGACATTCAAACCTCTCATTTGTCATATATAAGCATAGCATACCAACAATTTTAAAAGTTTGTTCAGTGAAAGAACAATCTAATTTTGTATACAAATCAATGAGGAGAAACTTCCAGTGAATCACAAAGGTCCTTACAGGCAAATGTTGCAAAATAATCTTTTTAAATATATGCACAGACAACATTATTACAGCTGGAAAGGGAGAGCAAGTACAGGGAGCAAAAAGGAAACACAAATGCTATTAATTCCAAGAGAAGTGCAGGAGGTTCTTCAAACCTTGGAAATGAATCTAAAGTGCATTCTAAATCCTATGTCCCAGCAGAAAACCCAAATTCATTATATATTCTAAGTAGTACCAATTGATCATTTTATATAAAGCTAGAATGATAATAGTTAAACAGCCAGAGTTTACAATACTCTGAATTGTGGAATTATTATTCATTTACATGCCTCCGTGCCATCCTTCACTTTTTGTCTGCAGCATCTGACTGCAGGTCTCAAATATAATGCATCTGAGTGCTAAATTATCAAGTCTATCCACAATCAGAACATCTCCTTTGTTGGTCTATTAAGACATCTATATTAGAAGAAGCTTGTTCAAAGCTATCCATCTAGCCTCCCACAAGGCAAGCAGAAAAGTTGGAATGGAAGAAGATTCAAGGACACCAAAAAATTTTAAAAATCAGGAAAAAGGAAAGAGGTGGAAACAAAAGAAAAGAATGGGAGAGAGGCTTGTCAAAGAAGTAGGAAGAAGAGCAATCAATTCTGTAAAGCCTTAGGAAGAAAAGATTGCACAGATGAAATTTAAGGGAGATCAATAGATGAGAAAAGAGAGAGAAATTGGAAAAGGATATTGTGCTACACCATGCTGGTGTAGTGGTCTAAGCATTTGACTATGATTTTGGAAATCAGGGTTCGAATCTCTACTCAGCCATGGAAACTCACTGGGTGACCTTGGACAAGTCACATTCTCTCACCCTCAGAGAAGGCAAAGGCAAACCTCTTCTGAAAAAATCTTGCCAACAAAACCTCCTCTGGCCAAATCTTGTCAAGAAAACCTCATGATGGGTAGCCTTAGGGTCACCATGATTTGGAAACACCTTGAAGGCACAAAACAAGAAATTATGGGAATGGGATGGGAAATTGTGAGGATAATAATAATAATAATAAATTTATTTTTATCCCGCCCCTCTGCAACACAATCGGGATGGCTTACAGCATTAAAAACATCCAAACAATCATTTCCTAACCCACCCACCCACCCACCTGTAAAACAGTATTAAACTAAGCAATATTAAAACAAGTATACAATAAAAAACAGCTAACAAAATAAATAAATAAATAAATAGCACCGCAGATTAATAGTCCAGAAGCAGTTCCAAGGAAAGGTGGCCAGGATCCTAAGACAGGAGATTATTCAGGGAAGGCTTGTCAGAAGAGATCCGTCTTGACAGCTTTTTTAAAAGCTTCTAGAATAGTAATAATAATAATAATAATTTTTATTTATAGCCCGCCCCTCTGCACAACAATCGAGGCGGGTTACAGCATTTAAAACAGATCTCATCCGACAGGCCATTCCATAATCTGGGACCAACAGCAGTAAAGGACCTCTGGGAGATCACCGACAGCCTAGTTTTCATGATTGGAAAATTGTGTGAATGGGTGAGGTACAAATTGTTGTTGTTGTTGTTGTTGTTGTTGTTGTTGTTGTTGTTGTTGTTGTTGTTGTTGCAGCAAAGACCAAGCAAAACAAATTCACTAACAAAGGTGCCCAGATTTCACACACTGGTGGACACAATTTCTATATGTGTACAACTGCTCTCCTAATGCCAAATCACACAGGTTCCACTCTGTCATTAAATGCTTGTGTCACAGATTGACTATTCTTTTTTGATGTCCTTTCATTTCAGATATTCAGATGCCATATCTTCTGTATAAAAAATATTCAAAGCAGCATACAAAAATACAGGAAAACTGCAAAAATATTTTTTAAAAATTGCAAACTTATTAAAAATTATGCACATGTCTTTTCATGATAGTCCTCCATGTACAATGCATTGCCCCCCTTCCCTTCACTCCACTCTAAACCAGAGGAAATAACAGGGTGGAAATGAATGTATTCATCATTTTGTGGGGATCTGAGTTATCTATGGCTAGACTGTGTAAAAGTAAAACTGGATGCTTGGAACCATAAGCAATGGTCTATTGCAGGTCCAAATTCTGTTCTCCAGTCCAGGTAGTTCCACTCTTCATTATTATGCCCATATGTTATCCTTAGTTCACATCTCATTTATGGATGACACACACATGTAAATACAAAAAGTTACACTTTACTGCATGCACCCATTCTCCTTCTCCCTTTTCCCTTTCTCTCACTCTTGGCTTTTTGGTGCATTACCACTGTACAAGCAGGACATGCATACAATGCCCATGCTCTAAAGGCAACCTTTTTGAGCTGGGGTAGGCAACCTTTTTGAGCCGGGTTGCTGTCCCTCAGACAACTGGGGGGGCTGAAGCACCAAAAATAAATAAATAAATAAATAAATATTTTTTTAAAAAAATTAAAAATTAAAAAAAATATGTGGAGATTTTGCCAAGAAAACCCCAAGAACAAGTAATAACAACAATAATCAATATCATCATGGTGGGGGTGGGCGTTGGTGGTGACGGGGGTGGCGGCGGTGGCAGCGGCGGCAGAACCGGTCTGGGGCCAGTCCAAAGGCCTCAGGGGGGCTGCATCCAGCCCCCGGGTCTTAGGTTACCTACCCCTGCTCTAAAGGTATCTCACATACCAAAATAATTTTTTTTAAAAAAAATCACACTCTCCAGTACTGCTTTTTGGTATGTGAGATACCCACTGAGTCACGTCAACACAGGCCAAATAAAAGAGTCTCACCTCATTTTCACAGCAAACTGTCCAAACAATGTATGGAATGATTAGAGCCAAATCTGAGACTTTTCATCACCTCAGAGCTGTAATCCGGAGGGGGGAAAATAGGGATTTATTCTGATTTTGATGTGGAAAATCCAGAAATTCATGTCTATGTGTGGACTGTGTACTATAGCAACACCGGTGTAAGGCCAGGAGGAGGTGTTCCGAAATATGTACATTAGAAGAACAAAAAACCAGAGCATCCACAACTGTATGGTCACATGTTCTATGATTTATTAGATCAGTGCGTGTAGACAAGCCTGTGGTTGCTGCAGATTGGAGTAATCCAGAGGTAAGCTGGATTTTCTTGTCAGTGTAGATGCATCCTTAGGGACCTGGAAAAGCAGGGCAGTTCCCTGAAAAACTTCGGGGGATGCCTGACACACAGCAAAAGCTATTCAGGATGGCCCTGGAAAACATGGTTGGAGGGGGGAGTAAAGTATGTAACAGCAAGCAATGTTTGCCAAAACTGACTGGTAGATCTCAACCACAACAACTCCAAGCATATGCAATCAGCTTATGACTTTGAATGCTGATGTAGGAAATCTGAGTTTGATTTCTGACCCTACTGGAAATCATCACCTCCTTCTACTTAGTACAAATAAGCACAGCATGATGAAGTTATTTGGGGGGCAGCAATTACTAGAATACCCCCAAGCAATATACAATTCTGGGATCAAAACACACACACACAAAAAGGGGGAGGAACTTTCTCAAACTCTGCTAATGTCATTCATTAATCATGGATATTGAGCAAAGCATCTGCCTTTATCCTCTTAGAAATAAAGTCAAAACAACTGTACATCATAAGTTCTAAGATAGCTATACAGGAGTACAATGTCATAGCTCAAAATGGAAGCTCCATGTTCATAAGAAGTATACCTTGAATTGCCAACAGCTGGGATAAATAACAGTGGGTGGCAACATCCATCATACCTTCTGGTGGACTTCCAAGAACATCCTGCTAACCACAGGGTGCTTGACTAGATGCACTAGCGAGTGATTTTTTTTCATCCTTAGCAGTGTACTTTGTTTTCAAGAGTTGATCAGTTACATGCAGACAGTCCAGCACATCTGGTACAAAGTTGACAAAGAGAGGAAGTCAGATGCTGGGATTGGCTTGCATTTTATGATTCCATAAGGAATCAGGCTCTAATGTGTATTATTAAAAACAAACGGCTTTCAGTAACAACAAGAAAAAATCTATTTCTGGAGATTGCTTGCAAAATAAAATGTTTATTCTCCAGGGCAGTATTAAAAACAGTAAAGATAAGTGGTAACTGTTTCTGAAAAGATAAATCACATAATGCAACAGAGAGGAGAAGAAAGAGAATGTCAGGTTTGCATTAGATCATTGAATAAAACATTACGCTTCATAGTTGTTATCCCACATTAGACACTGAAAAATTGGTACCCATATAGTCTAAAGCAATGGTTCCCAAACTTTGATCTTCCAGATGTTTTGGACTTCAGCTCCCAGCTGTTGGCCAAGCTAGTTGGGGCTCCTGGTAATTGCAGTCCAAAACACCTGGAGGACCAAAGTCTCTGGTCTAAAGCATCCCAATTACAAGAAAAAGTCTGACCAGAAATATTTGTACTTTACCTCTTTTCCTTTCAGTATGCCTTATACTGTGTTGTGCTTATTATGAGATAAGCATTTTATCACACAGTTTGGTAATTTGATGTTCAGTTTTCCCATTTTCAGACTAAGGAAAGATTGTAACAAGAACTTGGGAAATTATTTTAAGTAATTTGTTCCTATTGTTTGTTATAGTATTTTTAAAAAGTAATTCACCACTGTTACACTGGAAAGTTTCTCATCCTGCTTGATGGTTTTGCATTACTTTTCTTTTGATGTACTCTCTTTCTCTCTCTCTCTCTCTCTCTCTCTCTCTCTCTCTATATATATATATATATATATATATATAATGGTTTATATTACAAAGTTATATCAATTTCATACCACTTGAACTGTCACAAGTCTATCCTAAGGAATTCCAGGAATTCTAGTTTAGTGACATATTTAAAATTATCTGCTAAAGAGGTCTATTACCTGTCCATAGAGGATTCTGAGTACCTCATCACACTACAAATTCTAGTTCCATAGGATGGAACCCTCATAGAAAGTGAGCTCAAAGTGATACAATTATATAGTGTACTCTAGCACCAATGAAAGAATAGTATAAAACCTGGGGAAAAAATCATGTCACATCCCTTTAAAATGCCTTTTGTGGTAAATCCAATTGCCAGTCCAAGCTAAAGTAGACCCATCAGTTGGGACTAGCAATTGGATTTAGGATTTAAAAGTAACTTTCACAAAAGTAACTAGAAAACATTATTTGTTTTTAGAATAACATAATCCCCACTCATTCTGTTACTTTTGAAGTATTACTTTCTTGCATTCTCATTACTAAAGAGGTACAAGAGGCCCTTGATATCTGTTGGGATTTGGTTCCAGGATCCTTCATGGATACCAAAATGTGTGGGTGCACAAGCTCCATTATATACAGTGGCGCAGTAAAATCATAACATATAAAATGGCAAAATCAAGGTTTGCTTTTTGGATTCTTTTTTTTAAAATATTTTCAAGCAGTGGACGTTTGAACCAGTGGATACATAATCTATGGATATAGAGGACCGACTGTTACATTTTAACCTGTTAATTCCAGTTCTGGTTATAACTCCATTTGGGTATCCCTGTATCCAGTAGGATGGGAGAAGCAGGCCTACATCCGCTTCCCTGTTCCCCAACATACACAGTTCACTCATTGGAGTGTGCAGAAGGTACATGACAGGCGTTCCCGGAATAATATTATTTTCAATTGGCTCCTTGTCCTTAGACAGTTCTCTCTTCTTCCCCTAATTACCCAGAGTGCCGCATGTTCTAAATTGGATCAGATGTTTTAACTTATTGTTTTAATCTGTTTTTAATGTTGATTTAATTTAATTTATTTTAAGGAGGGGTTATATGTTTGTTGTATTGTTTAGGTTTATGATTCATTTTAAATGTAAGCTACCTTGATAGCCTTGGCTAAAGGCGGGGTATAAATAAAATTTTATTATTTTATTATTTTTATTATAGTACATTATGAATTCTCAATTGTTCCTTTCCAGAATTTCTTCTTTGATCCAGACAATGCTGCATCAAAGAAGAAGAGTGAAGGAAAGGACCAGTGGCATCACTGCAGGGAGGGGTGCGGGGAGTTCAGACCACACTGAGTGACACCTCTGAGGAGTTGGGACACCCAATTGGTCCCTCCTCCTGCTTTGGAGGTGGGGTGTTGGTGCTGGGCTCGCCACTTTTTCTCAAGGGAGCCAAGGCAGCAGAGACGGAGGGATGGTGCACACTTCTCCCTCCTTCCTTGCTGTGGGTGCTCTGGGCTGAGCGAGGAAGGAAGGAGAGGTATATGTATGCTCTTGTTGCCCAAGCTTGTCCTTCCTTCTCCATTGCCTTGGCTGGCATTCCTTGGTGAGGAAGAAGAAGCACACTCACACACCCCCTTCCTGGCTTCCCCAGTCCTCACTTGCCTGGCCGGCCAACCCCATGCATCCCTGGGTGGACATTTATTTGAGTGAGTGTTGGGGTCCCTCCAGCAACCCCAGACACTCGGAGTAGGTGACACCGACACTAGGGATGCCACAGAAAAGGATTCAGTTGTGAACCTTGTGTACACTGATAAGTTCCTGTTCACAAATCTCCCACCTGTGATGCAGAAGCTGGTAGATATTGGGGGACAGATCTCTACCAGGTCTGTGTTAGTTACGTGTCACTGCCAGAAATCACATCTGGTGAGTGTAGTACCAAACAGTCGGATCTTCAATAAACGGAATGCTAGGTGGGATTTTGCTTTCACCAGGCCTGGTTGAAGACATACTAAAGCCCCAAAGTATGTCAAATATCAGAGGTCATTTCAAGGATGAAGTATAATAGGCCAAGATGATTTTTGTTTGCTATTTGTTTGTGTTTAAAATATATTTGGAAGCTTCTCATAATGTGAGAGGCTGTAAACTTTTGTACAGATCCCACAAACACATTATGGGGAAATGAGTGTGCTGCCTAGTCATGTCCCTAAGCCCTTTGCTGGCTCCATATGCCCTGGGACAGGTTGAAATCGCAGGTAGCTTGGTATCAGCAGCTAGTTAGTTGTCCACAACAGCTTCAGTGGTGGTATATCCCCCCAAAACGTTTCCAGTTCTTTGGTGGGATATGAAAGAAAAAGGGGTATATCATTTTGTCCCCAAGGTGCAAAATTAGGCCCTGAGACCATGGAACATGCCCATCCCTTGGGGAAAGGCTTTAGACTTCATTTTCCCTATTTTATTCACTATTAGGATAAATTCCCCTTCTGGTTCTTGCACACTGGCTGCACTGTTTGTCATCCTGCCTGCCTGCCTGCCAGCGACCTTCCCAATATCTGAACCAGTAGTTTAAAAACACACTCAGAGAACTATTTGCTGGTGCAAAAGGTTAATACAAAGGAGTTTCCCAGCCACTGTCTTTTTTATTTTTATATATCAACTTTACTTCCATCTGCACTCCCGACTAATACTTCTGTGCAATGGGGGTGGGGGGACTGTGGAGGGTGTTTGTCAGCCTTACTGTCAAGGAAGTCAAAGGCAGATATGTAGTAGAAGAAAGATTATCACATTAGACATAGGAGAAGAAAGATTAACTTATGAGGGCTCTGAGAGCAGAAAGATGAGTGCACAGTGGGAGACTGGGTGGCTCCAGGAGATTGGTGATGGGCTACAAAGGCTCTCTCTTTTTTCCCTTTTTTTGTCCTCTGGATCACTGGTTCATAGCCAACCTGCTTCAGCAGTGACTGAACACTATTAGCATCTGATGGACTTTGGAGGCCCTCAGCGGAATGAAATTGGCAGTTTCAATAAAGGTTACAGCAGAATTTGTTAAAAGCAGAAAATCCCACTCAGAACCTGTAGTTTCACTGAAGTGGAACAGTGTACCAAAATAGCTGTACAATTTCTGAAATCCACTTTTTTTTTTTTTTTTTTTTTAGGCATTGCGTATTTATTCCTAAGTATTTCATACTCTAACATTTCTGTTTTGTGAATTTTTGCAAGGGTCTGCAGAACAAGATTTAAGAAAATATTCATGATATGTAGCAAGGGGATAGGGAGCTCCAGCTCCTATCAGTCCCAACCATCTGGACTAATGGCCAGGGATGATGGGTGCTGAAATCCAACTATATATAGTGCAACATGCACAGGGCTGAAGCTAACAAATAGTCAAGTCTGAATTTAAACATTGGAAACAGTAATCCTATGCACATTCAACTATGTGTTAACCCTGATCTCAATGGGACTTACTTCTAAGGGATCCTTTTATGCATGCAGTATAATACTTCTTTAAAGTGTGTAATCTTAATGCTATAAAAGCCACAACACAAAATAGGCAAAACCCATCCAAGTGTTATCAAGAAGCTTTGTTGTGGTGCTGGTGGTGTGCCTTCAAGTCATTTCCAACTTACAGTAAGCTTAAGGCAAATCTATCATGGGGTTTTCAGTTTGTTCAGAGGAGGTTTGCCATTGCATTCCCTGAGGCTGGAAGTATATATACAGCTTGCGTCTAGGCTATTTGAAGGACCGTATCTCCCAATACAAGCCCCCCAGAGTATTGAGGTCATCAGGTGAGGTCCTTCTCTCTATCCCACCACCCTCTCAGGTACTTTTGGTGGAAACAAGAGAGAGGGCCTTCTCAGTCCCAAACTTTGGAACTCCCTCCCTAGGAAGGCCAGGATGGCTCCATCTCTGATGTCTTTCCGATGGCATATAGGGACATTCTTGTGCCGGCAGGCCTTTGCAAACTGATAAGGGCTGGAAATGTTGTCCTAATGAAATTTTAAGGTTTGTATTTTAAACATATTCTATTTTAACTCATAACTGTTTTAACTTTTAAAATGCTTTAATAGTTTTTTTTAATTTTTATGTTTATAAATCTTAATGTATTGTTTTTAAATTGTATTGTTTTAAATCTGCTGTTTGCCACTTTGTGTCCCTATATTGGAAGAAAGGTGGGATTATAACAAAATGATGATGATGATGATGATGATGATGATGATGATGATGTGACTTGCCCAAGGTCAGCAGTGGATTTCATGGGCAAGCTGGGAATTGAACCCTGGTCTCCAGAATCATAGTTCAATATTCAAACCACACAGGCTCTAGTCTAGCTGAAGCAACATGATTCTAACAAAATAAATGAAACAGTGTAAGTATCAGCGAAACTACCAGGACTTTGAACAGGCAGGATTTTCTGTAAATTTCTGCAGCTGCAGGGAAGCCTGGGAAAGTGAATTTGTTGTTGCTGTTAACTGCCCTCAATTCGATCTTGACTCATGGTGACTCTATCTCCAAGACTCCCATCCTCCACTGCTCTGCTTAATTCCTGCAAACCCATATCTGTGACCTCCTTAATAAAGTCCATCCATCCAGCATGTAGCCTGCCTCTCTTCTTACTGCCCTTCACCTTTCCCAGCATTATTATTTTTTCCAAAGAGTCCTCCCTTCTCGTGATATGTCCAAAGTACAACAGCCTCAGGACGTTATCACACGGGGTCTAAAGCAGACAGAACGGCGTCCCATCCCCGTCCCATTGCAGATCCTTTGCCCCTGTGTTCACACGATGTCACAGAGAACCCCCTCCTATCCCCATCCCATCCCTGTCCCATTGCAGCATCATCCCCGTTCTTTTGCATGCCG
>CM034706.1:155518376-155529132 GCA_020142125.1 Phrynosoma platyrhinos
TTTTAATACCGCTGGAGCCCTCCCCACTCGCCGCAGGTGCCTCTCTGTTGTGGTAATCAGCCTTCAATTCAACCACTAACTTAAGGTGACTGTCTGCTAGCATTTTCTTGGCAAGATTTCTTCAGAGAGGTTTTGCCATTATCTTCCATTAAGACTGAGAGAATGATTTCCCCAAGGTCAGCCAATGAGTTTCTATGGCTGAATTGGGATTTGAACCTTGGTCTTCAAAAATCCTAGTTCAGCATTCTAATCACTGCAGCACACTGGTGCTAAGAAATATTATAGAAGGTGTGGGGGAGCAGGTTTCAGCCACAGCCAGACCAACATATTCTAAAAGTCATTTTAAATCTCAGGTAAATTACCACTTGATTTGATACATCTGAAACATTTTATTTTAGCTACATTCAGTTCTGCATTAGTAAAATGTCCTCCTCAAGAAAATTCCTTCACCTATAAACACTATGAGGAATGTACAATATTCTTTACTTATAAACGCTATTTCTTTCACACACACACAAATGGACAATTTAATTTAAATCAAAAATTAACACCATGCCTTGTTGGACAGGACTGATGTCAAATAATGAAACATCAAGTTCAGTGAAGTATATTGCCACTCCCAGTAAACATAGTCCACTGTGAACCAGGGGCATAACTAGGGGGATGCGAGACGACAAACCACACTGAGTGACACTTTGGGGGGGTGATAGAAAGGAATTGTTTTCTAGGTCTGGTGATATGCTCCGGGGAGTAAAAGGAGTCTCCTCCCTTTGCCACCCAGCCAGCAGCTCCACCGGACCCAGAAAATGCTGTTGAGGAGAAGAGGAGGATATTAAAATAATGATTCGCACTGGTGTCCAATATACTAGGTATGCCACTGATGTGAAATCCAACTGTGGACCCACAGTCTGACTCACTGTAAAAGCAAGCAGACACTTTCCTAGGTAAAAAGTTAATTTTTACTTTTGCATTGTACAAAATTCAGTGGAAGTAAACAAGTCAATAGGGAAAATCAGGCACTCCTGTTGGTCCTGCTTTGGTAAACAGAGCAATTTCAGTCACTGGCAATCTAGCACATTTCCAGAGCACTAAATTTATTTAAAATTTGACATGTGCCATCATCGGTCACAGGCATCATTACAAGTAGCATTATCTATCTCTCCAGTCTATTCAAATGCTCACCCATTTACCATAAAAATAGTTCATTCCAAGGAAAGTCCATTCACAAACATTTCATTTTATTAAACGAATAAAGCAGCCATGAGAACTGATTTCTATTATATTCAATTTTGTTCCTTGATCAGATTCAGTATTCAATGAGCCAGGGGGAAATGCAGGGAACGTTTTATTTAAAGAGAAGCCCTTCACTTCACCAGAGACCTGTAAAGATTCACATAACTGCCCTGAAATTTCCTCTTTATTCTTTCAATAGTGGAATTCTCTGGAGAAGAATCCATAACCATGTGTGCCAATCCCTGACATCTGCTACTTCAGAGATAACTCATCCATTTCTTTATTTGCATTTTATTTGTTCATTTTCTTTAACATCAAGCACTTACCTGTATATCTAGAAGTGCTATTCTTTCCTATGCAAGTAATTAGAACTCTTTTAAAATGTACAGTATATTAAAATGGCTTCATATTTCATCCTTTTCTCCCTTACTCCAACTTTAATTTTGCCTATAAACTTCTGATTAGAAATGCATGGGATTCCAGTGTTAATCTCATCTCTCCACTAGTACCAAAACATACCAGAATGATATGTTTTTTAAACTTTCAGTCTGTTTTTGAATAAAGCATCTTTTCGAGATTTTTAAAAATCTTTTCACAAAGGAAAGAAGTCCAGATATAAAATCCCTGCCCTTTCTTCAGCAGAGAGTTTAACGCTATGATTTCTGAACAAAATAAGGAGCTATGGGGACTATTTGTTTAAAGACTTTTGCAGACTTAAGGAGTATTAATTCTTGCCTTTGGTTTTGCAGGTCTTGCCAGCTGGTATCTCCTCTATGCCCATTCATTCCATTATTTTGAGGGACATTGTAGCCATTTCTTGGATCTGTACTAGGGCTCTTCCAAATGTTTGTTTAAACAAGGAGCATAGTTAGTTGAGATGATCCCATGGGTTGAAAGGCAATTTTTTTCCTCATCCATGTTTTTCTTTTTCTTTTTTTTTAAATCGTTGGAGTTTATCACATGAGCCCCATTCTCATAATAATTGAGCTAGTAAATATATAATGGTTTTGAAGCAATACCTAGCCCCTACCTCCCTGGGCTTGCCATCTGCAGATTGGAGCATCTGTGGATGGCTCACTCATTTCTCCTCAATGATGGCACATGCACACCGCCGTGCCAATGCGTTCACATGCATGTTATGCCACCATTGAGGAGGAAAGGACTTGATATCCTATGGAATTTTCCATCAATGGGGGAGAGGTCCATAATGGAACCCCCACAGATACTAAGAGATGACTGTATTTTTTTTAAAAAAAATCATGCTGTTCCAGAGGTATGTTAATATGATTTTTTAAAAATAAAAAAACAAAAGAAAGTTTAAAGAGAGGGACCCTACCTGGTAATAGTGAGGGGAAGAGGGAGAAGAGGGGATGACTTCCCATCCCAGAACTGCCACATGAAGAACTTATCGCACCTAGGGACTAATGGGACAGCAGCACATTTTGGGGGTTTATTGACAGGATTTCTCGTCAATGACAAGATACGCTGTATCCACACTTGGATGATAAGGCATCCACAAGATGGAGATGGTGTTGTGCGGTAAGTAAGCCAAAGGTGCTATTTTCAAACTTTAAAAGTACTTTTAAAAGCCTCATGTAATAAAATCTTTGAGTTACAGTGTTACAGTGCAAAAGTGTAATTTCACTACATGCACTATAAATAAGGAAAATTAATTTAGAATGGAAAGAAGAAAGAGAAGGAAACCTCTCTCTCTCTCTCTTTTTTTTTTTTTTTTTTTTTTTTGTTCCAATATATCTTGGAATTAAAATAAAAAGCATCTGAAAATAAGAGCACATACAGACTGATTAAGGATGTATCTAGCTTTATTAAACAGTCCAGAAAGTCTCAGATTTTGAACCTTCTATTTCCAATTTTATTTTAGAGATCTATAGATGTTTTATTTATCCCAGAATATTTTCTATCAGGTCCTGGACTTTTTATTCCATTTCCCTGGGATTGGTTTATTTTAGGGTTAAAAGGTAAAGGTCTCCCCTTTGACATGATTGTCTAGTCATGTCTGACTGAAGGGGGCACTACTCATCTCCATTACTAAGCTGAGGGAGTCAAAGACAACTCTGTGATCATGTGGCCACCATGACTGCACAGAATGCTGTTACCCTCCTGCCAAAGTGGTACCTATTTATCTACATGCTCTTTTACATGCTTTTGAACTGCTAGGTTGGCAGAAGCTGGGACTAGTGATAGGAGCTTACTCTGTCATGTGGGACATGGGCCTGAATTGCCAACCTGCCAATTTTGCAATCCTTTTATCTCCAAAAGTATCGGAATAAGGAGCTTATTATATGAGCTATTTAATTGGCAACAGCCCAATGGGATGCAGCCGAGACCTGGATGGAGGTGGGAATTATCGCATTGTAATTCACTGCCAAATCCACCGGGTGACAGCAGTCAGGTCCCAGCCACGCTCAGCCTGCCAGTTTCCAGAACAAGTGAGTGCGGCTGGGACCCAGGCTGCAGTCACCTGGCGGATTCAGCAGCAAATTACAATGCAATAATTCCCGCCTCTATCCCGGGTTCCAGCTGCATCCCATTGGACTGCTGCCAATTTAAAAGCTCATGCAATAAGTTCCTAAGTAAGGATAATCTCATTAGCCCAAAACAGCAACTTTCCTAAATGTGGGATATATTATAAATTGTGGGGGGATTGGTCCCCTCAATTTCTGAACCTTTCAAGCACCACCAAAATGGGGGTCTCTTTTTAGTATTTATTTGCTTATCTAGGGTAAAGATTTAAAGATACCATTTTCCTCAAGTTAATGCTGAGTCTCCATAATAAGGAAAGTTTACATATTATTCCTTGTTGGGAAAGTCAGAAAGAGTATTGCTGTTAAACTTATACAAGGTGATAGTGGGATTCCTAATGTTTTCTTTAGAAAAAGTTTCTCATCCACAAGATTCACAGGAGTTTGGGCTTTTGCAGGGGACTCTTAAACTCCCAGAAAAGGGCTTTACATTTTTTTACCTGAGTATCAATGGAAATTCACAGAAATGTGACCAACTGTCTGATTCACATGAATTTGGAAATCTGTGCATTTTTGACAGAGAGAGGGTGAATAGATGCAAATATATGCAAATTTGTAAAGGAAAGTGAAGAAAATTCAATGCAAATATGTGAACATCCGCAACAATTCGCATAATACTCTTACTTGTAGACTAGCCCCAAATCTGCTGTTTTCATATTGAAGAATGGAAAGGTACTATGCAACAAATTGCTGTGTGCTTCAAGTCATTTCTGACTTACAGCAACCCTAAGGCAAACTTTTCATGGGGATTTCTTGGCAAGATTTGTTCAGAGGGATTTTGCCATCACCATCCTCTGAGGTTGAGAGAGTTGCTCAGAGTCACCCAGTGGGTTTCCATGGCTGAGCTGGGATCTGAACTCTGATCTCCAGAGTCATGGTCCAAAACTCAAACCACTACACCATGCTGACTCTCAGTGCAACAAGACATGGCATCATATTATTCATTCAAAAACCATACCTGAAGTGTGGCTGGCTGATAGCCATGCTTCCTATTGTGACTTGACTTGTTGTAGTAAGGAACTAATGGGTCACTTTTATGCACCAATGAATGATATAAAGACTTCTTTAAAAAGTCACTTTCAAAGTTCTGCGCAGATGCAACTTCACTTTCTCTCATCAGAAATGCATTAGAAAAGAAAAAGAATGTCAACAACTGTTTCAGAAATGGAAACTTGTTTTCAGAAAAGCTGTTTTGGATTTTCAGATCCCTGCCTTGCATAGCTATCTCTCTTCTAGCAGCCACACATTTTACCCTTGAGCTTTTTCATTAGTGTAGATTTCAGTTACTGCTTCGCAGTAATTCCAACAAAGTGAACCAAATGGACCATGCTCAGTCATCTGGAACCATTTCCTTCAGATTCTTCTGCCCTTGGGAATACTCTGTATGCTGTAAAATCAGTCTACTTACCTGGTGTGACAAGATCCAGAAACCAACTACTATACAGACTCTCCAATTATAATTCCATTCCCAACATTGCTGGCCACAGTGGGGAGTCCATTAAACTCTCTTTAAGCCATCAGATGTACTACGTTTAATCCTTGCATCTCACCAGCTGAGCGTTAAGTATCCTTGTTTACTCACAGATTATTTTACCAATGTAAATTAGTGTCAATGTCACTATTTAGAGGCTAATTAACTGAACTGTGAACCAGTACCCTGGTTGAACTATCCCCTGTGCTAGAAAATCAGGCTTAAAATAATAGAATCATAGAACTATGACTCTTGACACCAGAGCTCAATTCCCTGCTCCAGCATATAAACCCACTGGGTGACCTTGGGCAAGTCAAATTCTCTCTCAATCTCAGAAGATGGCAATGGCAAGTTGGCCCTGAAGAAACTTGCCAAGAAAACCCTATGATAGGTTTGCCTTGGGATGGGCATCTTTCAGGAAAGCTTTAAGACTATTCCTGGCAGGAGGCTGGACTACATAGCCTTTGTGGTCACTTCTAACTCTTTGTTGCTGTTGTGTTGTGTGCCAAAATGACTTGTAGGCACACAACAATAAAGAGTCGAAAGGGACCATAATGGCCAGGTAGTCTAATCGTCTACCAGGAATACTCAACAAAAGCTCTCCTGAAAGATGCCAAATCTCTTCTTAAAGACCTCCAAAGACAGAGCATCCATCACCCTCTAAAGCAGCCTATTCCACTGTTGTACAGCTCTTACAGTAAAGAAGTTCTTCCCAATGTTTAGGTTGAATCTATTTTCTTGTAATTTGAATCCATTGGTTTGTGCTCTGATCTCGAGTAGCAGAAAACAGGCTCACTCCATCTTCTACATGACATCCTTTCAGATGTTTAAAGAAGGCTATCATGTCCCCTCTCAAGTTTTCTCTTCTCAAAGCTAAACACAACCAGCTCCCTAAGTTGTTCCCATAAGGTTTCATTTCCAGATCTTTGATCATCTTGGTTGCCCTTCTCTGGACATACTCCTTTCTTAGAGATGTCTTAGGTCCAAGATATTTTGCTGCCCAGGGCAAAGCAGCAGGCAGTACCCCATCCATGCATCTTACTCAAACCCAGCAAGGTGATTTTGGTGAAAATTTGCACTGGTAGCTCCCAGCCACCCTGACAGTAACACAATCCACACAGTAAAATAACTTACAATTTGCTGCCCTTTCATGTCTCCTGGCTGAGTCAGCTACCTCATTCAGCTTAATGGTAGGTCCATCTCTTAACATAGGCAATGTGCATGCCTCTGTCTTCCATCCAAGAAATGTATATTATCTGTCATCAGCATCAGCACTCTTGATGATGAGTGAAAAGGATAACACTATGTGTAGTTAAAGTTGCTTACTATATACAACAGCAAAGCCTACAATATTTTACAGATGCAACCTGAGACACATGTGGCCAAGCAATATCAGAGTGTAGTGAAGATAGTAATTATTGTTAATGATGATGAACACACAAATCAGAAGAGACTGCAACAGTTTGCTTTTGCCTAATCCTCTTGGGAAGGGCAGGATTCTGCCTTTTCCTCTCATCTCCTCCCTTCTGAGTTCATTGAGGGTAAACTAACTTTACACTTTGAACTCATTTTACAGTGTTGAAGTAAACTGAGAGCAAAGAGGAGAAACTGGGGCATTTTAAAAGCTGTTGTAAAAAGTGGGATGAGAGATTAATTGGATGTCCCTGGCCGATCAGGACAGTTGGAGGCTATGTACCTACCATTTCTTTGGCTGACCAAAACTGGAAGATTGCAAGCAATCCTGAGATTTTGCCTTTTCTTCTATACATTCTGAGACAATAAGAAATAAAGCTGTTTCTGTACCTCCTTATCAGTTCTGACACTTCCTGTCATCACCCATTTACAATAGCAAAGGATATTAAAAGACAAAAGAAATGTGTAAAAGATTTGTGTACTGGGCCAGGGCTAGAGCCAGAGCAAGGTATGAGGGGGCCCTAGGCAAAGAGTCCTCTGTCCAATATTGTTCTTGTTTGTTTCCTCCCTTTGCATAATTTTGCTAGTATAGGTGGCATGGTGGCACTTGGAACATAGTTGCATGGTGGCACTTAGACTGGTGCTAAGAAGAGAAGCATTCAGCCATACGGTTCCAACATCTGCCCCATTCCTCATAGCCCTGGACAATCTCTGGACTGCAATACCAGAGGCCCAGAGCATTTTGAGGAAACAAAGATGGCGACTGAAAGTTTGCTCAGTGCTTCAGTTTAGCCCAATGCAAAGTTGAGAAAAAAGGTATTAACAGCAATATTATTACCAAAAGCACATTATGGGAAGGGAATAAACAGTTGTTGTCATGTGCCTTCAAGTTGAACCTGACAGGGGCTTTTTTGGCATGATTTATCCAGAGGAGTTTTGCCATTGCCTTCATATAGTTGCATCCACACTGCAGAAATAATCCAGTTTGACCACTTTAACTGCCATGGCTCAATGCTATGTAATCCTGGGAATTGTAGTTTCATGAGAGATTTTAGCCTTCTCTACCAGCAAGCTTGTTGCCACAACAAACTACAAATCCCAGAATCCCATAGCATTGAGCCATGGCAGTTGAGTGGTGTCAAATTGGATTATTTCTGCAGTGAGGATGCAGCCTATAAGGCTGAGGAATGTGACTTTCCCAGTGGTGGATAAAATGTTGGCCTGAATTATGTTGCTAGTCCTACTTAAAGTAGACACACTAAATAAAAGGGATGTATTTACGTGTCAACTTTCCATTCAACAACATATTCAATGGGTCTGTTTTAGTTGGGACTAACCCACAGAATTCCAGTCATTTATTTTCACATAATGCAATGACTGTATCATTACTTTGAGGGTGATGAGATGCCAAGCTGTTGTTTTTTTCAAAAGTAACAGATAACAGTACTTTTAAAAAACAATATTCCAAAGCTCAGAGCTGATGCACCTCAACCCAAAGAGAAGGCAAATCCAGTTATGACAACACATACCTTGGTTACATATGATTAGATTATTGGAATATATTCTGTGTTGGCCTGTCTTTTTTAAAAATGCTAGAGCTATTTTGCTGGCTTGCAGAAAATATTGGAATCAACCCACACTTTTTTGAAATACCTGCATTGGACCTCTCCGTCTGTTTCATTATTTTCATCTCACTTGCAAGATGCTAGTTGTGGTTTTAATGCCATTTCCATTATATTTCAATGCCTGAGCATTGGAAGGGACACAGTCAACTGTAGGAGCCTACCCAAGTTTTGAAATCATCCACAGAAATGTAACTGCCAGTTCCAAAACTTAAGTTGGAAGGAGGGCCAGAGCATTTTTCTGTTGCCACACCCAAACCCTCACTGAAGAGGTTCATTTCCTTCCTGAATATTGGGTTTCCAGTATAACATTATGATCTTTCTGTTTAGGAAAGTGAGTGAGTGAGTGAGTGAGTGTATGTGTCCTTTCCCCCATCTGTAATTTGCATTTTAAAGGGTCTGTTCATAATGCAGAGAAACCTTTTTAGAAAGACAGGAAATAGTTCTTGCTTCTTAAAAGTAAGGGGAAAAATTAATCTAACAGATCATCTGCACAGACCCCCTCACTTGCCCTCTAGAGAGAACAATAATAAAATACATTATACTTGTTGAAAATCTTGAGCAACGTGAAACACTGTGTCCCTCTGGGACTGAATGAACTTGTTTCTTTTGTAGCTTCAACCCCACTTGACCTGGGATCAGAGCCATGATGATGAATGAATACTAGTTTCCTAAATGGCAATGCAAACACTCACACCACTGCTGAGCAACCAGGATGCTCAGTCACTGAGGTTACATCATGGTCCTGTTAACTGCAACAGAATGAACCTACATATGGCAACACCAAAAGACATTTCCAGTGATTACTTTCCAGTAGCTATTTCTTCTTTTCACAATTTCTTCTTCTACTTTAAAAAAAAAACAATCTAATTGAAAGATAGTGTCTGGAGGTGATGACAAAAAGGTATATATCTAACCAGCACTAGATATGTTTCCACCATTCTTCTATAATGCACCAAGCAGCAGTGGTATGTCAGCTCTGGAACAAAGTTTACGATGTTTTTGAAGATTGTATTAGTTCCTGTCAAAGTTAACTTAGAAAATGGCCAAAGTATGGTACGGCGCTTTGAGATGTTAGTTTTATAGACCTGGCAGAGCTTGTCAAGATGGCTGTATTCCAGAATTGGTAATATATGAGATGAGGGAAAACAAAAGAGAGTAAGGATGTGTGTGTGTCTGTCTGTCTGTGTGTGTTTTAATTAAATAGTGCCAGTCGTTTGATAATGTTTTTTTACTGCCTGATTGGTCAGATTAATGGTCTAGAAAGTAGCTGTTGAACTATTGTATAACAGAAGAAGCTACAAGTAGACCATTCAAAATGCTTCACTAATATTCTCCATAATCTTCACCCAGCCTTGTATGGCAGGTAAAAATAATTACTCCTATTCTACAGAGGCTTGGCTAGTATTACTATTATCCTCATAAAAATTATTTATACCCTACATTTTCCTCAGAACTAGAACTATAGATGGCATACAGTGAAAACATACAAATAATCAACATTAAAATGATATTACAATATGAACATTTAAAACAATATGAAACACACAGTTAAAATGGTTAAAAGTAGTTTCAAAAAAGTACAGTTAAAACAATAAAAATATTTTTTGTTGTTAACTGTCATCGAGTCGACTTATGACTCGATGACTGAGAGATCTCCAAGCCACCTTACCAACAGTCCTACTCAAGTTTTACAGACTTAGAGATGTTGAATCTATTTTTGAGTTTATCTGGCTGGTATGTGGTCTTTATTTCTACTGCCTTCTACCTTGCCAAACATCATGGTCTTTTCTAGTGAGTCATGTTGTCTCATGATGTGACCAAAGTATGGCAGTTTCATCATCTTGGCTTCTATGAGAGTTCAGGTTTAATTTGCTCTATGTTGTTGTTAACTGCCTTCGCATTGATCTCGACCCATGGCTACCTTATGGATGAGACATCTCCAGCCGCCCCCCGCCCCTGTCCTCTACTGCTCTGGCCAGCTCCTGCAAACTCTTATTTGTTATCTCTTTAATAAAGTCCATCCATCTAGCATGTGGCCTTCCTGTCTTTTTGCTTCCCTCCACCTTTCCTAACATTATTGTCTTTTCCAACGATTCATGCCTTCTCATGATGTGTCCAAAGTACAACAGTCTAAGTCTTGTCATCTTGGCTTCTAGGAATATCTCTGGCTTGACCCATTTGTTTGTCCTTTTGGCTGTCTATGGGATCCTCAGCACTCTTTTCCAGCACCACTTCTCAAATATGTTGATTTTCCTCCTATCTTCTTTCTTCACTTTCCAGCTCTCACATCCATATTTGGTAACAGGGAATAGGATGGCTTGTATGATTCTGGCTTTTGTGCTGAGTTGTATGTCTTTGCATTTTAGGATCTTTTGTAGTTCTTTGCTCTAGGAAGCATTTATTTGGGTCCTAGACTTTTTAGAAGTCTATGGGGGGTTGCAGACTGTCAAAAATAGTGTGAATTCAGTCCA
>CM034706.1:155531465-155557837 GCA_020142125.1 Phrynosoma platyrhinos
TGTTGCAGAGTCCCCTTAGCGGCTCAGCTCAGTTTGAACCGCCGCCACTGCCACCTCTGCCTCCTCTGAGGCCAGAGCCGCCTCTGAGGGCTGGCTGGAGGGCTGGTAAGTGCCGGAGGGAGGGCGAGGTGCGGGAGGGAACCGCCGCCGCTGCCTCCTCCGAGGCCAGAGACGCTTCTCCGCCAGTTTTGAGGGCTGGCTGGAGGGCTGGTAAGTGCTGGAGGGCGGGGTGCGGGAGGGAACCGCCACCACCACCTCTGCCTCCTCCGGAAAGGCCCCGGAAAGACCGCACTTCGTTTCGGATTTCTTCTTACTTCGGTAAGTCTTAGCTTACTATTCACTTCCTGGCCAGCGTTTGATAAGGCCCATAGAGAAGCATTGAACTTCTGCTGCATATTGGAGTGTTTACGCTGAGCTTCCACCTATGTTTAAGATGTATATTTCATAGCAATTCAATATTACAAATGCTAACAGGCCTTTAATAATATCTTGGTAAAAGGAGTCCAAACCCAGGTAAGCCCACTGCCATGGAAATTCCATTAGCATGTATAACATATTTTTAAATAGCAGCGACCATTTTTTTCCTTCCTGCATTTGGCCTGTGGGCTGCAGCAACATGTTTTAGCATAGCCAATGTGACATTTTGGATGATGATGATGATGATGATGATGATGATGTGGTTTGGAGCCCCACGGGGAGCATAAGGGGAACAAGCTGTTGACTTTGGGGCAGTTTTGGGAGATTTTGGGTAGTTTCCCCCAAATAAGCCTGGATTTTTTAAAAAATAGGGGGATCTGGGGACCGTGATGGGCTTCTGGGGGCCACACTTAGGAGTTTCAAGGGTGTCATGTGGCCCATGGGCTGCAGTTTGCCCACCCCTGATGTAAAATATAATACATACTGTTAAAAAAAAACCTGATACCTTAGGTATCCTACTTCAGGATTAATAATGGAACAGCAGCTCTGACTGAAGGCTAAAGGCTGATAGACAGAATGCAGAATAACATTCTCCTATATCTCTCTAGTATGTAGATCAACAAATATTTATGGATTTATTTAAAATATTAGAGCTTGGAAGATGACAGGTAGACAGACAGACAGACAGAACAATACATTGAAATAAACATTTGTTGTTGTGTGCCTTCAAATTGTTTCTGACATAGCAAGCCTAAGGCAAATATATCTCAGGCTTATCTTGACAAGATTTGATCAGAGGAGGTTTCCCACTGCCTTCCTTTGCAGCTTAAGGATATGGCTTGCTCAGGGTCAATCAGTGGGTTATCATGGCTGAATTTGATTTCAGACCCTGGTCTCCCACAACATCACACTGACTCATGAAATATAAATATATATTCTCAGTTTGGAGTGGGAGGGGAATGATAGAATAAACCCACCATCCTGTGTGAATCTGTATACCCTCGTGATGGGTGCCCAAACTAAACAGACTTCCGGCATGGGTGTTACCCAGAGGCAGGACATCCAGGGGAAATGAGACTTCTGAAGTGGGACTTCCACCCTGTGGGACCTCTGGGCAGGACTTCTTCCTCCCCCCTGCACCTTCCTGGGCTTTCAGCTGCCTCTCCGGAGAGGCAGCTGAAGGCCTGGGAAGGCCAGGAGGAGGAGGAACAGGCACACACCTTTTCCTCCTATTCCCCACTCTGCATGCCAGGGAAAATGGCTTTGCATGCCATAGGTTCACCAACACAGGTATATTCCATTTGTCTATGGATCTGAATATATGACATTGAACTATGATCCCAGATAGAATGAAGCATGGAGTGCCTGAATCTTTAACGAGTGCAGCTTGACTGTAATTGTTTTGTTTGGTTTATTAAAAGCACAAGAGTCCTGTCTTCCTTGACTTTATTGAAAGCAGGGGCCCTTCTTTGTCACTGGCTGTGCAGTGTTAGTATTTGGAAAATCTGCTAGTAGGGTCTTCGAGATTCTGTTTCTCCACTGGGAAATGTCTCAGCAGATCAGACCAGAAGATATAGCATGGATTAAATCCCACCTATATGGTAAAAAAAAAAAAAAAAAGAGAGAGAGAGAGAGAGAGAGGCACACTAACCAATTTCAAAATGTAGAAACTTTCTTTCAAAATGTGCTTTTCATTATGCATTTATAAAATAAATGACAAAAGAAATATATATAACTGTTCCTACTTGTCAAATCGACTGTTCACCAGAGAATAGTGAATGAATAGCTAATGAAAAAATGCTATACATTTTTTCTTCATTCCATGCTTTTTTTAATGCAATATAGTTTTCCTTTACATTAATGTGTTTACATACAAACACACTTAAACAAAACTGTATAGACATATATGTATAGACTTGCTTTAAAAAAAGAAATCTCTAATAAATTATATATACAAATATAAGTCAATGTGTTCTGAACAGATGAAATATACAAATGTTGCCTTTTCTCCTCTTACTGGTCATTGATGAAAAGCTTTGTTTTATCTGAATTCTTTTTTCTCCCATTCATATACAGAAGAGCAAATATAATCAGATGGGGCAATGACAATGGAGATAGTGCTGCCATCTCTTGGCCATCTGCATTACCAGTGCTACAGAGAAAGAAGGCATGCAAGTCATCTTTTTTATCCTTTCCACTAGTAGTCAATATCCAAGAAAATAATTGTTTAATAATAATAATTGCTTCACGTTAATTAATTAGGATTTCAGCAATTGAAACATCAAACTGTGAGGAGGTACAAATTTGTTCAGTTCCTACTTTTGGTGTTCAGCAGTGTGCACTGCTTTGGAAGACAAATAAGACAGGCAGACATGTGTACATAAAGAGACACATAGAAGATAACTTAAAATCATTTATATTCAAAGAATATAAATAAGGAAGTGTACTCAGAGCTAGTTTTCAGACTTCTCACCACTAGGTTATGGCTCCCAGACAAAAGTGAAATAATTTTGCAGGAAATTATTCATTCCCAATTATTATTTGGGAATTACAGATGGATGACACAAATGTTTAGAAATTATTAATCAGAAATAGGCAAGTCATACAAGTAAATTATTGTTGAATTTTGAAAATCAATATATAATAAACTGTGGCCCAACTTCTCATTGAGCTCAATCAAGGACAGTATGATGAGATAAGATGAAAACAAAATCATTTAAGCCAAACTGAATTTTAAAGAATTTTACTATGTCACCAATGCCCATCAGCACTCTCCATTGGGCAAACAAGCCAGTCCCTACACCAGAGAATAAATGGACATAAATCAGACATTAGGAATGGGAATACACAAAAACCAGTGGCTGAACATTTCAATCTCCCTGGGCATTTTATCTCAGACTTCAGAACAGCACTCCTTGAACAAAAGAACTACAAAGGTAGATTGGGAAGAGAAACAGCAGAACTGGAATTCATCCACAAACTACAGTCCCTCAGCAATAGACTGAACAGGGACAATGGCTTCCTGGTTCACTGCACACATTTCAACACTATCTGACTCCAACCCCATGGGGGCATCCTACACTCATCTATCCTCCTACAGGCGAACTTCCAAGGTCAAACTGGTCTTGCCACCTCATTTCCATACCCAATGGCTATGTCTTTGTCCACAAACAACCATCTTAAAACTGGAATTGCTATTTTATTTCCATACACAAAGGATTTTAAATTTAAATTGGCATTCTCACATACTAATGGCATATATATGTCTGTCCCTGGCTTCCACTCCACTAAAAGCATCTGAGGAAGTAGCCTGAACTCTATGAAAGCTCATGCTGCCAACTTCTTTCTTTTAGTTAGTCTCAAAGGTGCTACAAGATCTCTCTGCATACTGATACTACAGACTAACACAGCTATATCTTTGAATTCTACCATCTAAAGAATTCCAGTTACTGACTTCTTTGACAGAATTGGCAATGGAGGTATTCTTTGCAGTCAAAGTCTTGGAAAACTGTACAGGATAAATAATGCAGCCAATTCTGTTTTAACTAACCACAGCTAGTTAAAACACAGCTGCTTCTCTGATGCAAAGTTGCCTTTTTACCAGGAGGCAGGTCCCTAAGATCCAGTAGGATAATGAGGATGGAAAACATTGGAGAACTCTGTCCTGGGAGTATGACCAAAGATACAACTTGGCCATGTTGGCTGGAGGATACTTGGAAGTAATACAAAAATTTGTTGGAGTAGTTGTTATGTGACTTTAAGTTGATTTCAACCAATGGAAACTCTATCATAGGGAGGTTTTAGCAAGATTTCTTTAGAAGATTCAAGTATTGGCAAGAATTCTTTAGAGGAGGTTTACCATGGCCTTTCTCTAAGGCTGAAATAGTGTGAATTCCACAAGGTCAGCCAATGGCTTCCCATGGCTGAGTGGGGATTCAAAACCTGGTCTCACATTCAAACCACTACAGCACATTGGCTCAATGTGAAATTTTTAAAAAATCAGTATGAGATATCTAATCATGTCCCTCAATGAAATACCCAACGTCAATAGATCACTCAGAAAAACTTGTAAAAGAAATAGACCTGAGTAGGGGACACCATAGCACTTTCTCAGTGAATCAAGATCCTATTTGCTAGCATACATACAAGGAGGGGTAATAGTGGCAGAAGAAAAGGGCAACAGGTGGGTCAATGTGAGGGAGGATGGGAGTAAAAGCTGCCCTACCAGTTGAGATGCTCATGCCAACGTAAGTGACTCCCACACCAGTGAAAATCAGCAACAGGATTCCAGCCTACCTCTGTTGCCAATTTGCAGTCATGTTGAAGGGGGGAAAGATAAGATGGCACCCCTTCTATTCCAGTTACAAAAGCAAAGTGCCACAATAACCTAAAAATCCCAGGATTCTGTAGCATTGAGCCATAACAGTTAAAACAGTAGCAAACTGCATTAATTCTGCAGTGCAGATTAGACAGAAAAGAAAAAATTACCTTGAGCATCTATAATAATGTGACATTCAATACTATTTGCCATATTCTGTAGTACCTTGACAAATTTGTGGCAGTTACTGTTATTTTTTGTGGCTGCAGATTAGGCCTTAGTCACTTCAGCAGAGTGTAAATGGTTTGTCCTTTCACAATGAAACATTTGTGCTGCTTCAGAATTATTGCACCCTTCATTTGAGAAATATAAATAAATATACATAATTGTGGGAATTTGGACTGCAGTTCACAGAATCCCTAAACTACCATGGTGACTTCTCTAAGCCTGATTTGCAATTATCAAGACTTTTAGGGTGATGTATACAATAGCATGTCATATGTTGGTGCTTTGTATTCAGACTATCAGCATATAAAATTGGAGCAGAGGGGGAACTGATGCCTTTTTTTCTTCTTTACAAAAATAATTTATAGTACTCTTGATGGCAGAGTATTTTAAAAAGAATAAATATGACTCATACCTTGGAGATTTGATGGAAATTTGAACTTCTGGATAGAAATTCTAACAAGACAACTAGGCTGCAACTCAGTATAAAACAGCTCTTTTGGCATATATCCTAGGACAATTGTGGGGAATGTTTGGCCCTCCATATGCTTTGGACTACAGTTCCCACAACCCCTCATTATTGGCTCTACTAGATGGAAGTGATGGGAATTGTTGTCTTCCCACCCTACCCTAGGATCTTATCCTTCATGTTATAAATTCTCTTTGAAATGGAAGCTAGGTGCATAGAATAATGTGATTCTTTACATTGTTGTATGCCTATAAATGTAGGTCAGTTTCAAAGCTGTTTAGTCACCTAGGCTCTCAGCCAGCATACCATGGGAAATAGAAGCTAGATTTTGCAATAAAAATATTGCAACATCATATGGAATTACATTACTTAGGGGATTGAGACAGTGGCATACTTATTCTTCTGTGGTGTCACTCCCTTCCATGATGCTCTTGGGTTGGGGGTAATAATGCTTGAAGTTTGCACATTCTTAGGACCAATGGGGCCGTGTTAAAAATAAGCGTGGCAAATACAACTTTCTTTAAAAAAAAACTTTAAACAATTTTCAGAAATATATAGACTCAAAAACAAAGCAACAATACACTATATTCTATACCGAATCCAGAATATATGCCATCTCCCAAAGTTCCATACTCCCCATAAAGCACCAGTGCAGGACTTCCTTGTAGAAACCTTGCTCTCAGCTGTCATTGCTGGTAACCTTAAATCTCCTAAGCACAAATATAATACAGGTTCAGTGACACAGTATAAATGCCAGCATAGGGATTCCCTGCTAATCCATACATTAAAATCATATTATTTACGGTACATACTCCACTATAAGTTGACCTCATGTATAAGTCGACGGCAAATATTGGGGCCAAAATTGGGGATTTTGATATGACCCATAGGTAAGTCGAAGGAACTGTCTATGCCTTCCTCAGCAACTGTTTCAAAAGTCTTTGGCTATGAAGGAAGGCTGAGGTGTCAGTGGCAACCCACAGTCAAGCAACATGCAAACATACACACATACATGTCAGAGGGAAGGGAGACAGGGAGGAAAGCACTCACTCTTTGCCTCACCATCTGTTTTGCAGTGCACTGGATACAAAAGAAGGTTAGGCACTGATTTGAGGAGCTTTCAAAGTAGTATTACCGTATTGCCCATATGTAAGTCAAGCCAGGATTTTGGAGTCAATTTTGAGGCATACATTTCTTGACTTAGAGTCTAGTATATACAGTAATTTAAGGTTAGAAAAGCCGAATTCCCATCCCAGCCAAAGACCTTTCTCCCTTTCATTGGTCCCCGACTATACAGTTATAGCACTATGGCTACATCTACACTGCAGAATTAATGGAGTTTGACATTGCTTGAACTGCCATGGCTCAATAATATGCAATTCTGGAGTTTATAGTTTTGTGAGATATTTAGCCTTCTCTGTTAGAGAGCTCTAGTTCCACAACAAACTGCAAACTCCTAGGATTCTGTAGGATGGAGCCCTGAGAATTAAAGTGGTGTCAACCTGCATTAATTCTGCAGTGTGGCTGCAGCCTAGGGACTTTACCACATGGGGGGGAGCCAGGATTAAAAGGCATTTTCCCAGCAAGGTCCCAAGATCACAGCAAGACACATTGTGATTAGAGAGGATTTATCCTAGGAATAACCAGGGAATAACCAGAAACAAATCATTCACAGGTTTTCCCCATGAATGCTTTGTTGCTGGTTATTCCCTGGTTATTCCCGAGATAAATGCTCTCTAATCACGATGTCATCTGAAAATCTTCGCCGTGATCTCAGAACTTTGCCAGGAAAATGCCTTTTTAATCCCGACTTTTCCCCATTTCCCCCCATGTGATAAAGTCCTAGGATTCCACTGTAGGTGGTATGCTTCCATCCTGTGGAATTCTGGGATTTCCACATCAGATGCCTTCAGTATGAGTTTGCTCTTGTGAAAGCTGTAGTCCAGCATATTTGGAAGGTATTATATATGCATGTATTCATTCATTCACTCACTCACTCACTCACTAAGCACTATCTAGGTGCAAGCTAAAACACAAAAGGACACACATCTGCCCTGCAGGGCTTGTACTATAAAATCCAGTAAAGCAGAAGCCATTAAGGAACAAGAGGAATATGGAGGCAGAGGTCTATAATTAAACAAGCTGTGGTTATTTCTTTTGCAGAAAACCACACACCTTGAAAATATTGCATTTTGGATCACAGTTCCCAAAATACCCCCAGATAGCTTGGCCAATATCCATTTTGGACTAGGGAATCCTAGAGATTCTGGGAGCAGAAATCCAAGAAAGTAATGTTTCTAAATTCAGATAGATGTTGAGGCTTAGATTTCAAAATTCTTTTAAAAGGAGTTTCAAAAGTGTTTTTGCATTGTATTCAAAGCCCTGGGCCCCTTCATATTTCACAATCGTACTGCTATGTTTCACTTAAACTGCCATGGCTCTATCCTATGGGATGCTGAGATTTGCCATTCAGGGGGTGGTATTTAGAATTCTTACTCAGAGAGTACTACAAACTACAAATCCCAGGATTCCAGAGGATGCAGCCATGACACTTGAAGTGTAATCATGTTGCTATAATTGTGTAGTGTGAAAGGGCTTCTACTGCTAGGCTAAGAGGCAATTAGTCAAATATCTTTAATAAATAAAGTTAGAGCAGGACATGAGAACTAAGAGGGCAGAAAAAAGGCATTAAGAAAGAGATATTTACAATATAAATAATTTTGCCACATTCAGAAAAAACATGGCTGATGATGGCTGCTAAGGAAGATCAAAGGAGAAAGTAAAAAGGCAGGCTTATTGTTGAACATAAAGAAAACAAAAATATTGACCACAGAGAATCTACACAAATTCAACCTAGATAATGAGGAGATAGAAATAGTAAAATAATTCCCATACCTGCAATCAAACATTGACAGGAACAGGGACTGTAGCCAGGAAATTAGAAGAAGATTAAGAATGGGGACGATGGCTATGAAAGAACTAGAAAAGATCCTAAATGCAAAGATATGCAACTGAGCACAAAAGTTAGAATCATACAAGCCATTGCATCCCCTATTACCATGTATGGGTGTGAGAGCTGGACAATTAAGAAATATGATAGGAAGAAAATCAGTGCATTTGAGATGTTGTGCTGGAAAAGAGCACTGAGGATTCAGCGGACCGCCAAAAAGACAAGCAAATGAGTCCTAGAGCAGATCATACCAGAAATCTCTCTGGAACCCAAGATGACAAAACTGAGGCTGTTGTACTTTGGACACGTCAAGCGAAGGCACAACAATAATGGAAAAAACAATAATGCTAGGAAAGGTGGGAGGAAGTAGAAAGAGAGGAAGGCTGCATGCTAAATAGATGGGCACTATTAAGGAGGTCAGGGGTATGAGTTTGCAGGACCTAAGCAGAGCAGTGGAGGACAGGGGTCTTGGAGATGTCTCATCCATGAGGTTGCCATGAGTTGGGATAGACTTGAGGGCAATTAACAACAAACAAAAGTTTTTAATCCTCTGTCCAAATTATTAAGGCTGCTGTTCTGTTACCTCAGAAATGCATCCCAGGTCCATAGGAAGGAGCAGAGGTTCCCTTCACCTCCAGTCTTCAGGGCAAGGTAGGGAATCCAACACTACAAGCCTCTTGCTAGATCCTGCTATCCACCAGGTTTGAGGAGCAGTATGATTTTTAACATCTTTGCCTGATGAGGAAGCCAATGAAGGTTCAAAAGCTTGCATGATGTATTTTCAACATTATGGTTGGTCAATATAAATATTGGTCTTTTGTGGATTTTGGATTTTGTTGTATTTTGCTACATGGTCAACGTGGTTACCCTTGAATTCCTGTTGGAATTCTGGCCTTGGATACAGGTAGAGAAGCTTGTTGGGTGTGATACCAGGAAAGTGAAATCCCAGATCCAAAAACCTCCCAGCCACTTGCTACACTCGCAATGTGGAATCAAAGTTAGGTACATCTAACTAAGAGCACAACTTTTTTCACCAGTAAAAATTAGAAACAAGTCCCACAGAGGGAGGTATTGTGTGCCTTCAAACTATTTCCAGCTAACAGCGATCCTAAGTGAACCTATCATGCAGTTTCTTGGCAAGATCTGTTCACAGGGGGGTTGCCTTTGCCTTCATCTGTGGAATGTGACTTGCCCAAGGTCAGGGTTTTCATGGCTGAGTGAGTGAGGATTTGAATCCTGATCTCCAGAGTCATATTCTGATGCTCAAACCACTACACCCATGTTTGCAACCAAGCCAAAAAAAATGGTTTCACTGATATTTCCACTCTTCTGGAAAAAGCCTAGCAGAAAAGAGCCTCTGAGATTGAAGCACTTTATGTCCTTGCTCACCCTTAAGATTACATCCTAAATCAGTCTGATTAAATCAGTCTCATAATATTTTAAGCTAAGGAAATTTTAGACTGAGTCACACCGTCTGTTCAACGGAAAATGCAAAATCACCAGAGCAAGCCACCTTGAATTAACAGGAGCTGTGGAGCACCAAGTAATTCTGCACCAAGCACCCTATACCAAGTAGTAAGGATCTTAGATAATCTTTCTTTAAATGAAAGCATTTGCAAATGTTTTGAAAAATAAAATACACCATTTGCCCAAAAGGACAATCCAGCCAGGCACTCATACATGTATATATATCCCATTGCTTCAGATCTCAAACATTTCAAAGAGCAAGAAGGAAATACGGCAAAGGCGTCCTCCCTGTCTAGCATACTTTACATGCTCTACATAGTTTAAAATATGTGGCTTATTAATGACTGATTTTTCAGCCTCCCCAATAAGCTTTTTTATCATGATGATTATTAACATGACACCCCCTTTACTGATATGGGTGTCACACCATTCCACACTGTGCATGTATCCTTTATGATATTTAATATAAAAGATAGCTCAGTATTTATATCCCTCACAATAACAGAATGGATTGTTTTAAGGTTATACAGTCTGGCTGTGATAAAGAAAGAACGAACCTTACAAAATGATAAATATTTTCATTAAAAAACTTTAAAACTAAAAGTTCAAAGATATGTTCTCTTCTCTTATATCTTGTCAAAGCATGACTTAGGGCCCAAAACTAATCTACTTTCAATTTTATTCCATATTTCAGTGCTGTCATAGTACTCAGCAGAGAGTATTGGAATACGATCATTTTTTATTTTGTTGATGTTACCGACAGCTTTATTTCATAAAGCAATCTTATACTATGTCTACCAGTGGCAGGTCACAGAGGTCAAATACTCTATCCTTACAGGTAGAGAGCTTATTAAACGGCACGTCTATTAAACCCAATGGACAACATAAAGAAACATTCCAGCAAAATATTTTTAACATAGTTCAATGGAAATATGAATGGAAAGAGTAGTAAATAATTTAAAATGATGCCAGTACAATATTGAGGTTGCAGGGATTTTAATTTTTTTAGAAGAAATGCAGGGGTTCCTTCAAAAATAATCCTGCAACTAAAATCTTTTGAAATAAAGGTTTTTAAAAAGTCTTACAATAATATTTATATAGTTTATATAGAAGCATATTAAGAATGTAGCATTTATTTCTAAGTGAGTGGATACTTGACCATGAAAATATTTCCTGCTTAAAATGGTGCCAAAATTGTTTTAGAAAGTCCAATTTATTTCTGGAAACCACTTTGTTTTTACACCTTGCATGCCCTTCAACTGCCCAGATTTGTCAGGAATAGTTCCAATTAATCCTCTGTTATCCCACTTTTTCAACTGTTTTGAAAGAGTCTTCAATTTCTTTCTCCTCTTCCCTCTTTCCCCCTTTGTACTCGGCTTTCTTAAATTGTTGCAAACTGCAGCAATAAAATTGCAACCATTTATACAATAGTGTCTATAACTGTTTATACAAATGGATGAAGGTAGTAAGGAAAATTATATGTAAAGTTGAATGACTGTAGCCAGAGAAATACGTGAAATCTACTGGGGAAGATTGGGGGGGGGGGGCTCTTTGTCATGTTTGTTGTGTGTGTTTGTTTGTTTTTTAAAAAAAATAGGTTTTCCTCTTTTGGTGCATGTACGTTTTCATGTCATATTTTCTCCATTTTGTTGGTGCTTTGTTTTTTTATAGCAATTAAATACTAATAAAAATTATTTTAAACAAATACAACAGAATTGTTTTGCTGTAGCCTGTGGTATTTTCTTTATTCATTTTGGTTAGCTTCTCTGGGTATATTTTATAAAGAAAAGTGGGATATTAATTTTAAAAGATTTTTTTAAAAAAAATAAAGTTTTTTTTAAAGTATAAACATAATGCTGTGCACTCACTGGTGACAGCCTTTATATTGTGAGAACATAATCCACTTGTTTTGTTGTAAAGTCTCTCTTTCTCCTTCCCTTTGTTTTCCATTACTTTTTAGGTAATATACAGCCTGTGAGACAGAAGAAACAACTTGGCATTAGTGTATATGTGTATCACAATGACACCTGTACAGTGTTCCTTGTGGAATGCATTCTTAAATCAACTGGATAAGCAAATCCCTTACTTTTTAAAATATAAGCTTGAAACTATTTTTACGATTCCTGTTAAGTATATTAAGATCTATATTGGGGGAAATCAAGCTAGCACCTTCCATCAGATGATTTTCTCCCTTCTTCGGTAGAATGGAGAAAGGGCAGCTCCTCTTCCCTTGGGTATCCCTCATCCCCTCACCCCTCACCGCTTCAGAACATGAGGAGATGAGGATATCCTCTAGAGAAAAATTTTAGGGAAGCTGGTACCTGCAGGGGAAGAATGCATGAGAACGTTCTGATGCAGAAGCAAAAGAAATAGATTCCACCTCAACATTAGGAAGTACTTCCTGACAGTAAGAGCTGTTCGACAGTGAAACACATTCCCTTGGAGAGTGGAGGAGTATCCTTCTTTAGAAGTTTATAAACAGAGGGTGGATGGCTATCTGTCAGGAGTACTTTGATTGTGTCTTCCTGCATGGCAGGGGGTTGGTCCTGATGGCCCTTCAAGTCTCTTCCAACTCTAGGATTCTATGATTGGATCATGCTATGGCTATCTCCCATTGATCTCGTCCATATGTTTTTCCATTTTATTCCCCCATCTTCTGATGTGACTGAAAGTGACATCACATCATTTCTGGTTTCATTTTGTTGGTGGTTTTTGGCTGTTTGGGGAGGGTTCAGGAAGACGTAGAACACTGGGAGCATGGGAGCTAAACTGTCAGATTTGGGCCAAAAAATTCCCTAATTTGGACATCTTCAGGGGCCACAAAATGAATTTTCAAAGTCTGTATTTTCCCCACCCCTGCTCTACAATGTATTTACTGTAATTTTCTATTTGCTTTAATGACTGTTTGCAATTTGCCACTGAAATTTGGAAGCACGTTTTGGAGAAGGGTGAATCTTGGGCCCACAGGCTGCATCTGTCCTACCCTAGTCTACTGGATCACCATGAAATGGTTTTAGGTGTAAAAAATATTTGTAGATACTTTTCACATTGATTTCAGTGACATATTTATGCAACTCACTTGCTCTAGCTGACCCTCACAAGTGGCACACAAAAATCTCCCAATCATGATTTTGAAATATAAACTACAGTAAGACATGAGAAGGAGCCAACTCCCTGAAGTCCCGTAGATCTCAGTACAGTAGTTAGGTTTCTTCTACACCAATCGTGCTGAGGAGAGCATGCCTTGCCTAAGAAAACCATATGAAATCCATGGGGCTGCCAAAAGTCAAATGGCAACTTGAAACTACATGCATAGCCACATATATAAGGAGAGGCATTCCTTCAAGGACTGAGGTTTTGAGCTGTTTAAGGCTTAAGATATCATCACCACCACCTTGAATTCATACCAGAATTAAATTGTAGGAAATGACCTAACAAAATAGTTTTTGTGTAAGCAACACTAGATAGATAGACAGATAGATAGATAGATAGATAGATAGATAGATAGATAGATAGATAGTGCCTAAAAGGTTCGCCATCATTGATATAGAGAATATGAGAAACAACCGTACATTGAAACCATGGAACCAACTATCTATCTATCTATTTTACACTGTACTTTCCCCTCAGCATAGGATTCAAGGCAGCTCATAACCATTTAAAACAAACTACAAATAAAACAAAGTACAAAGACCCATGTAAAATCAGAAGTGTCTATACTGAACAGCAGTGGTCTCCTGGGACAAGAGAGAAGAAATCATGTGGCTGGCTATTCAGATGCTCTTGGACTGTGTTTTCCAGCAGCCCTAAGCAATATAGTCAGTATGAATGTGGGAGCTTTTGCATTCAAATATGTGCTTGCTCACTGATCTATTATTATATAGCTAAAAGAAAATATTTATTCGTGTTTATTTCATTCTAGCACTTATTGCTTAACTTCCTTGGATGTTTTTTGCATGCTCAGTTTTGAAAGCTACGGACTATAACTCACTCATAGAGCAAATGCTTTGCCTGTAGAAAATCTTCAATTCAATCCCCAGGATTTTTAGGTATGAAAGAATCTTGCCTAAAACCCTGGAAAGTTGTTGGTACACATTGTTGACAACACTAGAAGAGATGGATCAATGATCTCTCTGTATAAAGCAGCTTCCTATGCTACTATCATCTGTTACATCTCATCATTTCAAGATTGTGTTTTCATAACTGCTTTTGGTGAAAGGAGTGAGAAAGTGAGTCATAGGCAGGGTTCACATTTTCAAACAACAACTCGCTGTGCATTCCTCCAGACTTAATCCTTGCTTTTCAGCTCTGCAATCTTTTCCAACCAGCTGAATGCGATAGGCTTCAGCCAAGAAGAGAGCAGCCAAAGGAGATATGTGTAAACTGGTGTTTTAATGGACTGCTCACAAATTCCTTTGTTAGCTAATGACCTGATTTTGAGCTTTTTCAAGGACTCACAAGTGGATCCTGCTGGATGTGCACAACAGTCTATTCTTTTGATCAGGAGATTCATCCGGTCAGATAATTAATGAAATATATAGAAACATAAAACATGAGTTGTTAAAAGTTCACAATTACCTTCCCTCACAGCTTTGCTCTGAACGTACTGTCCTTGCTTTAACACGCGGTAAATCATCTACCTAAATGTATTTGCACCCAATCATTTTTTAAAGTCACAATCTTTGTAGTGTCAACTTGTCAAGGGTCAAAGGGAAGAACAGGCAAGATTCCCAAATCAATCTGCTTGTAGAAACTGTCTCATTTCATTTCAAATTACCTGCTGGGGCTGAAGCAGCAGGGTATGGACAAACTGCCTTCCTCCATAAACCATGACAGCACAGGTCGAACTTCTGTGATCATTCATAAGGGGCAAGTCAAGCTGGGGCTGTCATTAACTACTTTTAAACTGCTGTGCAGGGTTAAGTGATCTTGCAAGGCAGCAGCAGATATAAATACTATTTGGACAGTTTAATGTCAAGAGACAACTCCTCTGGGATTAAAACTGTGTAACCCAATAGTGCAGTTGTCGATGGAAGGATTAAGGTACTTTTGGGGCTGTTTCTTGGAGTCTCAACTTTGCATGTGTTTTGCATACTATTCTGGTGTCAAAGGCTGGGTAAAGACTTCTCTTTTGCTCTCCTAAAAGCACCAAGTGCTTCTGTTGTCAGATTACTGATCTCCCTTTGAAAGGAAACAGTCTCAGTTAGTTCATTTTTAAGTTCTTTTAAGTTTCAAACTGGAGGAAATAAAAATTATAATGCAGTAATTCATTTTCATATAGGAAACACTTATTAGAAATCATTTCAAAACCAATTATAGGACAGGAAACACTCTTTCACTCTCTTTCTCAAATATGTATTTAAATATGTTGACACAAACCATGGTTGATTCCAACCAAGATCTCTCATAACCACTGCTGGAAGATCTACTTCAAACAGTTGCTTCAAAATCTAGTTTAGAAGGGGAATTGTGGTTAGTGCTGCTGTCCATGTGGTTGAGCATGATGCATCCCACCAAATGTTGTTGAACTGTAGTTCCCAGCAGCCCTAGCCAGGCTAGCCAGTGGTGAGGAATGCTGGGGATTGCACCTCATCAATATTAACAGAGTTGTACTTAACCTCAGCTACTCTGTGTGTGTATGTGCCTCCAAATTACTTATCACCTTATGGTGACTCACTTATTTCATAGGGTTTTCTGATTCAACGAATACTCAGAGGTGTTTTTGCCAATCCGGTCTGATGAAACCTAGCCCATAGCATCTAGTGTTTGTTGGAGGTTTCCCATCCAAGTACTAACCAGACCTGATCCTGCTTAGCTTCCAAGATTAGACAGGATATGCAATGGTTAGTGATGGCAATGTTAGAGTAAAAGGGATTTTCTCTGAGATGGGTGAAGAGGGTAGGATAAAGGAGAGTTGTGCTGGACTGAATCATGATATTATTATTATTATTATTATTATTATTATTATTATTATTATTATTATTATTATTATTATTTGGATCATAGTTTACAGGGAAGTATTGTTATGCACTGTACTGAACCTGTGCTCTTTTTTCTCTTTATGTTCTAGAATCAAATGCACTAACTATTGTTTGTTTTTTACTGTATGACAACTTACTCCTGAATGTTGCATGCCTGTGATGTTCATATACTATTACCACGGTATTGCCACAACTGTAGGGCAACACTGGGTGAACTAATGTGTTAGAACGTGTTGCTTTGGGATAATATAAAATAGCATATTCAAGAGCTGACTAATCAGATCTCATGCTGGAACTTGAGGGGGAACACGCTTTTTCTTTTCTTTTTTACTACTGCACTGTCCATTCCGAAGCTAAAGCTAAATATGGCATGGCATGAGTTAAGTTATACTGATTTCCAACCCAAAAAAGGTGTGTGGAGATTTAAACTGCTGCATTAATTGAAGGAGGGATTTTTAAAAGCCTTTCTTCTCTTCCAACCTTCTCTTCCAACTAATTCACAAATTATCCTAAATATATTGAAATCCTCTACATTAGAGAAGTTCTTACGAGAGGCATCGGACTGTCATAGATGTGCTGTAATTACACTGCAAAGTCTAAAATTACAAAAGATTCATCAATAGAAGCATTTAAAATTATAAATTACAAATATTCACTAAACACTAGTACTGAAAGACATACGACATTATCACATAGATATAGGATATTATCACAAAGACATAGCCCCACAGTTATACAAATTAATGAAAACAATGTTTTCTTCTTTTACACAATTATGCAGGTCTAGCAATGTAATTGAAATTTTTAGAAAAGTAAAGAAATTCAAAAAAATTGAATCAGGCTGCTTGGAAACAGCAAGGAGGAGAATGACAGGGGGAGAAGATGAGACTGTGACACCACATGACTGCCAATATTGCAACTGCCGCAACAGTGACATTTTGCACATGAGAGATATTGGGACTGCCACATGATTGGGAGCTATAGACAAGTTTCCACCATAAATGAAAAAGGACATCCTAACCACACCTGTCAAGCCAACATGGTGTAGTGGTTTGAGCATTGGACTAGGACACTGGGAGAGCAGCGTTCAAATCCCTGTTCAGCTACGGAAACCCACTGGGCATTCATGGGCAAGTCACAGTCTCTCAGCATCAAAGGATGGCAATGGCAAACCCCTCTGAAGAAACTTACCAAGAAAACCCTGTGCTAGGTTTGCCTTAGGGTCACCATAGGTCAGCAATGACTTGAAGGCAAAACAACACAACACATCCACACTTGGCATATATAGCAGCTGCGCGTTGGACGAAGAAACCTGCAGAGTGCCCGTGACTTCAGCAGTTTTCAAGTATGGCCAATGTCAAGCACCTCTCAGAGTGAACATGTCAGTAAAATCCACTTCAGGAGAAACTGATAACATTTAAAATACAGATGCTTTGATTTGTCCCTGGATGGGACTACAGAGGTTGGAAATGGTTCAGGGGACATCAAAGTTGGGATTATATGTGACTCACCAGACACAATTTGCCCACTCCTGCAATAGAAGATAACTTCCTGTATTTGTATTTTGAAGAAGTTATTGCAATACATTGGCAGCGTTCTATCAGAAGGAAAGATTGCTTTATTGCCTTTTTGTTTGTGCTTACAAACATATGTATAATACAAAGGATGTATTATGAGACTTTCAGATTCAAATAAACAACTTAGAACATAATATGTCATAATATGACATAGAATCATAGAATCATAAAACTGGAAGAGACCACAAGGGCCAGTCCACCCCCTGCCATGCAGGAACTCCCAATCAAAGCATCCCGACAGATGGCCATCCAGCCTCTGCTTAAAGACCTCCAAGGAAGGAGACTCCACTACTCTCCAAGGGAGTGTGTTCTACTGTCGAACTGCTCTAACTGTTAGGAAGTTCCTCCTAATGTTGAGGTGGAATCTCTTTTTCTGCAGCTTGCATCCATTGTTCTAGTCTCTGAAGCAGCAGAAAACAAGCTTGATTCATCCTCAATATGACACCCCTTCAAATACTTAAGTTTGGATAATAGATGTGGCAATCTCGGGTACAACCAAATTAAAGACAAAGAGAGGGAAACATTTATGAAATACTGAGACTACAAATTGAGATTCAGTGCCTCTGGAAAACAATGGTTCCAATGGTAATAGGTGTCCTAGGAGCAATTCCAAGTAGACTGCCAAAACATCTGAGTGGACTCACATAGATAGTATCACAATGGCACTATTAGCAAAACTAACACCAATGGGAAAATGCCACATTTTATAATAATACCTCACTAAGATTCTTGGATAGAATCTAAATCACTGATGGTCCAAAACTCCAGTTAATAACCGCTAGTACACTGTGATGATCATGGTGATGAGGCCGCCTAGAATGATGCCTGGAGTAATAATGCCTAGATATATTTAAATTCCCCTAGTAACTTATACTACCCAAAGAATGCATTAGAATCCAATCACAGTTAAAAATATTGTCTTCTCACATGGTACACACATGAGGAAACAGTAGTGCTGACTTAGGATGCAACCACATTACTAATTCCATCTCCCATGGATCAGGAATTTCTTTCCAAAGCAACATAGAAAAAGAACCATGCTTTAGTATCAGCTTAGCAGTGCCATATCTAAATGCCACTGTCAACTGTCCATAGCTGTGGGAGATGGGAGTTGCAGTCCAATGCAACTGGAGAGTCCCAAGTTGAGGAAGGCAGCCTTAACAAGAAAGTATGCTCCTCAGTGTTAAAGCATTTGTTTTGCATGTATAAAGTTTCCCAGTTGCTCCTTGTCATCTCTTGTTAAAATAATATTGGGTATCAAAAAGGCACAACTTCCCATCTCAGCCCTTGGAAAACTGCTACCATATGGACCAGACAGTGTTGACCCAGACAGACAAACAGTCTGATGCAGCATAAAGCATTTTCTAGTGTAATATTATGAGGGGATCAACACATTGACAAGAATTGCAATAACAACAGACAAAGACTGCACAATATATGTCATGTCAGACCATGGATGCATCTACACAGTAGAAATAATGCACTTTGACACCACTTTAAGTGCTGTAGCTCTGTGCTATGGAATCCTGGAATTGTAGTTTTACCAGGTCTAGCCTTCTCTTCCAAAGAGAGCAGGTGCCTCACAAAATCACAAATCCCAGGATTTTGTAGGATGGCAGTTAAAGTGGTGTCAAATTCATTATTTCTACAGTGTAGATGCACCCATAAAAGACCAGAATCAATTGGGGTTCATTCACAGGAAAAAAAAAACTTCTTCCATCAGCAGAACAAGAAATAGAACAATCTAAACTCTCCACTAACCCACCCACCCCATATTTTCCCATGTTCCCTCAAGACACAAAGCTAGTGAAAGCTTCTGGAACAATTTTTCAGTTTTTGTGGTTACTGTTGTCGTATATCTTCAAGTCATTTCTGACTTACGATGACCCGAAGGTGAACTTATCATGGGGTTTTCTTGGCCAGTTTCTTCAGAGAGGGTTTGCCATTGCCATCCTCTGAGGCTGAGAGTGTGTGACTTGCCGAAGGTCACTCACTGGGTTTACATGGCTAAGCCAGAATTCAAACCCTGGTCTCCAGAGTCATAGTCCAATGCTCAAACCACAACACCGCACTAGCTCCCTAAACAGAAAGTACATTAACTTAGGCCATGCAGGGCAGATCCATGAGTTGAGTGCCTCCTAGAAGAGTCATCTAAATCCACTTCAAGGTGCCAAGCAGTAGTTTTCCAGTAGCTGTAAAGAGAGGTGCCATAAATAATTTTTCACTACATTATGTTTTAAGAATACATATTCACCAGTTTAACATGGCAATGGTTGAAAGGAAGGTCCACTAATAAGGATGAACAGATTATAAAAGGTTGTATGGTAGCAATGGTCTATTATTGCCTCATGGGTAGAACAGGAGGCAGCAAGTGGCCGTAATAAATTACAACCATGCTTCCACTGCTTTGGGGGGAAAACACTGTTTCAATAAGATCTACATTATGTTTCAACAAATACACACCTGCCATTGTTTTATATTCAGACAAAGCCTGATGGGATATGTCTCTGGAAAGTACATTTCAACATTCATGTTCATGCAAAGGATTTCATGAGTAAAACAACTGGAGTCAAAGTGGTATTCTGCACAAATAATAATCAGACTTGTGGCCCCAGAGAAATGTCCATAGGGATTGGCAAAGAAGTTGAGAAGTTTCCATGGGAGACATTTTCTTTGCATTAATCTACCTATTCAGTGAGCTAACATGCAAACTGAAAGGAATGCCTTAGGACATACTCGGTTCCTGGGGCCTTGCAAAGAATAATCTAAGAAATATTTAAGAAGGTTACATGAAAGTTGCCATTTGAATGATGATCAGAGTTTTTGTTGTTAGCAGGAGTTAGCAAGAGAACTGAAAGCATAATGCTCCTACAATAAACATGATTAAGATGCAAAGGCCAAAAAAAAAAAAAGGTACCCCATGTGCTAAGGTAAGCAAATAAATATTAATAATTATTAATATTATTTTGAGAGAGTTGGATCTAGACTTGTCATTCTTAGAATAAACCCATTGAAATCTATGGAACATTAATTTGTCACAATGTATTGATTTCAATAAAAATGAATTAAGCCTGGATCCAACCATTATGCTTAATTGCCAACAGGTTATTCTATATTTTCAGACTCCTTGGACCCATAATAATTTGAAAGTGGGAAGAACAGCTAAGTAGTAAATGCAATCAAAAGAAAAAACAACCCCACATTAACAGCATTTGAAAACAAACCTGTGATCCTTATTGAAGTAAAACCCCAGAAGTTCAGGAAGAGATAGAATTCTTGCCAAGGAAAGATAGCCAGGAAAAAAATATTGAGGGACAGAGCTGCGGCAACATTCATAATAAATACATATTAGATTTCTGAAGGAGAAAGAATGGTATATTTCATATTAATGTTACCATCCAAAACATGTATTCACTGAACACATGTGAATTAATTTTGGGTAAACATGCTAAGGATTCCTTTGAAGATTCAGTTATCATTTGCATGTGAAGAAGTCCTTTTCCTTAAAGTCACCATGGGGGCCTAGCAATTGTGAGCATATAGAAAGCAATCTACATATCTAGGGGCAAGGCCACTGCCCATGGATTCTGTGATTAACATACTAAACCCAGACATTATCAAAGCACGCAGACAGAGAAGAGACCTGTCACACCAGTCAATTCAGAACTTGAAAAAGAGGACTACCACAACCAGAACAGCCAGAGGTGAGGTTGCCATCCTCCAAAGAAAAGAGTATGTTGCGGATTGGCACAAGGGCTTGTATGGCAGAATACTTGGCCTTCCAAGTTTTTTTGGATTACAATTCACACAATCTTTTAATATACTGGGCCATACTGGGTGATGCTAAACATAGTTGAAGTCGAAGGCTAATCTAAACTGCATAATTAATGCTGTTTGATACCACTTTAACTGCCATGGATCAATGTTATGGAATTCTGGGATGTGTAGTTTTGTGAGATATTTAGCCTCCTCTGACAGATTTTTGAAGCCATAACAAACTACAAGCCCCAGGATTACATAGGATGAAGCCATGACAGTTAAAGCAGTGTCAACTTGCATTAATTTTGTAGTGTGGCAGCAACCTAAAACATCACAAGGGCCAAAGCTTCCAAGCTTCCCTACTCTTTCCCTACAGCCACCCATAAGAGCCATACAACCATCCTGTTATCTCATAGGTGGTGCCTAGAAGATCCAAGAACACATTCTTATCACCCTGTCTCTAGGGCATATAATCTGTAAGCTTTTCAACAGTGGAATACGCTGCCTTGGAATGTGGTGGAGTCTTCTTCTTTGGAGGTTTTTAAACAGAGGCTGGATGGCCATCTGTTGGGAGTGCTTTGCTTGTATATGTGCAGCAGGGGGTTGGATTGGATGGCCCTTATGGTCTCTTCCACCTCGATGATTCTATGATTCTATGCATCTTCCTGGTTCACAGATGGGAACATAAAATCCTTAAGGTTTCAGCATATGTCTTCTGAACTCACTTAAGTCTCTGACATGCCTAATATTCTAAAACCTAACTTCCCATGGAAGCATGATTCATGGGATTAGAACATTGCTGGAAGTCATAGAATCAACAGACTGCTTGAAGAGCTTCTGCTCCTCTCAAAGCTGTACTGGGGATTTCCAAAATTTGCATGATTGAAGTAGTCATTTACATTTTTACCTTCCTGATTCCAAAAGATCTGGACTTTCTTCCCAAAGCCATATCTCTGAAGTTCTTCCCTTTGGACTATAAGTCAATCAACATTCCAGCCTACCCAGGCCATTCCTTTGTTCTCAAAGCATCTTGATGACTCACAGTCATACCTCAAAGACGCTTGGGATAAACTGTCCTTTGGCCAGAGAACATGAGTTAGGTGGTGACTAATTAAATACATAACTTGACATAGCCACCACCATATTGTCTGTGAGCTTCAAAAGAAACCAAGCAAGACATTGTTGAAGGCAGTGCTAGAGGACAGCTGCAATCCAATGCACACTTATGGGGAAATAATCCTTTCTAAACACACTAGCAATTACTTCTGAGTAAACAGGCACAGCACTGTTCTGGCTGGGAATTGATCATGCAAGACAGTTCTTAGGTAGAACTTTTTCCATTTCCTTTTAACAAAATATCAACAAATGCATGTGATTCTTTTTTTAAAAAAAAACTTATTCTATTAAAAGACATCATTGTTTGCTTCAGCCCTTGTCTTTTTCATTGTTGGATCAAAGGCCCATTATTTGTTTTGCTTAGGAAGGGTCAGAGATATTTCTATCCTTGATTAGTGAAAAGTACTAAATAGATCTCCTGAAATGTCCTACAGATGTATGACTTATAAGGAGATAAGATTTGCCAGTGACATCTTTTGGGTCTTTATCAGTGTGGAGCAGGCAAAAAATCAACAGGTGAAGTTTCCCCGTTACTACAACCCCAATCTGCTGAATTACTGTTATTGTATTTCTGTAGAAGAAATCTTCTATACCATTTCCCATTGCCATAAATGCAACAAAAATCAACATATAAGCATTCCAAAGAAGTCTTGACTGGGGTTGGGGGGAGCCAAAATGAAAAAATGGCAACAAATGCTTAAAATATGCCAGTACTATGCTGTAGAGCTCTGCTACTCAAGGTAGCAGTCCATGAAACAATGGATGTCCACAAGTTGTTTGGCTGCTAGTCCACAACAAGTTTCCAGGAAAGAAAGAAACGGTTGTACCCAATGAGGACAAATATGGCATGAGTCACTGGGACATTTGGGGTGGGGGGAATGGCCAGCCCCACATCAGTTAGCCTCAAAAGCACTGCTGTAGACTGTAGAGGGAAGATTATTCCATAGGATTCACACCATAATCGTCTTGTAACTATGAAGGGGTCAGAAACCCCAACATAAGGTAAAGGTGAAAATGCAAACAAACAAAAAAGATGCAAGGAGCCTTGTGCAATCACTTAGACACTAGACTTTCAGTATTGAGTAAACATCAGGAGCAGGAGCAGCTTTCCATGAAGACATGCTGCTGCTAACATTTTACTGTTCCTGATTGTATGCCCTTGAGTAGCAGCAAACATTCCTTCTGGTATGAAAAATAAGTGGTAGTGAAATCTTTATCTGTTTAATTATAAAAACATGGAAGCCGGTAACAGTTAAAAATGAAAATAAAAGTTGGTAACCCAAGTAAACAGTCTCAGAATACTGAACCCCATACTTGGGACTCATTAAATTACTGAGAAATACTTAAAATCTCAGATTGCTGTAGTGGTTTGAGTCATGGGCATGAGCTCTGGGAGGCAAGGGTTTGGATCCCAGCTAAGCCATAGAAACCCACTGGATGAACGCAAGCAAGTCACATTCTCTCAGAAAAAGGCAACAGCAAACCTCTTCTGAAGAAATCTTGCCAACAAAACTCTAGAACAGAGCTGCCATAAATCAGAGTCAACTTGAAAGCACATAGCAACAACACACTCAAAACCACCAGCAAGCTACAATATATATATTATTTTTCAAGAAAAGAATAAAAGCAAATCCTGGCTCCTAGTGGGTTGTTTTCTCATTGCATTTCTTATATTTGTTAAATAGTTTCACCCGCTTCCTTACAGTTTCTGTTTCTGTGCTGTTGGCATCAAACAGAGGGGCATGGGGATGAAGCATGGAGATTCAGGAAAAGTTCTGTATGCTTGCATCAACGACAGGATTAGTCTGAGACATGGTTGGGAAGTTTGCTCCTAGAACTTGCCTTGCCATTGCTATTAATTTTTCAGAGGAGCTAGCAAATGGAGATGCTTTATTTGTTTTAAAATACTTTAAATATATGTGCTGACCGAATGGTCGTTGTGCTGACCGAATGGTCGTAATAAACAAATAAATAAATAAAATAAATACTTTAAATATTTAAAGTATTTTAAAATGTGCACTGTTAATTAAATACCTTTCCAACTACAGAAATACTGTTGTAACTCACTCCAGCCATGGGTGGACATAGTTTTCTTCCCCTGTTCTGTAGGCTGAGCATGTGGCCAATTAATATGCTTAACAGCCCTATGGAAAAACAAAGGAGGGTGTTAACTCTGGATCTTATCATTAGGATAGCACTCAACCACCATAATTCTGCTTTACTGCTGAATTCACTCAAGCAATCAGGAGATTTTTTAAAAAGGAGGATTCCTGAGCTGATAAATCGGATAGCATAAGAATGGCTTCAGCTATAAAATGCATGGGTTTTGAGGAAGAGAACAATAAAAGAAACCCATTGGGAACAAATGCAGAAGTTCAACCACAGACATTATTCTGCACCAAGAGCCAAGCCCCAGAGGAATCGAACTCTGTTGTTCTTATTCATTTGAGAAATATCTTACAGTGATGCAAATCTGCTGGCGACAGGCAGATGTGACAGATTGACTGTCTTCACCACAGATTCCTAATAATGATCCAGCAAGAAAGGGGCACTGGTTATGAACTATGTGAAAGAGAAATCAAGCCTCCTGTTTTGGGGCATGTTGTGAACACTGCTATAGTTACTGCTATAGTTATTTCAGTGTGTTTGAAAAAGAAAGATATGTGTGCTCTTAAAATGCTCAAGATCTCTGTTTCGTTTGCTCTTCACCTTGAATATTCTCAGGAGAGGGAATTCAGGCCTTGCTCACTCTTTCCCCATCATACTCTCTATGAAAATATTTTCAGCACACAAATTAGAAGTTCAAATGCAGAGCCTGGAAAAGTTACTTTGAGAACTACAACTCCAATAATCCATATCACTGCACAATTGGCTGAGGGATCCTGGGCATTGTGATCCCAAAACACAGCCTGGAAATAATTTAACTACCTACAACTACCGATCTTTGGAGATAATGAGGGTGTAAAAGTTGCATTCCAAAAGCAATGAAATCAGCAAGAGTGAAGTTACTTTACTGACATGACAAATAATGGCTTTTAGTTTGTTTCAACATTAGCTTTCAGGGGCATTTTAGAGATGCTCTGAGAGGAACTGTGTAGCTTTACGCCATTCTCTTATCAATCTTAAGAATTTTTCTTTCAAAAAGAAACAGAAATAATAGAAAAACCACACGTTGAACCATGTATAACAAATTACTTTCCAGATACTGTAGTGAACTAATGGCAACTGGCTGGTTTTGAAATTCTGTAACGTATAATAAAAACTCATTACTCAGAGAAAGTAAAACAACTTTCTGCTGTTTCTTGTGTCAGGGGCGAAACAGATGGGCAGGAAAGAGCAGCAAGAAGCAGCACCAAGCCAAACCAACCCAGGGCCGCAGTGAACACATGCCATGGCCCTGAGGGCACCTCCTCCTGTGGCCTCAAATAGGAGCAGAAAAGATCCACTCCTTTTGGGGCCGGATTTGGGCCGCCTTAGGAGGCTCCAGCACAGCCCCAGATGTTCCAGGGGCATGTGTCATGTAAATGACACATCTCTGGAGTGTCCAGAAACCACCCCCATCTTCCCGTCTGTTTCAATTTACTTTTTATATGTTACTGACATCATTTTGTAGCAACTAGATCTTATTATTAGGGGACATGGAGTTATTAAACAAGGTAAACTTTGAAATATAGATAGAGGTTGTGTCTCCCTTATCTAAAATGCTTGGGACCAAAAGTGTTTTGGATTTCACATGATGATGATTGGATTTTGGAATATTTGCATATAAATAACGAGATATCTTAGAGATGAGACCTAAGTCTAAACCTCAAATTCATTTATGTTTCGTATACACCATACACACATAGCCTGAAGGTAATTTCATACATAATATTTTCAAAATAATGTTGGGCATCAAACAAATTTAGTGTACACTGAACCATTAGAAAGCAAAGGTGTCAATATCTCAGCCACCCATGTGGATGACTTTGGAGTTTTTCAGATTTCAGAATTCCAGAGAAGGGATACTCAACCTGTATAAAGGAATCCTGTAGCCCCCTTGAGACTAAGGACCTTATCAAACGCTGGCCACGAAGCGAAAAGAAAGCGAAAA
>CM034706.1:155558731-155571544 GCA_020142125.1 Phrynosoma platyrhinos
GCCTTAGGTTGCCTACCCCTGTTTTAAGAGGTATATCACACCCAACAAGAGCATTGAAAGAGGGGAGATAGGTAGGGAAGAATGTCACTGTGCATGGTTCAGGACACCTCCATTTTTATTTTTACAAGATGGCTTACATCTGTCTAAAACACACTGTGTAGCTGTTGTCAGAAACAATTACATAGCTCAATTCCTTAGAGTGCATACGAGATGCATCAGTTTCGTTGTTTAAAAGTAGGGCTAGGGGATGCCAGAGTCACTTCCCTAGACATCTTTCTGGCATTCACAGAGCAAGAATGGACTGACCATTGATCTCACCAAGCTGCGCCTGCCCTGCCTGCTCACATTTTTTTTTCTGTGCCAGAAGAGGTGAATCCTATTTAATCATGCATTTACAAGTACTGTGCCACACCTTTGCTGTTTGCCATCAAGATGAATTCAACTTATGGTGACCCTCTGTATGGGAGACCTCCAAGGGCCCTGGTTATCAATTGCCCTTGCTTAGGTCTTGCAAACTCACAAAGTGAGTCAATCCACTTGTAATGCGGTCTTCCTCCTTTTCTTACTACCTTCTACTATGCAAAGCATTACTGTCTTGTCCAGTGAGTCAGGTCATCTCCTGATATGTCCAAACAGTCTCAGTTGAGTCATCTTGGCTTCTAGGGAGAGTTCAGGCCGGATTTGTTGTAGGGTCCATGTTTTTGTTATTTTGGCTGTCTATGGAATCTGTGGAATTTTCCTCTCGGGCCACATTTCAAATGTTGACTTCACCTTCTTCTTATTTAATCCTGCTGGCCACCTGCTTTATATTCAGGGTATTCAAAATTTCTAGCTATTCCCCATGAGGCAAGGGAATATCACTTGCCTAACTGATGTTGATAGCAGTTGCTTATGTTTATGGGAGGGCTTGAAAACTAAAGCAAAAATAGCCACTATTGCTCTTAAAACACTATGAGTTGAAACTATTGACTGCTGTTTAATTGCCATGGCTCAATGCTATGGAATTCTGGGATCTGTATTTTTGTGAGATATTTAGCCTTCGCTGTCTAGTGCTGCAGCAAATTCCCAGGACTCCATAGCATGGTCTTAGGGTTATTATGAGTCATAAACAACTTGAAGGCACACAACAACAACAACAACCCAAAAAGCAGCTTTACCAAGTTGTAAAAGAGTTGTAAAAGAGTTGTGGGTGTGATATACAGAAAGGGACAAAGCCAACAGTAAAAGCAGCAGTACCAAAGCAAGAGTGCAGCACTTCTCTGCAGGACACACACTAAAGAAAAACAGAGTGTCCGACATCAACTTAAGAAACTGCCTTATCACATTAGATTATAGGTCTGTCTAGCTCTGTATTGGCAGAACAGGGCTTGATAAGCCTGTTATCTTTGCTTTGTTCCACATTTGTCAAAATCTCAATTTCTTTCCATCCGATGGAAAGAAATCTATACATTTTGGGGAGTTGTTATCAAAAGGAAATCAAATGAAATTCTCAGCCATCTGCACTGGTCAAATTCAATAGATACCAGAGAGGATCATGCTAAACATGCCTGCCATTTAGTTGTTAAAGATGGAGAATTGGTCAAAAGAGAGAGAGAGAGAAAGAGAGATGGCAACCCTAATTCAACATCACCCATGGTTGAATGCACAAGGATTCAAAGCAGGGTCTGGAGAGCAGCAGCACAGCTCCCAGCTCTGTGCAGAAGGAAGCAGACCTGAACTGGAAATCTTCCTTTTTCAGATTTTTTTTTTTTTTGGCATATTTTCTCATGCAACTACAGCTCATATTTTCTTGATTTCCTGACTGTGGATAAGTCATAGAAAGGAGGAGTGCAATTAAGACTACAATCTTATATACACATAATTGGGGGTGAGTCCCATTGCGTTCAGTGTAAACAGGCATAGGATCAGGCATCAATTTTATATAAAGATTTTTCCTGAAAGGGGAAAGAGAGAGAGAGAAAGAGGGAGAAGTCTTCCTAATTTCTTCCAGCTGTGTGCGTCTTATGTGAAACAATGCTATTTAAGATCCAGGAAAGCCACATAATTTATTTGACTAAACCCATAAAATTTAAAGCATAATTATAAAATCATAATAATGCATTGTTCTTCATCAAAGAAACCTAATGTAAATGCATTTTTACATTTACATGCTTGCTGTGCATCTTCTAGCCATCACAAAAACAGCTTTTGGCTTAGGAAGGAAATAAGCAGGCCTACACAATATTGTATCTTCATTAGTTGATAAAAACAGGCAGACTAACAATCTATCTCAATAGCTAATAATAATAATAGCAGTAATAATCTTATGCGAACACATTTTAAAACACTCTTCTGGTTATATATCTGTTTGCATGTTTATCTCTGAGCATTTCAAGGCCAAGGTGTTTTGAAAATGTTACATTTAGCCTGAATAGGTTTCCCACTGAATGAGAACAAATGAGAGAAAGATATGTTAAACAATTGTAAGAGCAACAATTGTAATTCTTGTCCATGAAACATTTTTCTGTGATGTTTCTTCCCTTTAGTAACCATGCCATTTTGATTTTATTTTGTAATTGTTTTCCACTTCGGCAAACAATAGGAAATTTCATGGTAATTACTTTTATAGGTGAAAGAACTAGAGATTTCTGACATTTTTGCAATGCCTACTTGGATATATGGGGGCAGAGAAGGAAAAGATGCAGACATGTAGTAACATCTAAAACAGTACTTGTTCCCCCAAAGTAGGCAATATATGCTTCAATCCAGGTATAAAAACAAATTTCGCACTTTCTTCTCTAGTTATGTGGCTACTCTGATTCTATCCATTTCTTTAGTTCTGCATGCAGGCTAAATGCTTAGCTTTTGCTCTGACTTGTAAGTGTATTCACTAGCTACCAACCATCAAAAGCCATTGAACAAGCATCTTTTAACCATTAGTGTGAAGAAATATATTTTAAGTATTAGCTAAAGAAGGATTCCCCAACCTACCATCCACCAGATTTGTTCCGTTAACTTTAGCCAACATGGCCAAAGTGGCAGAAGTGTCTAGTCTTTTATTTTAATTTTTTTACTGTTGTAAAAGAAAATGCATCAACTTATATCCAATAAGACTTTCTTCTCCCTCTCCTACTACTTCGAGTGTTTACCAGCCTTCAGCAGCAAGCTTTTAAGCTAGGGTCACAAGGGACATCGGGGAATGAATCAGTTCATTTCCTGGTTCATACTCCAGAAGCAGTTTTGTCAAGAAAATGGCTACATTGGATACTTTACTGTTACGAAAGAATCATTTCAATTTGATCTTTCATACAATTCAATTCCATCATCTCAGCAATACCAGGCAACTGCAAAAATGTGACATAGGAATAATAGTTGTGAACCCAGAACTTCAGAAAGGTATTTTTGGAGTAAAACCACATACAGCCAATATGGCCTTGGGGTCACGTAAACAAGGTTTCCCTAGCTCTGACTGCAAGTGCTATCTTCCCTACCCATTGCTGTCCTGGCTAGGGCTGATCCAGCATCGACAGCTCAGCAACATCTTATTCTAAGAGATATCAGGATCATAAACTCAGATGACAAACAGGACCTTGTAGGGTCACAGGGGCAAGACAGGCAGTTGTGAAAGAAGAGGGGAAGCTGAAACTGCTTCTGTGTCAGTTGACTATGAAAACAGACATGAGAATCTGTGTAAGCAGGCCCAGAATTTGATAAAAATCAACTTAACTACAGCCAGGGTACCATAGTGGTTTGAGTGTTGGACTGTGACTCTGGAGACCAGGGTTCGATTCCCAGCTCAGCCATGAAACCCACTGGGTGAACCTGGGCAAGTTGCATGCTCTCAGCCTCAGCAGAAGACAATGGCAAGCCTCCTCTGGACAAATCATGGCAAGAAAAGCCCATGATAGGTTCACCATAAATCAGAAATGACTTGAAGGCACACAACAACAACAACAACAACAACAACAACAACAACAACAACAACTTTACTGGAAAATATGGGGACCCAATTTATCAGCAGCCAAGTAAGTGGCAAAATGCACACAGGAATTGCACCAGTTGCTATCATTCCTGTTAGGGTTTACATGCCATACCACCTTACAAAAACCACACATGACACATGGGGAATTCTTCCAACCCCAGAACTTCTGATGAGGCTTCTGGAAAGTATAAACATACATGATGTTTTATTCCAGGCACTGTACTCTACTACAACATACCCTCCAACATCTCACAGATAAAAACTAAGACACAAGTGGTCAAGCAATATCACTATGGGGTGAAGATGGCAAAAAACCAGACAAGTTAGAATAGGCTGCAGCAGTTTGTTTTGACCTGGACCTACTGGGAAAGGGAAGATCTCTCTTTCTCCCAGCTGAGTTCATTGAGTAAAAACTTCTTTTGCATCTTGGGAAGAGAAACTGGGATATTTTTAAAGTAGCTGAAAGAGTGAGATGACTGAGGATTAATCAGAACAGTCCTTGCCAGAACATTTTGAGAGGATGCTACAAGGGCGTGTGCAACAGGAAAGTTCATAATACTGGCTCTTCATTCCCCATCCTGCTTGAGCCCAATGCAGTCTTCTACTGGTTCTTTCCTGAATCTCGTCCCCTAATTTATATTACACCGATTTCACTGGATCTTCTCTAAGTAAAGTATATGTCTAATTCCAAATCATAGAGACTGGCACATTAAATGACACTTCAGACTCTGTATCTGTAAGAAGAACTTATAAAAAATGCTTCATTTGCAGCCTGGGGTATTTTTATTTACAATTGTTTGGGAGGGGGATTTTTTGGTGCTGGTGCTGGTGGTTAAACTAACTACTATAAACCCACATTGCTCAAAAATTGTTCAGACCTTGGGTCAAGGCAATTGCAGTATTACATCCCAATGGAAAATGTGTTTCCCTACTCTAAAATAGCCACTTAAGCAAGAATGTGGAAATGATTTATTTGAAGCTAAATCTTCACCTCAGCTGTGTCATGACTGCACAATCATTCATAGAAAGACTGTTACATGTTAGATTCAAAGAAAAGAATACTAATGAACAAAACAGTTGTGTGTTTAAAAAGTTAAATTAGATGAGAGGAGATAAATTAAATTACAAAAAAAATCACTCTGGAAACTGTTCCTATCACACACATATATACACATGAAAGGGACACTATTTGCCCTTAGACAGACACAGTTCCCTCAGGACTTACTTTCACATAATACAGGCATGTATAATTGAAATAATAACAACAAAAAATTTACTTCATTTTCAAGATGATCATTCAGTTGTAGGCAACTAGTCTTGCTTAACAATTTGTGTCCCAAGCTGTGGATGCATTATCCAGCTCCAACCAATTCAGTACAAATTTCTCTTCTGCTGGATCATCACCATGTTTCCATTTATATATAGCTTGGAAACATCCATTTAATCTCTCAGAACTTTAATTAATTAAACATCCATTTAATCTCTCAGAAGAGTGCAACACTGAGGGTTTCCACACTACACAATTATAGCACTTGGACACCACTTTTAACACCTATGACTCCTTCCTAACAAATATTGGGATTTGTGTTTAGTGAGCAACTTGGAATGCACCACCAGAGTACTCTTGTTTGTGGAATTGGACTAGAGCTCTCTAACAGAGAATTCTGAGTATCTCATCCAACTACGAATCCCACAATTCTGTAGAATCAAACCAGGACAGTCAAGGTGTTATCAAACTTCTATAATTGCACAATGTGGATATGCGCACTGATGTCAGCCTTGAACTCACCTTTCAGTTTTTCAAACCAGCCTTCACAAGATTTTGATGTTGAATCTAGCCATAAATTTTATTTCCCATAATTCCCTGGTTCATGCATTCCTCAGAACATTCCTACCGCTATCCATATCAGCCTGCCCTTCCTTCTACGGAAGACCATTGGGGTCCATGGGGGAGGGAAGGCTTTTTTAGAGAGTACCATGTTCATAGCTCCATTCAAACCTGGGGCTGGCTCTGTTCTAAAGGACATGAAACTCAAAATATGATTGATGCCCCAATCTAATCAATGCTTCTGAGGGGAAGGAAATAGTTTTTTATATGCAAGTTATCACTGTTGTTGTTGTTTCAGTTGTTGTGTATCTTCAAGCTATTTCTGACTTATAGAGACCCTAAGGTGAAGCTATCACAGGGTTTTCTTGGCAAGATTTGTTCAGAAATTTGCCACTGACTTCCCCTGAGGCTGAGAGCATATGACTTGCCCAAGGTCACCCAGTGGGTTTTGCAACCAAGCTGGGAATCAAACCCTGGTCTCCAAAGTCACAATCCAACACTCAAAGCACTATGCCACACTGGCTCTACCAGGATTATAAAGGGTCACTTTCTTGAGGAAACTAATTGTGCAAAAGAATTCATAGCATAAACTTTCATAGGACGTTATCACATGGGGGCAAATCTGCTGGTTAATCCACACAAAACCCAAACAGAAACTGGATTAGTGCCCCATGTTTTCACACGATGTCGCACAGAAACTGGACAGAAAGTGGACAGAAACTGGTGTTAACGGAGATCTTTTGAAATTCGGTTGTTGGAGGAAATGCAAATGCGTAATTAAGGTAATTTCGCATTTACCGTAATGTGATCGCCAAATGCGCATTTGGGAACATTTCCCTGCTTTTCCCATTGTTCCAGCGAGCATTCCTCTATCTGCGCATGTGCAAGAGGCTCATTTCTAGTACATTTACGGGCTTTGCTCACTTGTGTGTGAACATTAAATGCGCTTACTTTAATTTTGCAAATAACGTAATTCCATTTGCGGAATCAAGGTTTATTTTCAGTTTAATTCCAGAATGCCTCATTTCCACTTTATTATTGCTTTCTGGCCCATGTGTGATAACGTCCATAGATGTGCATCTGTGGAAGGAGACCTGGGCTACATCCACACTGCAGAAATCATCCACTTTGTCTCCACTTTAACTAACGTGGCCCAATGCTATGGAATTATTGGAATTGAAGTTTTGTGAGACATTTAGCCTTCTCTACCAGAGAGCTCTGGTGCCCCAACAAAATATAATTCCCAGAATTTCATAGCATTAAGCCATGGCAGTTAAAGTGGTGTCAAATTGGATGATTTCTGCAGTGCAGATGCAGCCTAAGTCTAGGAAAGCTTATGATACAACTTCTTTCACACAGTTACTCACAAAGGTGCTACAAGATCCCTTTGCATACTGATATTCCATCTCTCTGATTTCTAGTTAAAAAAAAATAGTTGTCAGGTTAGAGTCCAGAAAAGCCATCTTATACAGTAGATTTTCTACTAAAGATACGGAGAAAAGAATTAAAATATTATTTAATAAGAATAGAGAATAAAGAAAAAGAATAAAGAAACAAAACATAAAGATATGAACAAAATCCACATTGGAAACAGGCTCCATCTTCCTACCTCAAGATTAATCTATGCCTCTAGTGCAAAACGTTTTGGCCTTTAACACTCTATTGAACTTACCATGTACCACTAAAAAGAAATTGAATTGGATGGAAATAAAATATAAATATGTTCTCTAGTGCAGAAAAGTAGCCTCCATCTCTGCAAGTCAGTTTTGAACTCACCTGCTCATATTTTGATTGCAATCTCATAAATGTGTGAGGCTCTAGCTAGCCTTTCAGGAGATGATTAAATGAGTTAAATTCCCTCTAGACTAATACAACACAGCAAAGATATTAAAGCCAAATTTTTATATTAAGAATGCTCAGGTGAAATATTTTTATATAGTTGTATAGCAGAGAGAGCAAAGATGAAAGAGAACCCAAAGGGCTGGGGAAACAAATCTCATTGTCCACTCTGAATTGCATGTTGGTTCTGTGAATATTGCGCATCATACCGGGTGACATCCCTGAGACAGGAGGAAACCCAGTTGGGCCTTCCATCTCCTTCATTGCAGGAGGGGTGAACATGCACCCTTCCCAGCTTTCTCCTGGTGAATGTGAACCCTTCCAGGTGATGCCCTCCACACCAGGTGGCACCCTAGCTAGTGATGCCACAACTCAGCCAAACAATTCAATTGATTAAAGACAACAGTGCTACCAGATGGGTAAATCTATGACATGGTTTTATTCTATCCTCTGTTTTAAAATTGACTAGATTAATACTTTTTTAAGGGGTGAGTGGGTTAGGGAATTGTTGTATTATGGATGTTTTTTAATTTGTAAGCCGCCCCAATTGCACTGCAGAGGGGCAGGATAAAGCAAAGCAAAGCAGCTTCATTTATATACCGCTTCATATTGCGCTATGGGATGTCTAAGTGGTTTACAACTGTAAGCTCATTGCCCCCCAACAGTTGGGTACTCATTTTAGAGACCTCGGAAGGATGCAGGCCTGAGTCTACCCTGAGCCCTGGCTGGTATTGAACTCGCAACCTTGTGGTCTATGAGTGAGTGGCTGCAGTACAGGCATTTATCCACTGCACCACCAGGGCTCCTGATTTATTATAACAATTATTATTATTATTATTAATTAAATCTAGAAGTTTATAATTTGAAGTCCACTGAATTTACTTGCCTCTGCACTTTTTATCTAGCTCCCTACTCATCTGGCATAAATGGAAACACATACTAGCTCCAGACCCTTCTCCCATTAACTCCCCCTTTTTTTTTGCATCCTCTTTCTCACTTATCAATTCCCACTAATAAAGTTATTGAGAAGATGTGGACGCTAATGCACCTTACACCTGTTCTCTGGTGGATTACCAAAGAGCAACAATACCATAAAAACTTCCCTATAACAAACTAACAAGTACACAAAATTGCTTCCTTTGAATCACACCTAGCCTCAGCCGGAGAATCTCCACGTCCGCTCTTCTTTTTTGAAAACTTTTGTTTGAATTCCGCTTCTCATACTACAGGGACAGCAGCAGCTATCTACAAAAATCTCCTGGAACACACATAAGGGAAAGGCCAATATATGCACTCATTTTGGCAAGAAGAATTGAAAACCACAATTTCAGACACTGCAGGAGCTCATATTTGGTGTTCACCCCCATAGAAATCCCATTCAGCATCTGTGAGGGAGAATACTTTGAAAACCATCCATAGGTGGTATCTCACACCTATAACGCTGTTTAAAATGGTTAGAACATTCTCTCCGGATTGTTGGAGGGGTTGTACATCTAGAGGCTCTTATATGCACATGTGGATTGAATGTCCTAAAGTGAGAAAATTCTGGGATGCAGATCTCTATCAAATTTCATGTATCACTGATCAAACTGTAAATTTTTGACCAATTTTGCTTTTGTTTTCTATAGTTGTTAAAAGTAATTTTAACTTGAAACATAAGAAACTGATATTTTTTCTTGTTACTGCTGCCAGATTAGAAGTAGCCAAATGTTGGAAGTCAGGTGACCTCTCCATTGAGAACTGATGGTCTAGAATATGGGATATATAGTTGATGGAAAAACTGTCTGCTACGCCGAGGTTTTGCATTGCCCATAAAAGAACTGGCACATTTCAAGAAGACTGGATGATCTTTATTGATTATGTTAAACATCACTCCCACCAGATCCAACCTCCAATTTCACAGATAGATCTTTGGACAGATACTCTACACCAGGGGTAGGCAACCTTTCCCCTTTAAGGGCCGAGGGACTTCAGCTCCTAGAATCCCAGGAGCTATTGGCCAATATGGGACTATTGGCCAACATGGCTGAGGCTTCTGGGAGCTGAAGTCCCTCGGCCCTTAAAGGGGAAAGGTTGCCTACCCCTGATCTACACCTTGACAAGCCAGACTCTCTGGCTCAGGAGTAGGCAACCTTTCCCCTTTAAGGGCTGAGGGACTTCAGCTCCCAAAAGCCTCAGCCATGCTGGCCAATAGTCCCATGTTGGTCAATAGCTCCTGGGATTTTGGGAGCTGAAGTCCCTCGGCCCTTAAAGGGGAAAGGTTGCCTACCCCTGCTCTGGCTGTTGCTGAGAACTATTTTTTTTTTAATTCTGCTGCAGAATAACTACTCATCAGATACATACCTTGGCCCTTGTAGTTAATGGTGGTGATGGTTGTTGTTGCTCTACAGATGTTACGTGTTTTATTGTAAAAACTCAATACAAATCAGAAAAAAACAAATAGATAGTAGTGCTAGATGGGTTTACACTCAACCTGAGGCCACAAATTTGCTGTTTGGGTATACTCCTGGATTCAGCCCTGACCTTGGATGGCCAGGTTTCTGAAGTGGCCAGGACTGCATTTGCAGTTAAAGTTAGTGTACCAGCTGCACCTTTTTCAGAAAACATCTGGTCTGTCCACAGTGATAAACAAATTAGCAACATCCCTTTGAAATTATGGTGACATACTCTGCATGGGGCTACCTTTGAAAATTATTCAGAAACTTTCAGTTGGTCTAAAGAACAGCAGCCACACTACTAACTGGGGACATTACAGGGAGCATGTGATTCCCTTCTTACAGCTCCACTGATTATTGATCCATTTCTGGACATAGTTGAAAGTGCTAGTTATTAACTACAAAGTCTTATATATGAAATAGTGGTCCAGGCTGTCTGAAGAACCATACCTTCATATATGAGCCTACTCAACTAAGATCTTTGGAGGAGGCCCTTCTCCATCTCAGTAGCTGTTCCCAGGTTGGAACTCCTTCCTTAGGGAAACTAGGGTGGCTCTATTCTTGCTCTCCTCCCATAAGCAACTGAAACTTTTCTATTCTGACAGTTTTAGAAACCAATGTACAGACTTTTAATAGTGTGATATTTTGTTGACTTTTATCTTTTTAATGTAGTTCCCTAAAAGCCTTTAATTCTATTGTTTAATTGCATTTTAACAATAATGTTTTGTATGTTTTATGCCTTTGGATGTGCTTTTATCTGCATTTGTTTCAACTTTTGAAAGTCACCTTGAGTCCCAGTTTGAGAGAATGAATGAATGAAAGGACAACATACCCCACAACTGTCCCAATTTAACAAGGGAAGTCCTGCTTAATCCTTTGTCATCCCACTTTTTCAACTGTTTTTTAAAATGTCTGAGTTTCCCTCTGCTCCCCTCACTTTCCTCTTTTGCCCTCAGCTTACTTCCACTGTTGCAAACTGAGTTCAAAGCACCAAGTAGTTTCTACTCAATAAACTGAGCAAGGAGAAGAGGACAAGAGGGGGCAAAATCTTGCCCTTCCCACTAGACTCAGGCAAAAGCAAACAGCAGCAGCCTCTCTTGCTTGTGCGTTCCTCCCTTTTAATACTTTTTGACATCTCAACCTCACACTGATGTTGCTTGGCAACACATGTCCCAGTTTTCATCTGTGAAATGTTAAGAGGGTATGCAGCAAAAACAACAACAGATGATCAGCTTACCAGATGATTCACTATGATGTGCTTGTGGATTTCACAAGCAGATCACATACCATGAAGTCCACAAAGGCAGGATATGAGATAATATGACCAGGCTCCTCAGAATGTAATTGCTGTAGAATTAAAGCAGGGAGAGGAGTAATACTGTCATTCTGATCTTTCTTGAAAAGCCAACTCGAGCTTAAGCACAAGAGTAATTATTCTGATGTCTGAAAACAAAAATAAGGAACAGAAAGTATGTATTCATAAAACAGATTGGTTCATTTTTTTAAAAAGCAAATGAGAAATCAATGGCACAAAAGGTAAAATCTTTTCAAGAATTCTGAAGATGACAAAAATCAGCTTCCAAGGATTACTAGTTAAGCTATCATTGTTCCTCAGAATACAAAAAGAACCCCCTCCTCTCCATAGAAACCTGAATTTTGTAGCATAAAGCTAATAGGTATGCTGCAGGATTCTCTCCCTGCTGAACTCAGCCATTCAAAATTCCCTCTTTATCCCTACAATCTATATAGCCCAGGTTCTCTTTCTTGTTCAATTTGTTATTCTGGGGAAATCACTGCTTGCCACCCCTGGTCCCTATTTATTTTTATTTTCTAGCCTGCTTTTCTCTGAAAATTGGAACTCAAAGTGGCTCACAGCAAGATTTTTTTAAAAAACAGACACATATTAAAATGCAAAAAGTGATATTAAAAACACAATTAAACATATACTAAGAACAATTATGTTATAAAGCGATTTCCAAGCAGACCAACAAAATTATCCCATCTTATCTAATTTACATCCCATCTTTTTCCCAGTACACAACCCACTTCCTGGCTGCTGCCACACTGCAGAAATAATGCAATTTTGGGTCACTTTAACTGCCATGGTTCTATCCTATGGGATCCTGTGATTTGTAGGTTGTTGTGGCACCAGAGGTCTCTGAAAACTTCAAATCCCAGAATTCTGTAGCATTGAGCCATGGTAGTTAAAGCGATGTCAAACTGCATTATTTCTACAGTGCAGATCCAGCTTCTAATGCAACAAACACTTCTTGTACAGCAGTTTGTTTAACAGACTCCTTTATGGTTGCTGGCCAGTCAAAAGATCTTTGCCAGCTGGTAGAGTCATCTAGCTTTCATTGGAAGGGAATTCTGCATTCAGAGAGTGGCAACTCCTAAGGCCTTAGAGGGAAAGGGGGGGACCCACTGCTGCATATCCTCCAACATTTTACAGATGAAAACCAAAACGCATGAGGCCAAGCAATATCAAAAGGTGTTCATGATAGCAAAAGTTACTAATGAGAAAGAACAAACAAGCAAGGAGAGGCTGCTAAAGTTTGCTTTTGCCTGAGCTTACAGGGATGGCAAAATGACTTCTGGTCACTTTCTCTCCTCTCCCCTTGAACTCAGCTTGTAATGACTGAAGTAAACTGGAGACAAGTGTGGGAGGAGGAGAAAGAAGCTGGAATGATTTAAAAGCAGATGAAAAGGTGGAATGGCAGAGAAATAATTGGGACTGCCCTTGCCAAAGT
>CM034706.1:155571644-155590252 GCA_020142125.1 Phrynosoma platyrhinos
CATTATTATCGCTTTGTGGCCCCCGTGTGATAAGGTCCTAAGAGTTATAAATAAGCAACCAGAACATGTTTAGGGGAGCCTAAATCCCATTTTCTTCTTTCACCCAACAATGGCATCTTAAACTTACTCAGGAGGGTAGAAACAGAATCAGCAAATACAGCTCCTTAGCAAAAACAAACAAAAAAACCAGGCTTTTTTTTTTTCTTCTGGGACACATCATCCCAGTGTACTCTGCAACAAGCAAGGATGCTCTGCTGAGTTGCTGAAGCCACTTCCACTACTTACTGTAGTTCTCTGGGTTAAGTGTAGAGAGAGGGAGACAGAGGTGACGGTGGGAACTTAAAGTACAGCTTGAGAAATTCACTCAGCCCACAAGAAAGCAGGTCTCAATCCATACCTCAAACAGCCTCCTCCACTTCTGCCTCCCTTTTTCCCTTTATGACCAGGAAAAAAGAACTGGATGGTGGATCCCACTGGCTTTCATGAACCTCTCCCCTGCCAGATCCTTTCAGATAAACAGAGCATCCTTACAATATTATCTTTTTTTTCTTAACAAGTCAGTGAACAGGCCCAAAAGTCACCAACAGAGATAAGAGCGTTGTTTAAAAACAGGTGAAATCGTGTTTTTTTAAAATATATATATAACTAAAATTTAAAAAAAAACTTAAATCTTAATCTCTCCCTGTACCCTTAATGATTTTAAAATATTCCGTCAATTCTGATACTTGAGCCTAAAACCTCTTCTCATTAAAAAGAATCATAGAATCACAGAGCTGGACAGATCTAGGAGGATGGGTCTCAGGTCCCCTGATGAATACATGATCTCCAGCTAAACCATCTCCAGCAGGTAGATGTCCAGCCTCTTTTTGAATACATCCAGAGAAGACCTCTAGGCACCAGAGGTACCAGTTCTCCCAGACCTTTGGAAACTCACTCCTTAGGGAGTCCCCAGGACGGCTCCATCCTTGTTTGGATTTTGGCAAGGAGAGATTCCATCCCCAGTGGCCCCACAGGCCTTTCAGGAACTGACTACAAGGCCTTTGAATGATGTTCTGTTTATGGTGTCTTCTGTCTTGTTTTTTAATCAACCTGTTTTAAAGAGCTTTAATTCTAGGCATTGTTTATTGTATTTTAACAATCATCCCTTATGATTTTACCTCTCTTTTTGCAATTTTTAAAGCCCCCTTGGGCTTAAAACTAGCCTTTTAAAAGGGGGGGATAGAATGAGGCTGTAGTGGAAGTGGAAGGAGCAACCAACTACATCTCTGTGTTAGGCAAAGAGGCCTTTCCATCCATTCTCCTACCTCCACCAGCCTGCTTGGTTTCTGTGCTGAGCACAGAGGAGATGAAGCACCTCATCCCTCCTCTCTCAATTTACTCACTTTCCCTGCATGAAATTCCTTCTCCCCCTAAGGCTTCCAAATAAATGTTTAAACAAAACACTGCCCTTACTATAAAGTGGAAGGCATTCTATTCTATTCTATTCTATTCTACAAACGGTTGGAATATTTCTGAGAGATAACACTATCCTCACAATTGAAGGTAACACATCTTCTTGCAGGTTTATATTCAATACTCTCCTGCCTTCTACTTTAAACACCTCAGCTCAGTAAAGCTCATGCCATCAACATTGCAAAGACACCAGAAACCTTCCTCTGTGCTGTAACCTCTGTGCATTTTTCTGGGGAATGCTACCTGTGCCATACATGCCCGAAGCTAGCTACATCTGATTCATTATAGTCACCTGCTATTCATACATGATAGTTTCTGCAGTCAAAAGTTTGTTGTTGTTGCATACCTTCAAGTCATTTTTGACTTATGGTCACGCTAGGCAAACCTATAGTGGGGTTTTCTGGGGCTGAGACTGTGTGGCTCAACCAAGGTCACCCAGTGGGTTTCCACTGCTGAGCAGGGAGCTCAACCCTGGTCTTCAAAGTCATAGTCTTAACACTCAAACTACTACAACACACTGGCTCTCAACTTGCAGTCAAAAGTACCAGAAGCAAAAACAAAAGCAAGGGGATGTTGGCATTGCAAAAGCTTGACATAAAAGCCCAAAGAAAAGCATGATAGCATTTGCTTTCTGTAGCCAGCTGATCACTGTAGGATCAAGAAGTCTTTCATTTCCCATTCTGACTATTTGAGGACTGGCACTTTTAAACCGTCCAACTACTTTTGATGTACATTCGCGTGTAAAAAGCAGAGGCACTTAACCTTTAAATGGTGCCTCTTCTTTTCAGGGCAGATCACAGTGGATCTTTTTCAGCGCCATTCCGATTCATAACATCTTCAAGCGTCATTCAAATATTTAAAGCAATTCTGCCCATGCTTCTGGTATTTTTAAGACTGGAACATGAAGTAGAGCAGTGAAGGTATTATTCTACTTATTCCTGCAAAGAAGAGCTATAGCTAGATTATATTCTGAACTGGCCAAAACAAAGCAGAAAAGAAACAGCCACTAGAAAGGTGGAAGCAAACTTGTTTCCAATGCCTGTAAAAGCCTTGACAATTTTGCTTCAATTTTTTCTTTTTGTTTCCTACTACAGTAGTCCCTCCCAATTCACAGGGATTGACCTCCCGCCACACAAAAATGGCAACTGGCAGATATTCGAGTCCCATAGGAAATAATGGCGCACATAAGTCTGCGAAAAGGGGAAATAGCCTAAACAGTTCAACCATTTAAAAACACAAAGACCATATCTAAGAATTTTGAACTAACCATGATTTTTGATATTTTAGAGCAGGGGTAAGCAACCTAAGGTTTGGATGCGGCCGCCTGAGGCCTTTGGACCGGCCCCAGGCCGGTCCTGCCGCCGCCGCCACCTCCCACCATGATGATATTATTTTTGTTATTATTTGTTCTTGGGGTTTTCTTGACAAAATCTCCACAGGAATTTTGCCATGGCTTTTCTGGGGCTGAGAGAGTGTGCATGCATAGCTTTTTAATTTTTTTAAATTTATTTATTTATTTTTATTTTATTTATTTTTGGTGCTTCGGCCCCACAATTGTCTGAGGGACAGCAACCCGGCCCCTGGCTCAAAAAGGTTGCCTACCCCTGTTTTAGAGGCACCATCACATTTACCTGAAAGTCCAACCACACAGTGAAGGAAATTTGCTTTCAAAGATTACTAGATGCTGAAGAACATTTACACAGATTCTCACTATAGCAGCCTTTAAATTCCAATGTATGTCAATATCATCTCTTTTATATCCAGGCTATTCTTGTACCTATACTAACAACAGTAATCTGAATTACCTTTTTACCCATTAAAGAAAGTCTCTATTTGATGTGAAGTTGAGTTCAAATGATCTTGAACTAAAATGGGTAACCATACAAAATGTTTAATCTTGAGTGCCCATTTACAAACATTTCCAGATCTATTGCAGGAAAAAAACAAGAAGCTTTTTTCGAACCTTAAAGACTGATTTTTGATTTTACAGAAGCACAATTGGCCTTCCATTTTTGTAGGGGATCCGTTCCAGACACACACACACACCCCGCAAAAACGGAGACTCACCAATATTCAAGTTCCATAGGCTTGAATGGGGCAAGTGAGCGCCCACTGTAACACTCTCTTGAAATTAAAGGTTGTCCCTCCGTGAATATTTAAATCTGCGGATCTCAAGTCCGTGAGAACGGAGGGGTCACTGCATGCTGCAGGTTCAAGCAGGCTCATTCGACAAAACCTTCCACTGCATGCAACAAATGCAATGTTAGTGTTTTAAGATACTACAAAACTCCTTGTTCTTTTTGACTCTTTGTTATTGCTGCTCCATCACCTTCATAGTCAAGAACCTTCATTATGTCCAAAGGCTTCTTTCCTCTGGACGAAAATAACATCTGGATTCAATCCATTTTGTAAAAAAAATTAAGATGGCAGGGCCCTATTTTCTTCTAGACCCCTATTTGTAAACAATTATTTGACCAGTGTTAAGAACCAATAATGTACACTGCCAACTGGTAGAATCTATATATTTGTCTCGAGGTTGCATTTTAACTGCAGAAATAATCCTGTTTGACACCACTTCAACTGTCATGGCTCAATGCTACAGGATCCTGGGAATTGTACTTTATTGTGGCACTATAGCTCTCTGGAAGAGGCAGCTAAATGTTTCACAAGGCTACAGTTCCCAGAATTCCATAACATCAAGCCATGGCAATTAAAGTGGTGTTGAATTGGATTATTTCTGCAGTGCAGATGTAGCCTTAGTGGGGCTTTCTTCTAGATTTCTTTGAGATTGCATCCTTAGAGAATGAGCTCTGATTGAGGAAATGTGGAACTGAAATCTTGCTTCTACTGCTTTATGCACATGCTGGTCTTAGTAAAGTCATTTGCTATGACTTTTAAGGAGCACAAACTACTGGGAGATTTGAATGCTATATTAATCACCTGTCCCCCATCTTCTTTAGTTAATAGATTTTCTTGCTAAGTTTAGTTTCATTAATATAAGCTATAAACTACCATGAGCATTTTTAAAATGGAACTCTGTAATATATTTTTAATAAATATAAAACAAATTGTAAGGATTACAATATGGGTGAGGAATTTTATAAGTTACCATCATTGTCATGTACAAACTAAAACAACTTCCATGAGATACATCCTACTGCTAACTACGGCAAAATTATCTTTGTATTATATTTAAATCATTTTACTTTCCCCCTTTAAATGGAAGACTCTACCACAAACTGCTTCTGAAACCTCACCCCTTCTCTAATATTTGATTAATCACATTTAAGGATCTTTGGCACAAGTAACTGGTCACTCATAATACGACAGTTTCAGCATTAAAATACCAGAAACTGTATAGCATGAAGATTTACATGTAACAGTATTCACAATCAGAGAACAATCTTTTCTGTGCATTCATTACATATAGTCATGCATTCACAGTTAATTGCATCTGCACCAAACCAGACCTGCATTAGTGTGTTAGATACAACAGATGTGCAACTATTGTAGTGCTACCATCTTTGTAAGATGGGCATACTTGGGATGCTCCATTGCCTGTGACACACACTATCAGAGTTCAAGATTTAAACACTGAATTATATTTCATATCCAAATATGCTGCTAGGCTAGTCCTTTAGACTGTGATACGTCATGTCTAAAATTATAGTTTTATTATGAAATTTGTGGCTCGTTTTAATTTTTCTCTACTTCTCAGACTACAAAATATTAACATACGTGTGCCGAGAGCAGCCATTTCCAGCTTTCTCTTTAGCACAGGATATATTTACATCTTGTCTTGTACAAAACTAATTTCATTATGTTTTTAATTTCATATACACTAAATTATGGATGTCATTTTATGTTGCTAAAGCAGTAAAGTTTGATATGAGAATAAGCACTACCTATATTTCAAAATTTCCCCCATTCCCCCCCCCCCCCCCCCGACAAACAGGGAACACACTTCATGGATTCAGAATTTCCAGATATTATATATCTCTTGTCGTATCCTAAATTACTGATACCTGGGAATTTAAGATTTAGCCATGGATTTTGTGCCTATAGCCTTGCTGCTGGATCTGAAGAGGGAGGAATGCTCACAGTATTCATGCAGTTCCCAATCAATCTAAACTATTCACATGAAGAAACCTTCACTTGATATTTCCACAGCTAGATAGGTAGCAGTATTATAATTTTGTTTTATCTCAGTTTTCAACAGGTTCCTATGGCAGCTAGGAATAAAAAAGAATTTCAGTTAGAGTAAACATATAATTTCCTGCTAAACGTCACTAAAATTCCAAGCTCATAAATGTGTCTGACAAAAACATGAAAACTATTAATTCAAATGGCATCTCCAAATGACAAGTCTCAGTAAGAGAAGTCTTTAAATCCCAAAGTTAACGAAAAAGAGTGGTTTTTATTGTTCACCTGAAGTTTTACAATAAAAATACCTTTAAAAGCAAGCAAGTTAATTCATCTTCTATTGTTCCAGCAATTTTGTTTAAAATATTTTATGGAAATTTGATAAAGCCAGAGGTGAAACTGGACAGATCGCACAACAGCTTTTTCTTTCTTCCTTAGATTTTCTCAAATACAGTTATTAATTGGTCACAGTCTAAAGCAAATAATCCCAGAAAATACACACTATCCAGTACACATAGTATAAAAAAAAGTAAATTATAACCACTGTGGAATAAAATGCCCCCAAAACAAAGAAAAAGAAACCAATAGTAGAACTAACACAGTGGTTAAGATACAGTACATCCCTTGATGAGAAGTTGTGCTCTGTACCTGAATAGCAGGGGAAATTAACAGGAATAATTTGAAAAATGAGAAATACATAATCAAGTATGTATATTAAAGTGGAATATAATTAATTATCCTTTAGTAGTAAGGTGGTGAGTCATCTGGTGAAACAGTGTTCAGGTTGTTTTGGTGGGCAAAGTAGAGAGAAAATTGGCAGGTTTGACTTTTAACTATTTAAAAATTTCATAGTTCTTACAACAGCATCTTCATAACAGAAGTGTTTTACACTTGTACAATGTAAATTACTTTATTATACATGGAAGCCTGCAATAGGCCAATTACACAAGACTGCAAACAACCACTGGTACTTTTCTGCCTTCAGAAAGTACGTAAGACAGAAACATCACCAACAGTACATTTTTAAAATCTGCATAAGCATCACCAAAATTACATTTAAAAAAACTAATCAGGGGGAAAATACATCTGCAAAAAACAAAAAAGTAGTTCTGGGCAGTGCAACTGCTTTTTAGCAGTTTGAAAATAGCCACTGGGTTTCTAGCAGGTTTCTGTGGCTCCACAGGCTCTAATCAAGATTCACGTATCATAAATAATGTACCACAAAATATACATGAATTTGAGCAATAATTCCTTGGGAAGATTCTGGCTACAAGAGACCAAACAGAACTGGTTACACAGTTAACACATTAGGCCAGCCTCTGAATGGAAGTCAAGTCTTAAGACCTACCGGTAAGCCTACAAAATGTCCTTCTTGCATCCTTGTACTGTAACCACATGTAGATATAACCCCTAGGCCCTAAAATACACAAGACTGTCTGTGGACATGGATGACTAAGCTAGTAGACTCCACTGCTAGTTGGAGGGCCTCTCTATGTACAATTAAACTACTCCTTCTTCTTGAATTTTGTGTGGAAACCTTTATGGCTGTTTACATTAAAGGGGCATTCTTTTCTTTTTTCAAATGGTCTAGTTTTGATGCCACAAAACATCAGAAAACACGTAAGTTATGCAAACTTCTGGAATGTAAATGTTTTAAAAGCAGCTGTTAAGCTCAAGTGAAGAGAAAAGGACTCCAAATCATGGAACATGAACTTGGTGCAGAGAAGTTGATAAAGGAAGAGACCTAAGACACAACATAGGAATATTTGTTAGGAGAGGGGGAAAGAAGGGACTGGATACCAACCATGGAGAGGACATTTTAATAAATAATGCATCCCAAAATGTATATAAATTATTATTGTTATTTTAGTTTGGGGTTCTAATGACATCACACTGCCTGTTTAAATTCTCTTTGTGGGTTATACAACTAAATTCTCTTTACTGAATTAAAAATATTTAAGGGATGGACATTATTGTATTTATTAAAGCTATCATTCCAGGCTCATATCAAGGATCTGAGATTATCTACCCCACCAGTCTGGAATGAGTATCATCATCTGGAAGAAGAAATAAAGAAGTACATTAATCACTAAAAACAAGGTTTAGGTAGCCAAATTCTCAGAAATTTCTATCACCCAAATATGAAACAACAACTTCTAATGTCTTAGATCCCTTTGTTAAGTGGTAAAATAGATTTGCCACTTATTTGTAAATTGGAAATCCCAATACACCAACAATGTACAGAATCCCCTTGCTTCATTACATTTTCCTGAGAGTAAAGCAATTAAAATAAACCTTAATCCTAGGAACAAAGGTTTGGGGTTTTTTAGTTTTCTGTGTTTTTTTTTTCTTCTTTTTTGCATTTGCAACTTTTGGGCTATTCCCTGACAATCTAAATATGTAAGTTTGATTGCTAAACACTGTCACGTAAACACAAAAATGCAAACTATTGAGTCTATTGATCTGATTAAAAATCATAATACAAACTGATCTAAAATTCCATTAACAAAAACTAAATATGAAAAGTTGCATTGAAAGGGCGTGTTACATTATTTGTATTAGGTTCATGTAGAAACATTCCAATGGCAGTGTTATCAAAATAAAACTAATACATTAAGACCACCACAAAGCCTAGTCACGCTTGGAATTTTACCTATAGCTTTGGCTAGTTGGGGTCTTTACTCTTGTACTACATGGCTCACTTACATCAGACATTATATTTGTATACCCTGAGAAATCTGATACTGAAGTCCTCACTCTATGGTCCACTTCCCCATTTGAGTTAGCAATAAAAGTCATTGGCACCCTGCTGCCCGTCTTAAACTGAGAACCAAATGCTTGTGCAAAGGTTTCTATCTGATATGTTGCTCGATGCTCTAGGTCCTTCTGAGGATCTATCTGGTTAGCTAGCTCCTGAGATGGAATTGGAAAGCTTGTTGAAGATTCTAGGGATTTTTGTTCTTTCTGGCTATTCAGTTTTTGAGGTGTCGACTGATAGCCTGATGAAGTGTCTACGCTTTTCTGAGAGTCTATAAGATCATCCAGTTCTTGCGAAGGAGTCAACTGTTGATGGGTTGCCTCCAAAGCAGATAAATAAAAACCTGGTTGAGATCCAAGCAACATCCCAAAAGGAGGCTTTGACAATGCAGATGGCAACACTGAGGTAACAGATTGGCTGAAACCACACTCAAGTGGAGATGTAGTGTATATTTGTTTGTCTTGAAACAAAGAATGGTTATGAAGGCTCGAAGACAAACTTACAAATTGGAAACTAGGTCCAAAAGCAAAACCAGCACTATTGGTTGTTCTTTCAAAAGCATGTTGGAGGTATTTTGAGTATTCTTGCAACATGCTTGTTTTGTCATTTGAAGAAGTCTGGGGGCTTGGGCTCAGGTTGTCCTCCTGAACCATCTCTGAATGTTCTCCTGAAGCATGCAAGTCCACCCGCTGTTCAGTGATACTGAAGGGATCTTCTTTCTGGCCTTCTGATTTGTGAGAGTACTGCTCTAGAAGACTTTGCAAGACTTCATCAGGAATCCCAGACTTGTCCTGACAAGATTTGATGTCAGCATTGAGAGAGGATGAGTCAATAAGGGATAACGGGGTTTCACTGTCCATAACACTTACACCTGCAGACTGAATAACAGACGGTTGGGAGGCCATATGCCCAACGTTTATAGAAAAGGCACTGTTGCTGCTGGCAGTTTGCAGATATCTTCTTTTCTTTGAAAATTGCATGGCATCATCATAATTGCTATTTAACTGACCTGGTTTACCACTTGCAGCTTGGAGAAGTCCAATAGCATCTACACTGGTGTTTGTGACGATGCCTAGTGAGCCACCTGGTTTTCCAGACAATGGCTTTTGACCAAGCAAGTCGGGTAACGGTGACACATAGTTAAGAAAACTCTTGTCTGTGCCTTTCCTATTTCCTTTTTTAAAGACTAATTTTGGCACCTTTTTCTGCAACTCTTCTATCCCAGGGCCAATCAAGCCACCACTGGAAGACACTATGGGAAACTCCACTGCGTAATTCTGCAAGGTCATATTAGATGCCATCTGAGCATCCGACACTTTATGACTAGGCTTATGCTCTTTGTTTTCGGTCGATATACATTTTGCTTTGCTTTTTCTCCTCGACGAACCTGTATTTCCCTGAGACAACATAGACAAGTTGCCCATGCTGTGGTTTGATGGCCCAGGATCCATTCCAGCACCTGCTTTCCCTATGGCTTCTCCACACGTACGTCTGTGCTTCAACAGTCTATCCGTCCTCGAAAAATACTGCTGACAGGTTTCACATTTGTATGGCTTTTCTCCACTGTGCGTTCTCTTGTGTCTCTCCATGTGATACTTCTGGATGAACTTCATGCTGCACTGGTCACACCCAAAGGGCTTCTCCCTGCTGTGGATCTTCTCGTGTCTCTGGAGCAAATACTTCTGGATGAAACCCATGTTACACTGGCCACACTGGTAAGGCCTCTCGCCGGTATGGATGAGCACATGCCTGCGCAGGTGGTAGGAGCTCCGGAAAGCGGCGCTGCAGTGTTCACAGACATGAGGTTTCTGGTTGGCGGCCAACATGGCGGCTTCCCCTTCTCCCGCCGCCACGAGGGGCCTGGAGGAGAGGGCGGCGGGCTTCCTCTTGGCTTTGGTTCCCTGAGTTTCCGACTTTGGCCTCTTCGCCTTCCTGGCCTGAGGGTCCGGCTTGGGCTCCTCGGGACCCGCCTCCCCTCCGCTCCGGAGGCCCAGCAGGAGGTCTCCTCGGTGGGGATGATGGTGCAGGTGGTGGAAGAGGCTCAGGTCTTGGATCACGCTCCCTTCCACTCCTCCTCCTCCTCCAGCTCCTCCTCCTCCTCCTCCTCCTCCAGGGCCCCCCAAAGTGGGGTGCCTCTCCTCCCCAGCGATGCCAAAGAGCCCCCCATAATGGTGGTGAAGGTGGTGGTGGTGGTGGTGATGGTCCTCCTCCTCCTGGTCGCTGGGCTTCTCCTGCTTGATGTTCACCAGGGAGTGGAAGAAGCCCCAGGGGCTCCTCTGGGAAGAGGAGGAAGAGGAGGAGGAGGAAGCGGGTGTTGTGAGGGGGAAGCCCCCCAATGGCTCCTTCTTAAAAGTCATGCCCTGAGGGTGGGAAGGAGGAGGAGGAGGAGGAGGAGGAGGCCCTGTCTCCTCAGTCTCTCCGCTGGCTTCCCTCTCTCTTTCTCTCTCTCACTCACCGCTCGCTCGCTCGCTCGCTCCTCAGCGCTGCATCCTTCCCTGTTTCCTTTCCTTCCTCCCTGGCGGCGGCGGCGGCTGCTCTTGCTCCTCTCGGGCCCCACCCGGCCCAGCCAGGCCTCCTCCTCCTCCTCGCCGCCGCCGCCGCCTCCGGTTAAAAATATCGCCGTCTCCGCCGCTCCACAATGGAATTAGCACACAGGGCGCCCGGCCCCCGCCTCCTCCTCCTCCTCCCGCCCCCCCTCAAGGCCGCCGCCGCCTCCACCGCACATGCGCCGCGCGCGGCATGCCGGGAAAGGATGGCCGCCCGGCCGGGAGGGTAGTAGATACTTTGAGGGGAGGGATGGGGGGGCGACTGCGCAGGCGCGAAGGGGACCCCCTCAAGGGGCGCGTCGTTAGGACAGGGTTAGAGCCAGAGTGGCCCCTTCTGAGGGAGGAAGGAAGAAGGAAGAGAGGGGTACCAGTGTCCGCCATCTTCCTCATCCTCATCCTCTACCCCACTGTGGAGAATAAAGACAGCTATTGGTCCCGACGGCGCTGGTGTGGATGGAAATGGGCACAAGCACACAATAGGGGACATAATAGGCACAAAGCTATAGCTCAGGGGTAGGCAACCTTTCCCCTTTAAGGGCCGAGGGACTTCAGCTCCCAGAATCCCAGGAGCTATTGGCCAACATGGGACTATTGGCCAACATGGCTGAGGCTTCTGGGAGCTGAAGTCCCTCGGCCCTTAAAGGGGAAAGGTTGCCTAGCCCTGCTATAGCTTGTAGGTGGGTGGGTGGGTAGAGATAGGTAGGTAGGTAAGTAGGTGGATAGATAGGTGGAGAGGTAAGTCAATGGATAAGGTAGATAGGTAGATGGATAGGTATGTAGATAAATAAGTAGATAGATTTAGTAGGTAGGTAGATAGGTAAGTAGATAGGTAAGTAAATAAATAGGTAGGTAGATGGATGGATGGATAGGTAGATAGCTGAGGTAAATAGATAAGTGGATAGATAGATAAGGTAAATGGGTAGGTTGATAAATAGGTAGATAGATAAGGTAGATAGGTAGGTAGACAGATATGTAGGTAAGTAGGGAGATATGCACACATGTACACTTATACACATGTATATAAGCACATGTATACGGTGGGTATCATGGCTTTAGTTTGGTTTTAACGTTTGTAATTTTATATTGTTTTTAGATGAGATTTTAACTGTTTTATTGTAATATGTTCTCAGAATTTTGTGAGCTGCCTTGGGTCCCCTTGGGGGAGAAAGGCAGGATAGAAATCAAATAAACAAATAAATAAATAACAGAGACGAGCGCCAGTCAGACGTGACTTGACAACCTTATGAATGGGGAATACCTTTACCTTTAACAAACATTCATATTTATATACACACTCATACACATGGATACACATGCATGTATGTTTACACATATTAACGTATGTGTGTGTATGCATCTGTGTGTATGTATATGTGTGTACATGCATCTGTGTGTGTGTGTGTATGTACACACACACACATATGCATATCTATCTATCTATACACAGACACACACAAGAGACAGCCAGTATGACGTAGTGGTTTGGGTTTGGATTATGGTTCTGGAGACCAGGGTTTGAATCCTAGTTGGGCACTGGGGGATCTTAGGCAAGTCACACTCTCTCAGCCTCAAGAGAAGGCAATGGCAAAGTCCCTCTGAACAAATTTTACCAAGAAAACCCCATGACAGGGTCACCTACACACACACACACAGCGTGTATGTGTGTGTGTAAATCTACACATACATACACACACTCATATATACATGCGCATATATACACACCCTGCCTTCAAATCATTTCCGACCTGGGTTGACATGAAGGTGAGCCTGTCTTGGGGTTTTCTGGGGCTGAGAGTGTGTGACTTTGCCCAAGGGCTCCTCCCATTGGGCTTCCATGGCCTGGCAGGGATTCAAAGCCTGGCCTCCAGAGGAGCCCTCCTTGTCTTCCATCGCTCAGATCATTGCCCGATGCTGGCTCCCATAACCTTTGTCAGAGATCTCTGGCACCACAACAAACTACATTCCCCAGAATTCCATAGCATGGGGCCATGGCAGTCAAAGCAGGTTGTTTCCGCAGTGTGGAGACAGCCCTGGGCCCGGGCTGTGGAGAGGAAAGGACCTGCCTTGCCCGCAGCCCCTTCTTGACACTTGGGCCTGGAGTCGGCTCTTGCAATTGCCAAACAATGACTGAGGGGTTTAAAAGGCCGCTGCCATCCGCTTGCACAGAAAAATGCATCCTGACTGTAATGAGGCCAGACTTGAGCAAGAAGAGAGCTGAGTCAGGATGGACCTTGGGAAACCCTCTCCCTCCAAATGGTTTGTATTTCCCTCCCCAAAGACAGGATAAGTTTATCAGTGATGGGTTTAACTCCCAGTTGTGTAGCTGCTCTTGGTTAAATCAAGTTGGCTTTTTTTTATGTAGTTCATAAACACCCCTGGACCAAGTTTTGGTATATTGTGCTTTCGCGTGAAAACTGTTGCATTACTCTTTTATAGGCTACTGCATTCTTCTTTGGTTTTGATGCAAGCTACTATTATTTTTGTTATTAATAATAATTTTAAGTCACTTAGTATTATTATTATTATTATTCACTTTTCTCCTGCCTTTCCCCCACCACAGGAACTCAAGGCAGTGAACAGCAAATTGAAAACATTACCATTTAAAAACAATTCAAAAGCATTAAAATATATAAATATAAATTTTTTAAAAAAATTAAACAAGTGAAGTTCCTTTCACTGATTCAGTGTTTGTTGATGATGATGATGATTCCATTCATTTTATAAGCATGCCTGTTTAAAAACAAACCATATGAGAGATCTAAAAGTAAATCCCGTATCCAACAATACACAAAATTAATCGCACACACCTTTTTTATTTAGAGACAGTTTCATATAGCAGAATACAATGTGTATTTTGGAACTGGAAACCCTGCAGTGAAAGATGCTGGATTATCTCCAGACTGCAAATGCTGTGGCACAGTAAATGGAATTATCCATTTAGCCATAATAAAAAGATACCTTTTCTATACACTGTGTTCCTTGTTTTAAAAGTTATCCCTGCTACAGTCCAGGAAGGATGCATAGTAAAGGAAGCCTCTAATAAAAATACAATAAAAGTTTGTAGTGAATATCAACAATTTTCAATGAACAATCAATTATCTTCAATATAGATATAATATATTATAATATATTTCAAGCTAGTGCAATGTGAAGGCAATCAGACAATATTAAGAACATTTTTTACCCATGTTGCGGGTGGAGAAGCCTTTCTCTTTTCAAAACTATGCGAAGCTTGAAATTTAAAGAGTCAAACACTTATATATCTTTGTCCCTTTTAATATTATAATAAAATACATCCCATATGAGGGAAAATACATTTAATTATAAATTTTGTTATTCTGTAACATCCTTTATTGTTACTCAGATAAATAGCCAGATATATTTCTGTTGAAATCAGCTACACATCTAAAGCACAACTTGTGCTTTTGTTTTTCAAATCTCAAACCCTCTAAAGAAAAAAAGTATTACTGTATGAAGAAATCTTGAAGTGCTGGAACCTATATTATACACATCTTTGTATACTAATTGTGTTAAATCCAGTCATTTAAAACTGATCACTATTGTGATCGCTATTGTGAGCAGACATTCTTTTATTACTGTGTTTGTTTATATGACTTTATCGGCACCATAACCAAAGACAGACCTTGAATCTTCTAGTACACTGCAGTTCACTTTGATGAAGGTTCAATATTCATTTTTATTTCACATTTTTGCTTGCAGAGATACAAAGATAAGATCCGTGCACATTCTTAATTAAGATGTTGAATCTGGTTCTTCTTTCCACTGTGCTGGCTAATGATTGAGAAGGCACTGGAATAAGAAACAAGCGCTAGACACAATATGTTAGTATGAGCTGAGCATAATGTTATTAAAATTAAACAGCATTTAATTATATTTGTCTACCCTTATTTAGGGCTCCAATTTAGGTTCTACCTGTTCTGTATCGAGTTATGTACATGCACATGCACACACCACTACTACCTATAACGTTCGTCCTGTTCACCACAACATTTCTGGATATGGGCTTAATAATGGCTTCAATATTTAATCACTTATATACAGGAGGGAAATCTGCATTGGCATCTTACCACTTAATCACTAATTAGAAACAAAAATGTAGTCCAGAGAAGCAAGTTCAAGCTGATGTCCATGTTGGCAGCTAAAAATAATACCTGTATTAAAACAGTGGTAGCAAGGTTGATGCATAAGAAAAAGAATCCACAGTTCTAGTTTGCCTTTAAATGGACAAACTGCATCTGAGTGCTGTCTTAAAAGAAAAAGTGTGTGTCATTTCTTGCAAATTAATTACACACCCACAAGCACTTGAGACAATATATATATATAAACCCTTGAGAAGACACTTGGAATAATAGCTTTTGGGAATGATTTCTTCCAAGACTGATGTGCCTCGACTAAATAAATTTTGTAGTTCTGGTCACTGAAATTAAATATATCTAGAAATGCTGGATAAACTTTCTCTTGGAGGAAACAAGAACTCCGAATTCAGATTTTTTTAAAAAAAAAGTTATGTTTTCATCTGTGCAAATGTACCTCTGGTGTGAACCACAAAACTCCCTTCATTACCACATGCTAACAAAATTGATTCATTTTAAAATAAAACTTAAAAAAATTGGTTGTGCTTATAGTTACTTGGCGATAACTCCAGTTCAACATTGTGGCACTACGTCTTGTTTCAAGTGATCATAAACATGATCAGAATAGCAGCGTTTGTTTTCCATCTCCCATTTGCCTCTTTGCATTTTGCTGCTAAGCAAGCTACCAGGCTTATTTTGATCAAATTAAACGTAGTTTCAGTTTTTGTTCCAAAACACTGAAAGAAGGAAAAAAAGTAGTCTATAACATATACAAAACAGGGCAAGTTTGAGTGCAATGCATCCTGCCCAATTTGCATGCTGTTTGGTAGCGTTACTTCTTACACTTTTGTGACAATATAAATGCAACCCCACTCCCCCTCTTAAACAGTATGAGAAACTTCATCTTTTTACTGCATATAAACGATAACCTGATTTGAGGGGAAGTTTTTAAGACTGTCAGGTGTAGCGAAGTGTTAAAAAGAAAGACCAGGAATTCAAAAACTTAAAGCAGCAGTAAAATATTAGTCAATGTCTATGAGAAATGAGTCTGTCCCTTTATTCAGGGTGTATGTGTTTAATGGTAAGCCGGGATGCATATAAGCTAGTCCAAGCATGAAGGGCAGTAGGACACTCATATGGAAAGCCAACTTTGTCCCTCAGTTATCAAGATAAGAAACCTGTCATTTCTCTCATTCACTCTGTCAGCCTTGAGATACTCTAAGCAGACTTACCTCTGTGTTGTACACCCCATATATCAGGAAGATGAAGAGACCCTGTAAAATAAAATGGAGGGAAAAAGCTGTTAACTCTAATCATTTCAGCAGTAGAAATACCTGAAATAAACTTTCCTGGGAACAGACAAAAGAAGACACACTTCATCAAGGTCAATTTATTTTTCTATTTTTCAACATTATAAACTGTACCTTGAGCATTTATTTGATAGCGTGGGAGTGCGTTGCCTATCACGCTGGTGCTGGTGCCGAACAATTTGGCTTCACAGTCATCAAAACCCTGGAATGTTAATTAGAAAAATGCGTGTGGTCTCTAAATAATCATGAATGTGTGCATTATGAAACATCAGAAACAGGTTTTAAAAAATAAAACGACAAGCAGCTATTTGGATTTTTAAAGACTTGTTAAAGTTTTCCAGTTTTGTATCTCGTGAGATACAGGAGTGCATAATATTTAAATTTGTATGAAACGGTGCTTGCAGAGCTTGCTTGGTGATTTATAAAAATATTTCAGGGATTTTAAAATTAAGAAGGGTGATTAATGCAGTCTGCTTTTTCCCCTCTCACTTAATAGTCCTGTCTATCCAAATTAAAAAGCATTAAAAACTAATAGATTTTCAGGAAAGACACACTTCCCAAACTTTAGTTTCCAAAGACTACAGTAGATTTTAGCAACCCTAAAATAAACAGATGATGGATGATTTACATGTAAAAGTGAAAACGGGTTGAATTCATTGTGAATCTTTGCCAAGTATCTGCTGTTTACACTTGAAGACAAGTCTTCAAGCTGTGCAAAATGGTGCTAGGTCTGTTTAAACATAAGCAAAATAACATAATAGTTTAAAACATACACTAGCAGGTTGTTGATGCTTTCCATAAAATTCCAATATTTTAATCATGTCTTTTTGTTTATTTTAATATTCTCGGTTTTTACAGACAGTCACTCTGAAATACACACATGAAATGAGACTAGTTTCATTAATTTAAAGCCGTGTTACAAATTGCATGACTATCTTGCATTATACGGCATTTTATTTTCTGTGCTATATCTACCCAAGCTGTAACAATACAATGTACACATTTTCTAAAAACAAAGAAGGAATCAGTCAGCTACGTGCATCAGAAATCTTGACTCAGTTTAAACATTATTGCAGTATTTTTCAATCACTTCAAGAGGCGATAATCTGAAGAAAATTCTGTAGAACCACCTCTACCCCCAGGAAGCCCTTTTACAGAAATGTTTGGCATTTGCCCCCCAAAATGTGATCCTTATTTGAAATCAGCTCTGCTGTCTTGCATCTACAAGCCCAGTTGCAGTTTGCCAGTTAACAACAGTATATCCAGACTAAAAATACACAAAGATTACATAGTCCTCATCTTCATAATGTTATTACGTTGTTCTTTTGCGGTTCTCCCAATTTTGGCTCTGGTTTTGCAAAAAAAAAAAAAAAGGCAAATTATACCATGAATATTAGAAAGTTTATAATATAAACAAAGCAAAGTGTATGTACATTGTAAAATAACATTGTACAGTACAGTCCTACCCCTGTACTAAAAGTAAGTCCCATTGAGTTAAACAGGACTTAAATTGGTATGGATTGTAATTATAATGTGTGGAAGATCTCCCCCCCCCCAAAAAAAATCTCTAGATGAAGCTGTTTGCAATGACTGAATACCTTCATTGTGTTCAGTATCAAGATATTAGCATATACCCAGACATCAAATTGGTGGTGTCCTCCTGAGTAAATATGAATAGGATTTCACTATTAAGCTTCACCAATAAATGCCATGTTATGTCGAAGTTCTCATTCATTTCATTCATTGGGATTGGGGTGCACAAGGAATATTCCCAAGGAACTGGACATGTTGTCAGTACTTTCTTCACAATACTGAATTTCCCTGGGAGGAATAAGTACATAGACAGGTTTAAAGAATTAAAAAAAAACTCAATCCACATCTCAAAATAGCTTTTGTTGCTCTGAGCTCATCAGTATAATTTTTTCTGTTTACAATTCTTATTGACATTTTCCTTTATGAATAGTTTACAGCTTTCTGAATAAGTAGTAATGGAACCCTCCAAAATATTTGAGACATGGAATTAAATAGTTAATTTCATTGCCATTAATGAGGAGAAAGGTAGCAATCATGATTATACATTTGACCCCATTTTGGTGAAATCAGATTGCAATCCTGTGAACACAGGCTTGAGAACAGGACCCATTGAATGTAATTGAATGTAATGGTACTGACCTTCAAGTTAACCTACACAGAATCAGGTTGTTGACTTCAGAAAAATACATCAGTGCTATGCTAGAATAAAAGTAGATACAAGTGCCATACTAAATGAGAAGAAAAACTGAGTACCTTTAAAAGGGTGCATTTC
>CM034706.1:155609684-155628536 GCA_020142125.1 Phrynosoma platyrhinos
TCAAATCTGCAAAAGTCAAAGCCACAAATGTGGAGGGCCAACTGTAATCAGATTCAGGCTGTACATTGTATAAGTAACTAGCACAACCTGCCTGGAATAGGGTCAGGTGTCCTGGCCAAGCAAGGCTACAAAAGCCTGGCTCTAACCATAGTTTCTAATGCAGGGGTAGGCAACCTTTCCCCTTTAAGGGCTGAGGGACTTCAGCTCCCAGAATCCCAGGAGCTATTGGCCAACATGGGAATATTGGCCAACATGGCTGAGGCTTCTGGGAGCTGAAGTCCCTCCGCCCTTAAAGGGGAAAGGTTGCCTACCCCTGTCCTAATGCATCCTTTTCTCATGAAGCAGCATCACTAACTGCAAAAGGCCACAATCAGTTGCTTCTTGGCTTGATACAAAAACAAGCTTGTGAAGATGTTCTCATTTGTTTTTGTAGAGACTCACAATGGGGATGAAATAAATTTCATATTTATTTCCAATGCAGGAATCTGGCTTCAGTCCCACAGTTGCCAAGGTTTTATAAGGCAGCAATAAAGCTTTCGTTGCATTAAGCAGCCAAGCACATAAACATTTTAATGAACTGCTTTTACATGCTTCATTGGAAAGCTCCCAGTCTCCTATAATACAAATCACTCCTCTGTCATACTCAGTCCTCAGATACGGTGCTTACATTTCAGTTTACAAAATGCTAATTGAACAACAGCACAAATGGAAGTTCAGCAAACACCAAAGTCAGGAGCAGGAGAAACAAATCCATTTGTAAGTGCAAATCTCAAGTAGCTGGTGCAGGGGTAGCCAATTGAAAGCCCCCAGATTGCATCTGATCCCTTCCTGAAGTTAGTCAACTGTAAGTGTATTATGGGAATTGTTGCAGATTTTCACACATTTGCATCAACGCTTTAATTGTATTCACTTTCCTGAACAAATTTGCAGTATTCACTATCCCTCTGATGAAAATGTGTAACCATGTGAAGCGGACAGATTGTCACATGTTCAACAATATGCAACCTAGTGGTATTCCAATAAAACACATGAATCCTTTTTCAGCTGAGTTTTTAGATTTTTGGGAAGGGGCCTGCAAAAAGCCCAAATTCCTCCGAATCACGTGTGTCTGTAGACAAGCTTCTGCCCACTCCATATAACACTGGAACATGCTGATGTAGCCAGCCAGTGCCACTCCTGAAGCAACTTGACACAGAGATAATACCAAACCATACTGTTATCGTACTATTATTCCACTTTTACTGCTATGGCTTCTCATGTGGTATTCTGGGATTTGTAGTTTATTGAGGCCTAAGAGTTCCCTGCTAAGAATTCTAAATACACCTCTCTAGACTGCAAATCCCAGGATTTCACAGGAGGCAGTGATAGAAATAAAAGTGAGGTATTATGGGGGGGAAATGATATACTATCCAACTGTCCCAATTTGGCAGGGATAGTTAATCCTCTGCTATCCACTTTTCCATCTGCTTTGACATGTCCTAGTTTCTCTCTCTCCTCCCACTTTCTCAAAGCAAACTGATTTGAAAGTATAAAGTAGTTTTCTCTCAATTAAGTCAGCAGAAGGAGAAGAGAGGAGGGTGGAACCTTTTCGTTCCCTGTAGACTCAGGCAAAAGGAAACTGCTACAGCCTCTCCCAGTGTCTTTCCTTAGGAATAATTTGCCATCTTCACCACATTCTGATGTTGCTTGTCCTGTCCCAGTTTTCATCTGTAAAATATTGGAGAGTATGGAATGGTGCCAGCCAGGAAAACGTCTCAAAACTTTGCATTATCAGAGAGCCCTACAGCATATTATTACTTTACTTGGGTGCCTACAAGGATATTCAGCCATACTTCATCCATCAGAAGAATGGGGAAGAATGATATAATTGCCCAGCAGAATATCTGGGCAGTTTCATGAGTGTAACTGGTCATGCAGGCTGCAAAGCCAATGTGTTATAGCGATTATGAGCACTTGAGCAGAACTAGGAAAATCCAGGTTCGGAATCATAAATTATAAAACCCATTGGATGACCTTGGCCCAGTCACAATCAGTTAGCCTAACCTACCTTACTGGGTTGTTGTGAGGATAAAAATGAGGATGAGGACTATATACAGAAAGCTTAATTTGTTCAGAGGAAAAACAGGATATAAATGTGACAAACATAAAAAAAAAAAAATAACAAGCCAACCATTGCAGGACTGCATGCTAAAACAAAAATCGGAGATCACCAAGTCAAGTTTTTATAACATCAATTTTTTGTTCATTAACAGTTGCATTTCTTTTTCATTACCATGTTACGCTGATGAGAAGACTTAAGACAATATGTGACAGGATTATCATACCATTTGGGGATGCTACATTATAGTTAATCATTGCTGAAAAGGCTACCACCCCACGCAGGTATTTATTTTATAATGACCCAAAGGCAGAAATGAATTATTAAAAACAACATCAATGCAGATCTCTTTCGAATAATTAAAGCACTTTAATGGCAAATATTTTAGCACGTTCTACTTAACCTTCCAAAGCAACAAGAAGAGTATGAAATATTCATTATCATCTAACATGTAGGTTTTGCAATTTTTGAATACGCCTTCATTCTTGTTAATTTTACTTATGTTTTACCAGTATTTTGCTGGTGCTGTGTTTGATGTCAAATATGTCAATGCTTGGCTCTGAAAATGGAAATATTCCAGATTCTGGCTAGCATTCTGTTGGTTGTAGTCTCAACTACAGTAGACACATTCAATCAATTGTTGAATGGTGAGGGAACACATTAAGTAAATCCCACTGATTCAATGGGTCTACTCTAGTGAGAACTAACAGAATTTAGGCTGTCTCTCTTTCCCATAAAACATACTCCTAATACTCCAGAATCCATTGTGTTTCTGCCATTATTTTTCAGATCCTTCACCTTCCACTCCTGACCTTCCAGGTGTGCAACTGCTCTGCAGCTAATGCTCAAGTTCAGTACTTCTTCCAAATCATATGTTGCAATGTTTTGAAGATTAATGTCCAGGAATTTGGTTCAAGAATGATGAGTATTTATTATAACAGAACATTCAACAAACCCTGTTCCACATTTTATACCGTTAACATAACAACTATCATTAACAGGACATAATGACTACAGGATGGAACTTCCCCCTACCTTAGAAGACTGTTTGTGTCCAATCAGCCACACAATCATACACAATATTTATTTTTTTAAGAACTATATTTAGACATTTAATTCTGAAAAAAGGATCTAGAATGTTTATTTCTAAGATGAGCCCAGAATTAAATGGTACTAATGGTACTATAAAGTTGTTATATGGTGTTAATATAACCTGAGTATTAAAAACATAATGGATTCACTGTTTATGAACCATTAAGTTTTACTTCACCCCTCAAATAAACTTCATATCATTATTGGCCTATTAATACCTTTTCCCTTCAGTCTTCTCTCCCTCATCCATTGTTGCTACATAACACATAGCCTGAGCTAGACATATCTGAGGGCAACAGGATGTGGCATATAAAACAATGTGATGCTATCTACCCATGTGCATTAAAACATTCACAAATCATTCCAAAACCCCATTAAAAGTCCATTCATTTTGGCATCAGCAGGTGCAAAACAGTGGTGTCAATGAGGTCTATGTACTGGGGCTGTAGTGGCAGAGAATGTGAACATTTGCACCCAAAGACTCATTATGGTTGCCACATCGAAGTTACTAAAACTGGCCACCTTACAGGAAGCCAGCTCTGTGTCCCAGCCATATAACTTCTAAAAATGTGTCCTGTAGTGGATTGGCTTCAAGCCACAAACTCCTCCCCTGTGACTGATGGCAACATGAGATGAAGTTGTGGTTTGTGGAGAGTTGATAGCGCCAGTCAACATGACAGCTACATTTAGACATGACAGCTAAGGTGAGAAGCCTTTGGGGGCAATGTCTCCGTATCATAATGCATGTTTCAACTTTTTACAACAGATGCAGGAAAAAAGAAGTCTAGAAGCACCTGTACATGTTTCTGCTGGTATTGTAGGTTGTCCAAACAGGTGAACAGGGCTGATCCATTCTGTAGATATTATATATATATATATAATATCTGTAGATATTATATATATATATATATATACACTGCAAAAGTCTTTTTAAAGTTCTGTCAAGCTTTCAGAACTAACCCACTGGGTTTTTTTAAATATTTTTTTCATAAATTTCTCCTCTACTGTTTCTAATTTGATATGGGTTTTTAATGGATGTGTTTTTATTTTTAACAAAAATCAGTTGGTGCATTTGAAATTGCTTTTGATAGTTTTCTCTTGCTTTATTCTTTTTCTTTAAAAAAAAAAGCTTATTTGTCTATAAATAAACTTTTAAGATAGCTAATTGTAAAAATGATAAATATATTTTGTTGATATGCCAATGTACAGGGTATACTATAATGTAAAGTATCTTATCTCTATGCTTGGTTAGCGAGAGGCTAAATAGCCTAAAGACACCAGATCCCATCTGATATTGGAAGCTAAGTAGAGTCAGCCTTGGTTAGTACTTGGATGGGAAACTGCCAATGAATACCAAGTGCTGTATGCTATATTTCAAAGGAAGGAATAGCAAAGTCAGTTCTGAGTATTCCTTGATATGAAATTCATGGCTACTTGAAAGCACATACACACAAGCAATGTTAGTTTTAATTCAAGAGTGAGAAATCTTTTTTTAGCCCGAAGACCAAATTTAGTTTTAAAGAAGTCTGAATAGCCGCATTCCAGTGGTGGGCACAGCAAAAGTCAAAAGCATACTGGGGCTAATGAATTTTTTTTTGGGGGGGGGGACATCTGAAAGGCTGCAGTTTTCCAACTTTGCTATAAACTGTGAAGTTGAAGGCTTTCACGACTGGCATCCATAGTTTTTTTTTGTGAGTTTTTTGGGCTACGTGGCCATGTTCTAGAAGATTTTATTCCTGACGTTTCACCAGCATCTGTGGCTAGCATCTTCAAAGAATGGTGGCATGGAAGTGAGTGGGATATATATACTGTCTGACCCTTGGTTGAAAGGAAGTGATTTCACATGTTAGTCTGTGTGTTGTTATGTTGTTGAATTGCTTTAATGGTTTCATCTTTCCTGTTGAAGTTGTCTAGGTGTTTGTGGATTTCAATGGCTTCTGACCTGATAGTTGTTGGCATGGTCCAGAATTTCAGTGTTTTCAAATAGCATTTTGTGCCCAGGTTGGTTTTTATGATGGGGGGGGCGGGAGTTGGGGTAGAGGATTATTTAGAAATGTGGATTTGAATGGCATATTGTATTTTATTGTTATTCTTACTTGTTGTAACCCGCCTCGATCCGCAGGGAGAGTATTATTTATTATTATTATTATTATTACTGGCTGGCCCAGTCTGCAGTGTCTATCATGTTCCTTGATTCGTGTTTGAGCACTGTGTTTGGTGGTCCCTATGTAGACTTCTGCACAGCTTCATGGTATGCAGTAAACTCCTGCAGCTGTGAGAGGGTCTCTCTCCTGTCCTTCACTGACCACAGCATTTGTTTGATTTTCTTGGTCAGTTTGTAGATCATTTGGTGGTTGTGTTTCCTCACCACTTTCCCTATTCTGTCTCATATATGGTAAAAAGACCTTCCCTTTGTGTGGTGGCTTGTCTTCACTCCTTTTTCTGGGTCTGGCAGCCCTTCCAATGTCTGAGCTGGAGTAACCATTCGCCTGTAGAGCCCAATCTAAGTGCTTCAATTCCTCTTCGAAGAAGTGGGGTTCACAGATCCTTTTACCTGGTCTACCAGTGCTTTTATTGTGCTTCTTTTTTGTCCTGGGTGATGACTGGAGTTCTTCTTCTGTAGGTATCCGTCTGTGTGTGTAGGTTTTCTGTATACTGTGTGGTCCAAACATTTGCTATAAATTATTAACTTGGCCTTTTGGATATATGTGGCAAATAAGGCTCAACTCTTTGCTTCAAAACAGGTGAGAATTTACCCATATTAATAAAATTTGCAACCAGAAGTTCAAACAACTCACTATCTCTATTACAAAACCATTTTTATGAAGAGAATTGAGTAGCAGACTGGAAGGGGGGAAGATATAATGACTGGGCAGTTAAGCCTTTTTCCTACTATTAATTTTTCTTTTACATTACTGTTTCTCCCTCTCCCTACATTTTTCCCATGGGGTTCCAGATGCAGGAAGGAAGGAAAGAGGATAAAGACGTTCATTTATAATTATTCAATCAGGGTATTTCTTTGCCTGGTGGGGATTATGCAGTTCTGACAATGGCCTTTCACCTATGAGGGTTTTAGAACCAAAGCATCTTCAAAGCGAGAGTAGCCTAGGGAGCTTGCGTGAAGGGAATGTGAGGGGGTTGTTTCACCATGCTAAGTTCCCTGTGGGTCATCAGACAGAATGCATCTGTACCCCCGCAAATAGCAATAAAGAAAAGTGACATGGTGAAGGGAAGGTGTGAGTTGCTCCTTTCAAAAAGCTTGCCCTGAAGTTAACAGCTTCGTACTCTCCAACTGTCCTGATTTGTCACAGACAGTCCAAATTACCGTAACTCAAATATCTCAGAAGGGTAGAAAGGAATGGAGGAATAGTTATTTAGGAAGAAAAGGAGCTAGGAGATGCTGTAGCAGTTTGCTTTTGCCTGAGCCTACTGGGAAGGCAAAGGTCTGCACTCTCCTCTCTTCCCGTGGAATTAATTGAATACAGATTATTTCTGCACTTTGAACTGACAGCCTCGGCAGACGACTAATAAAGTCGTCTCCAAGTCAGGGAAGAGGAGGGGCAGCCGCACGAGCGGCGCCCCTTCCTCCTCCCGAGGTTGCCCTCGGAGCTGCCGGCCCTCCGCACGGCCGGCGCTCCAGGGGCAACCTCCCGCCGCAGCGTCCGCACACGCTGCAGTGGAAAAGTCAGGGAAAGTGCACCCTACGCGTTTAGGGTGCACTTTCCCTGACTTCTGAAAGGAGCGCCAATTTAGTGTTCCTTTCAGGGACGCCGCCGGTGCGCCGGGGTACAGATGCTGCGGTCCCGCGGCGCACCATCCCAGGGCGTCCTGGACGCCCTGGTCTGCTTCCCCCCTGAGTTTGCAAGAATTGAAGTAAGCTGATGATGAAGGGGGCAAAAGAAGGAGGATGAGGAGGAAACTGAGATGTTGTAAAGATAGTTGAAAACATGCTATGACAGAGGATTAATTGGGATTTCTCTGCCCAAATGGGATATGTCTTGCAGGAACACTAGCAGAGTGCCGGGGGATTGTTAACTTAGGGGCTAAGCAGACGGCGCAAAGCACCATCTTCAGGGCAAGGAAGGGGAGGGGCAGCCACACGATGGGTGCCCCAACCCCTTCCCAAAGACGTCGTCGGAGCAGCCGACCCTCCACACGGCCAGCGCTCCAGGGATGCCTTTCCGCTCCAGCATCCACACACGCTGCAGCAGAAGAGGCGCCGAAGGTATGCCGGCAGCCTTTTGCGGTGCACCTTCAGCGATTTGTGGAAGGAGCGCTATTTTAGCACTCCTTCCTGGTGCAGCAAAGCTGCGCCATGGGGCCAAGGAATGCGGATGCCTCGGCCCCGATCCACAGCTTCCCGGGGCAGCCCTGTGCCGCCCGTCTGCTTAATTTTTTCTCCTTCTTCCCTCTCTCTGTCAAATCTTCCTCCCAGAGGAGAGAGACTCCTCCCTTTTGTCATACCTTTATTTGCCTCATGCCTTTCTTTTGCATGTCCTTTCATTCTTGGGTTTCACTGGCAAATGTACCCCCCCAAAAAAGCCATATCAATAAAATGAATGATGAAAGTTATTACGTATGATAATATTTTCACATTTTTTCAGGGGGAAAAGGCCATCCCTTTCCAACAAAATAAAATAATATAACGATATACAGCACGTGCACACCATACACAGGTGTGCCATATGCAGTTTTAAGCTTACATATATGGCAAGTGCCAAAGGTTATAATGGCAAGTGTGGCCAGTGAAACAAATGGGACTTCAGGTCCCACGTTTTCTTGAACTGATCCCCCGTGAATATGAAGGGTCCACTGTACTAAAATAATAATGGGATCTAGGCTTGCTCTCTGCTGCTCCAAAAGTGTAAAATCAGGTCTAATAATTTTAAGTTACAGGAGAGTAGATGTTGATTGAAGGAACTCATTAGATTTGATTGGAAGGAACACCTTGATAGTAAGAGCAGTTTGACAATGGGGCCAGTTGTCTACAGAGGTTGTGGGACATCCTTCCTTGGACCCAGGTCCATCAAAAAGAGACTGGACAGCTACCTGCTGGGGATGCTTTTGCTGAAAATCCTGCACTGAGCAGGAGATTGGACTCCGTGATCCCTTTCAGCTCTATGATTTTATGTCCAATCTTTTTGGAAACCAAAAATGCAACTATTCACATCTATTTTTACTGACCAGGAACACAGGGCTGTCTGGTTTGTTTGTTTCAGTATGCTAACAGCCAACCATGTATGACTGTGAAAGCTGGACAGTGAAGAAAGCTGAATGGAAAGGAATCAATTCATCTGAAACATGGTACTGGAGGAGAGTTCTTCTGTACCACCGATTACCAAAAAGACAAATAAATGGATCCTAGAATGAGTATGATGAAATATCCTGAAGGCACTGATCCTATCTGATCTTAGAAGCTAAGAGGATCAGACTTGGTTAGTACTTGGATGGGGAACCACCCCAGACTACCTTGTGCTGTAGCCTATATTTCAGAGGAGGGCAAAGGCAAGCTATCTCCTTCTTAAGAAAACCCTATGAGATTCATGTCAAGTCAACAGGTGATTTTAAGACGCATTCCCACACATGCAAAACAGATCAAGCCTGAATTCTCCAAGGAAGCCAAAATGACTAAACTGGGACTATGGAGATTATCACAGCACTAATAAAACTGGCTTACCTGAGCCATCTTAAAATTTAAAACAGGTGGCATCCTGATCTTATCACAAGGATTTAGCCACCAAAATCGCCACCTAGGTCCATCCCAAGTCCATCCCTGCTCCCAGGGCCTCTCCATTTCCTCAAGCCGGAAAACTCCTGGCATCAAAAAGAGTCACATTGAGTGCCCCTGTGAGTAGAGATGAACCCAGGATGGACCTGGGTGGTAATTTCTGTAGTTAAATCCTTGTGATAAGATCAGGATGCCACCCCTTTTAAATTTTAAGACAGGTAAACCAGTTTTATTAGCACTGTGATAATCTCCTATCATACTTTGGACATATGAAATGACATGACTTCTTAGAAAAGGCTATGAAGTCTGCTAAAACTGAAGACAGTAGGAAAAGAGGAAGACTGTTGAGTAGATTAAATTAAAAAAAACACAGCTCTGATTTTGCAAGACTTGAGCACTGCTCAAGTTAATAGGAGGGTATCTTGGAGATCTCTTGTTCCTACAACTTGTAAGTCAAAGCTGACTCAATAGAAATGAAGAACAGCTGGAAGGAAAGTAAGAAAAGCCAAGGAAGAAAAAAGAAGTGCTGGTGTCAGGTGGGCAGAGAGAAGGAAAACCCCATAAAATTAAGAGGTCTATAGAATAAAAGCAAAACCCTATGCAGGCAGAGTATTACTGACAAGCTTTACAAGCTATGAGAACTGAAATACAGGTTCTCTTTGCACAGTAGCCCCCATTTTCTCTTGGATATATTCTGTGCTCAGAAAAAAAAAAAGCAGCCAAGAAGAGAAAAAGGGAGGGAAGAAATAGGCATAGGGACAATTTAGATGTAAAAGGTAGCACTATTTGGGCTCAAGTGGCACGCAAACAGCAAGACAAGGATCAAACTCCCTACAAGCAGCGATGCTTTCAATATTTCAACATGCAATCTTAGGAACCACAGTGGAGGGGGGGGGAGAGAGAGAGAGAGAGATGGAAAATGGACAATTTCTTGCCAGAGGTATAGACAAAGAAGATAACCTCCCTGAGGAGCCTAGCATGATAAGTAGCCACAGCGAGAAATGCTGTGATCAGTCAGAAAGGCAGAAGAGTTATTAGCTTAGCCCTGAACCTCCTACTTAATGTGGGCCCAGTGGTGATAGCTAACAGACCCTGGCTAAGGTGACAAGCTTTGGACCTGCTCGAGGAAATCCAATTGAAAAGCAGCCAAGAGGAACAACGAGTTAGAAACAGATGTTCCAGCCAGGAGGATGTGCACACATTTAAACAGAACATGTTTTCTTTTTTTAAAAAAAAATCTAAATATAGGATTTCATCTCTTCCTGTGGTCCTGTTATTGTCAACTACTGTTATCCTTTGAGAAGGGAGGGAGGACTAAGTAACGGGAGCAGGGAGAAGCACCTTTCTAATTTTGAAACATTATCATAAACTGTCTCATTGCCTGAATCAAGGCTATTAAAACAGTAATCAGGTTCTGGAGGGATCCCTAAAAATAATCACACTGCTCTGAGTAAACAAACACACATACACACACACAAATTGTCCTGTTCTGTTTTATAGGGAAGGAAAGGAAAGATTTCCAACTCAAGCAAAAATGCTTATTAAGAGCGATATCGTGCATTCTGGGGGCAGGAGGCTATCAAATGTTTTTTTCAGTCTTTTGCAACTACCGTACTGTTGATTATATTCTGGTAGATATCTAAAAGCAAAGAAAAGAAGAAAAAAGCTTGTGAGAAGGAATTATTTATACTCCAAGGAGAACAATATAGAGACAACAAAAGAAATGTCACTGCCCTGGGTGAGTCCTTTGTGCATCTTTATTTTATATACCATGTCCAAGAGCACCTATATGTCTGGCAAAGATGTTAATATCCAGTACATACAACATATATTGGTCTATCTTCTCCTTTGGCTATATTTCCATAATTCTCATTAACATTAATGGGAGTTATATACACACCCCAGGAGGGGACAGTGGCCCCACTGTGTTGATTTTTACATCATTTTCACTATTCTCAACACAAGATATCCGGTACATATTTTGAGCCAGTCGTATTTGAGTAAGTGCAACATTCCAAATGAATTAAACTAGGGTTCTGCACTCAAGAAACAGAGTAAGAAGAAAGAGAAATGAAAGGTACTAATAACTATGGCCATGATATCTATTTAATATAACAGCTATTGTTGTGGAGCAGCTAATGCATATCAACACTTTATGAACATCCTCTCATATTTGTTTCTTCAGTCTCTATCTGTCACATGATTTTGAAATATGAAATTATTTTTCCTCTTTAATTTTTCCAAGTATCTTATTTTTTAAAAAAATATATATAACATTACTGAAATTGTTAAAATGGAAGCTACCTTAGGAACATAATCAGACACTGAACATATGAAATTGTCAACTGTTTGTGAAGTCCTTTGGATATTAGAAATGTTTGATACAAACGTTTGATACAAATGTAAAACATTAAGAGACAGCTCAGGGTTCAAACTTTTATTTTGAGATTCCCTGTAAAAACTTTCACAATGTCCCCTTTTTTGCATGTAGAAGGCCCCCTTCCACATACCATGATCCCAGTCTATAAATGCAGTTTCATGAATCATGTTTATAGCCAGACATGGAAATATGATACATGTGCTTTCATGTGCACTGATGTGATAGCAATTCAGAAACATAATTTTTGAATTCATAAATCCCACTACTGACACTGACTCACATGCCTCAAGGATCACTGTCCCTAATTATTGTGGCACTTTGTTTCTCCATCCATTGTTTCAATGCACTCTGGGATAGGCAGCCCTTAAAAGAGATTGTCACATAAGAAAATATAATCCTCTTGGCATCTCAGACTTCAGTTTCACCTGCACAAGCACACTCCTGGCAATGCCTATGACCACAACCCATTGTACAGATTGATCCTTCTTTGGTTCTTAACAATTCCAGTGGTCTCCAACAAATCTCACAATGCACATATGAATACAGGGTGGAGGGGATTTGCATAAGTGTGGGACGTTCTACAGTTTGCCCTCTCTTTCTTTCTTATGATAATAGGATTACAGCCTGGATCTCTGGATCTCCAGGACCTAGCAAAGTGTATCTCTCTTACTACCCATGCTTATGTCTCATGACAGAGTGCTAGACAGGGTTTGAAGATATCCAAGTTTAAATCCCTGCTCCCTGCTTGGGAAAGAATGAGGAGCAAATAATCTATGGATTGACTTGTTTATTAATTACAGTTGGCCCTCCATATCCCCCAATTCTTTATCCACATATTCAATCATCCACAGCTTGAAAATACTTTTAAAATATATAAATTCCAAAAAGCAAACTTTGATTTTGCTATTTGATGCAAGGGACAACATTTGACTATGCCAGGGGTCCCTGGACTTTTTGATCCGGGGGCCAGTTCGCTGGCCCCCAGATCTTCCGGGGGGCAGAGGCACGCGCACTTGCGTGCATGCATGCGCAAAACTCTGGGTGCCATTTTGGAAGACAAAATGGCATCTAAGTCGTGCGCATGCGCGCGCGATGTCAGGCGCCATTTTGGCTTCCAAAATGGCACCCAAGTAGTGCGCATGCGTGCGTGACACCGGGCACCATTTCGGCTTCCAAAATGGCATCTGGCCACAGGCACATGTGTGTGGCATCATGCGCGCATGCGCATAGTTCCAGAAGGCGGCAGGCGCGAGCGGCGGCGACAGGCCAGTAGGAAGGCCTCAGCAGGCCGGGTCCAGCCCGCGGGCCGTAATTTGGGGACCCCTGGACTATGCCATTGTATTTAATGGGACTTGAGCATCCCTGGATTTTGGTATCCATGGTGGGGTCCTGAAACCATAACTCAGCAGATACCAAGGGCTTTGTGTACATTAGTTTAGCCTTTCCTCCAGTGAGCTCAAAGTGGCATATATGGCTCTCATCCTCCCCTACTTTATCCTCAGAAGAACAACCTTGTGAGGTAGGACAAGCTGACTGGAAACTCCCAAGTCCCTGTCCAGCATCCTAACTACTACAGCATACAGGTCTTATTTAACTTAATTCTGATATTGAGTGTGCAGATAGTTCAAGGGCAGGCCATAGAGACATTTATATATTTTACTGTTTCAGTAACAGCAGAAAGTTAAGGCCACCCAGTTGACCATAAAAACAAATAAGAAAACCAAGCCAATGGGAAGAAAACCAAGACAATGAGGTCACCGTTTTTAAAAAATACTATTAAGCAGTGCCCAGTAATAACATCCAATGCATTTTGGTATTGTCGTTGTCGGGGAGGTGTATCTCACAGTATTTGATGTACCGTATTTCATAGTATTTGATACATAAATGCTATCTTCATTCTACTATTAGGCAACAGGGAGTTTGAAACCTCTCCCTCTTGCCAAACAGAGGAGGCAAGGCAGCATTTGTATGTCTGAGCAATGTTCATAAGGAATTTCCCCCAGCATTGAAGTGCATTGAGAACTGTCCTGTGACATTGGGAACTACAGAGTCCATTACTTTCACATTTTGTTCTGTTTACCTAATAGTCACAGGCTTTGTTCAGTTTTATATTCCTATATCAATGGATTATATTAATATAATCCTATATTAATTTTCTAACTGCATGTTTGCTGCATATAAAATTATCTTACAATTAAACAAGTCTCTGAAGATGCTTCTGGAGAAATTGCTCCAAGCCAAAACTTGGAAAGTTACATTTTAAAAATGACTAATTGTAGCCCCAATGCCCTTCCCACAAAACTAGTTACTGCAAAAGTAATAGTTTTTCATTTCTCAAAAATAACTGTCATAAATAGAGAACTTGTCACATTTTAAGTTACTTGTATAAAACATCTGAATGCTGCAAGCCACTGGCCTTTGGTTCAAAATGCAAACTTTCCTCCAATGTAGCTTGTTATCACTACAACATCCACAACAAAGGATGTAGGAGCATAACATACAATATGAACAATTTTCAAAGAAATAGCCATGTTAATCAGTCTCATAGTTTTAAGAAAGGGGGGAGGAAGGAGAGAAGGAGGAGAAGCATGCCCCCTCTTAGGCTGCTGCCACGTTGCAGAATTGATACTGCTTTAACTGTCATGGTTCCATTCCGTAGAATCCTAGGATTTGTAGTTTGTTGTGGCACCAGAGCTCTCTAACACAGAAGTCTAAATATCTTACAAAACTACAATTCCCAAAATTCCATAGCATTGAGCCATGGCAATTAAAACAGTGTCAAACTACATTAATTCTGCAGTGGAGATGCAGCCCTAGTGACTGATCCCAGCTCTTGAAAACCCTTTAATATTTGTTAGCTGCCTTGATTGCTCTCAGAGGGGCGGGGTATAAATTATTATTATTATTATTATTATTTCTATCACACAGGGGAAATCCCGTGAAGAAATGGCATTTAAAATAGGGGGGAAACATGCAAAAGCGGGTAGATTTTCAGACAACATCACTTTTAAACTGTGCTTAACCCAAATGGAAAGTAGTCAAAAGGCGCTTCTTTTACATTTGGAAAATCCCGAAAGTAAAAAGAAGCGGCTTTTGACTACTTTCCATTCGGGTTAAGCACAGTTTAAAAGCAATGTGTGTTAAAATCTACCCACTTTTGTGGGTTTTCTCCACCTTTTAAATCCCATTTCTGCATGGGATTTCCTCCGTGTGATAAAATCCAAGGAGAGACAGGCATTCTGTTCCTTGTCATTCCATCAGCAGGTGAAAACTTTTCTGTTTCAACAGGTATTGTGGAAGTGAATTACTAGATCATTCACATTCCACAGGAACTATGTGCTTTCATACCTCTGCCATTTAAAGAGACCACACTCCTGTAACTATAAAAGTAATCCAGCATGGGAGGGGTGCCCCTTGCTACATTACAGCTGTGCTGTAATTGCAATTTGTACCTTTGTTTTTGGTGAAATGAATGGATTAAAAATAACTAGATTCTTGTAATTAGTTACTTTCACCAATAACAGTATAAATTACAGTTACATCAGAGCTGTAATTTAAGTTCAGCCTAAGGCTACCAGCCAAAACACATTGTGCTGCTCTTCTGTCTTATTCTCCTTAACAGATTTTTACAGTAAGAAGTCAGGGGGAAAAGCACAAGAAAACTTAGGAGAATTACAAAGGGAAGACAGCAATGTCCTGAGCCCCTGCATAAAATTCTATGGATGAGGTACAGTGATTGTACAATGAAAATTTATCCTGGAAGCATTTCTGCCCAGTGTGTTCCAGAGGTTTCCTTTTCTTATAGTGTCAATTTTCTCTTCTAAGTGTGATCTTGTCCTCTACAAACCTAAACACCTTTCGTGACCCTTTACTGCATGAAGCACAACCTGTATAATCACAAAGACAAACAGATAGTCTTAAAGATAAAATTAAAAGTGGAGAACATTTTGCACTTTAGCCACAAAAGCTGTAGGTGCTTGTTCAACAAAATAATAAAGACCAAAACAGGGTCCCAGTTGGATCAGCCATGTAAATGTGTAAAATTTACAGTGATTTATAAATATCATCATCATCTTCTTCTTCTTCTTTAATGAGGGGAGGCTTTAATGTACCCATGGAGTAGGGATAGAAAAAATATTCCTCAATATTCATTCCCAGATTTAAAAATTTGGTTCCCAAAAGTCAGGAAACCCCATTAGAGGAAGAACTGATCAGTAACAATCTTGTGCAATTTTCTCTCTGTTTTCCAGTGTCCTGAAGTGTCGAAAAGGAATTGTTTTGTGCGGAAAAAAACATTTTTTGTGTACAACCCTGTTTCCTGCACACACACATACACACACAGTTTCCTGCAGAGAAAACACTTTCTTGTTCAGGAAGTCTATTTTTCTGCACAGAAAACAGGTTTTTGTGCAAAAAAAACCAAAAACCTTGTATGTTTTTCTGTGCAGAATAATTTCTCTGCAACATTTTGGGACATTTTTTCCTGTGGTGGGGAGAAAAACTACTGCAATCATTCATCCCCACAAACAAGAATGAAATAATTGATATGTCGTAGACAGAAGGAGCTAGCACTTTCCCACATGACAGTTTATGGATCTAAATACCTCGCCCCTACACACACACTGCAATTAACTGTCCAACATGGAAGAAAAGTAAAATCTAATAAAATAAAAATGACTCCTGTCTCCCAATAACAGGCTTATATTAGCTTCAGGAAGTGGCTCAGATGGAAAAAACAGGGGAAAAGGTGGAAACTGGATATGGGAAACAAAAAAATTCAGCAAAACTGAATCATGAATCCAATCAAATTGGGTTATCCAGTCACTGATCTCTCAGATAATGTCTTTTTCGAACCCAAAACTGGATTGGAGCAATGTTATACTTCCTCTAATAACTTTTACTATTATTTATTCAACCTTTGTTTGTTTGTTTGTTTGTTTGTTTGTTTGTTTGTTTGTTTGTTTAATATCCTGCCTTTCTCCTGGCATGGGACCCAAGGCAGCTTACAATTTATTGCATGAATGGCATAGATAGGCCTAATTCAAATGGCTTCAAATATTAATACTGATTCTCTCTCTTTCCCACTTTCACTCTCTCACTCTCTCTCTCTCTCTCTGATGTCTATCACCCTCTAATCTAACCGAAGGGATTGCTTGTTCTTTTTGTTTCAAAGGCTCCCAATCTATTTTAATATTCCCTTCTGATGGTGAATCATTTATCCTGAAATCACTTCACCATTTATCCTGAAATTGTATTAATCTAGGAACATAGGAAGTGGTCCCATATTCGGCCACAGTAGGGCTTTATTGTGTACAGGGTTTAGGGCCCTTTGATGGAATGCCAGGGGGCTTGGGGGACCAGAAAAATGAAGTTTGGAGGTCTCGTGTGGCCCATGGGCCACACTATCCCCACCCCTGGTGTGGAAAGAATTCTCCAGACTTTGAGGCAAGGATCTTATCTAGCCATGCCTGGGGTTGTCGAGGATTAAACATGGGAGCTTGCAAAAAGAAATCTAGGCAGAGATCACTCAGGGAGGCTACCTACTTATATATGGCAAGGCAAGCACTCTGGTTTGGGTTTTACATATCCTTTCTAAATCAATGATTTGAAACCCACAGATTGGAGGGGAGGATTAGAAAAACAGTGGAGAATGGGTTAATTGATGTTTTCCAGTTGTGTTTCATAGCAGAAATGGCATCAGGGCTCCATAGTGCGCATTTGCACATAACATATGTATCCCCAATGCCAAGAATAATTAAAATGATAATACCAAAAAAAATTAAAAGACGTTTTAAGTTTAAAAGAAATGTTTGCAATTTATTGCTTCACTGACAAATTTAAACAGTTGTGATGTAGAAGGTCTATAATCCAATCTCCTGAAGTTTTCTCTTTTTTAAAAAAATAAAATTAAATTAAATCAGCTCCAGGAGGCTCAAGTTTTGATCTCAGCAGCATGCTGGAGTAGAGGAAATGTAACCTTTTTTCTTTGTACTGGCTTCCTGATCTGAACATTGTCCTCACAGCAGCTGTTTGTCCTGCAAGGAGAGAATATAGAGACACAGGCAGTGTCATAGTGGCAAATCTTGAATCTTGTATTTGCACTTGGCATGACAGTCCCCGAAGCCACATCTCCAGTTAGAATCCAAAAATGCAGGCAACTGTAGTTGTCCATATGTGTGTGTGTGTGTGTGTGTGTCACACATTCACATACCAGTAACTCATTACATCACAATTTTTAAGAAGTATCTGAGGGTAAATAGTGAGGTAGCAGAGGACAGTATAGTAGTTATTTATTTATTCATTGTGTTTAGTCTTTATGTGCAGCAATGTGAGATTGCATGAGAAAGGATGAGAGAAGAATGTTCCCAAATAGCATAGAATCACCAGTTGAAGATGTCCATGGAACATCTTTTCATAACATCAGGGTGAAACATTTTATCTAAAAACTAATAGCACACCAGTGTGCGCATTTTTTTTAATCACTACGAACATTTTTATTGTGATCTGATTTAATTCTCCAGTTTGTAATGTGTCTTCCAAGCAATCTAGGAAAAGGAAAACATCCATTGAGTTGCCTTAATCTAAGGTTGTTTTCCAACCAGAATAAGAATCCAATTAATTGCGAGATATAAAACACCTCTTGTCCACAGAAATCTTTATGGGTATAGATTCAAAGGTATTTCCCATTACCGAGAACTGGAAAAGACATGTTCAGATGAGGTGAATCCAATAGCCAGAATAGCCAATGACCAGGCCAGCTGGTGGAATCTGAGAGTTGTAGCCCCAAAAAAGTAACCTTTCCAAATTGTAGAATGCTCTATCTCTGTCCTTCTACACCACACACTGAGAAGAGATAAATAAGAATAATGTCCTATGTATATAGTGATCCACCTTGATATCCACAATCCGAATTCAGATCAGTCATCTTATTTTATCACAATTGAGACATCTCTAGAATTCACTCTTATTCAACCAAATGTGCAGAGGCCAACACTCAGGTTTATCCCACTCGCTTTTCCATCAACCTGTGCAATTTCATAGTCATAATATTTGTAGTATGGAGCCCACAGGGGTACACCTAAACATGTATAGGCTCCTGTAAATACAGCCAAACAAATTAGAAAAGGAAAGGTCCTGGGCTGCACATATTGAGGTATGTGTGTGTATGTGTACAATATATGCAAACATTATGTTTGAACTCATGGAGGCCAAGGACATGGCTGGCTGGCACAATCCACTTTATGAATTCATTTGTTTCAAAGGAAATATCAACAGAGGGCTTCAGTCTGATGCACTTTCACAGAAAATTTGTCCAAATGTTGAAATTCCAACAGTTTTCTGCAAGTTTAAGTTTCACTGCTTCCCTTCTCCCCAAAAACACTCATGGATCTTTAGTTTCAGGGAGGCGCTTATAATTCTGGCAGGGATCCCTAATCTATTTTGCAGGGCTTCTTGGTGAAAGGGAACAATTAGTTTATATGTATATACCCAAAGAGTATATGCTGATCTTGAAAGAAGAAGGATCTAGCCATTTTTGCTCAACTAGGGAGTACT
>CM034706.1:155634868-155648709 GCA_020142125.1 Phrynosoma platyrhinos
TAGATGTAAGATGGGTTTGCGTCTGCATATATCAGCCTATTCAGCTCTTTCTCTCCCTACTATTATTTCATACATTTAAGAAGCAAAGCAACTTCATTTATGGCTCGCTTTCCTTCCAGCGAATTCAGGATAGCTTACATAGGGTACTCAGCCAATTTCTCATTGAGGAAGTGACACATGCTATACTAGCTGCAGCACTAATTTTAGGGTAAGCTGGGTGGCCACCTTCAGTCTTGTTGAATGTATTATCTTCAGTGAGATGGATCAGGGAACAGCAATTAAATATCTCCAATCTTTTTCCCCCCAACCATTTCTTTTTCAATTTCCAGTTGAATGTCATACATTTAGAGTTCTTGTTTTTTGAGCATTGGACTATGGACGTTATCACACCAGCGGCAAGAAAAGCAGCAAGGAATCAATCCAGAGCCATACCGGAATGATTCTGGTCGCGCAGCCGTAATTCCTCTTTGAAAGAGGAATTCAAAAGAGCGGGAATGATGCAGCGATGGCGCAGGGATGATGCAGGGATGGGCGGGGTTTGCCGCGACGTCGTCTGATCATGGAGGCAAAGGAACCGGAATGATTCAGCGATGGCGCAAGGATGATGCAGGGATGGGCGGGGTTTGGCGCGACGTCGTCTGATCACGGAGGCAAAGGAACCGGAATGATGCAGCGATGGCGAAGGGATGGGGCTGCTTTAGACCCCGTGTGATAACGTCCTATGACTCTGGAGACCAAGAAACACACAGGGGTAGCTGTGTTGGCCATTTAGCAAATTCAAACAAAAATCCATCAAACAGTGATACCTTTATTGGCCAACTGAAATACAACTGAAATCCTCTTGCAAGAGGAATCATGGTTGATATGCAAATAGACTTTAAATTTCCTGGACTTTGCAGATCCCCAGTTGCCACATGGCCAGAAGGAGGAGGAGCTAGGCTGCAAAAGTTTTTCCCCATGCCATCTTAACTAAAGACAGAAACAACAAAATGCAGGCATCTTACTAACACCTCCAATTGTTTTTCTCCTGGTTGGTTTGTAACATCTTGCCTGATGAAGAAGCCTGTGGAGCTTCGAAAGCTTGCAACAAGTATATTGTGCATTTCAGTTGGCCAATAAAGGTATCACTGTTTGGTGGATTTTTGTTTGAATCTGGAGACCAGGGTTCAGTTTCCCACTCAGCTATGGAAACCCACTGGGTAAACCTGGGGAAGTCACACAGAAAAACTCATGATAGGTTCACCTCAAAGTCACCATAAACTGGAAACTACGCAAAGGCATCCAGCAACACTAAGGTACACCCTTACTCTCTTTGGGCTGTCATCTCATTACATAGTGAGATCTGATATGTTCCATTACATAATAACAAACTTTTCAATTCATCCCCACTTTCTTCAATCTTGCAGTACATGATTCTGCTGCAGTCAGCTACAAGCATGAAAGAGTTTCAGAATTCTTTTCTAGTCATCAAACACTTATATACAAACAGAGCTGAGATCAGTGGAACAATTCTCATTGTATAGTAAGGAATGCTTCAATTCTTCCCCACAGTGATAATAAGGGAAAATATTCTCACTTCCCCAGAGTGATAGTAAGCATCACTGTGAACTTAGCTGTCACTATTTAGCATGACTGGTGAAATAGCCAACACACAACAACTACCAGTGAACATTCACACCTCTTCAAACCAGAACTTGGAAAAGTTTCTTTTGGATCTAAAATTCCATACCCTCCAATCATTCCAATTTTGCGGAAACAGTCCCAATCAGTTCTCTATCATCCCACTTTTTTCAGCTGATTTTAAAATGTCCCAGTTTCTCTGTCCTTCTCCCACTTATGACTTTTGCTCTGAAGTTACTTTAACTGCTACAAATGGAGTTCAAAGTGCAAAAGTAGTTTGTATGCATTAACGTAGCAGGGGGGAGAAGAGAAAAAGAGAGCCTTGAGCTTCCCAGTAGAGGCAGGCAAAAGCAAAGTGCTGCAACCTCTCTTTACTTGTGGATTCTTCCTCATTAACAATTTTCACCCTCTTTACCACACTCAGATAGATATGGCTTGGTTTTCTGGTTTTCAGCTGTGAAATAATGGTTGGTGTGCAGGTCCTAATATCCACTACCTGAAATAGCCATTGACCATACTGATTAGAGATCCAAACAGCTATGGCCTAAAGAAGTAATTTTTTTCCAAGCTTTGCTACAGGCTAATTTTCAGTGGCTGTAGTTCATATGTGGAAAAATTACTGATGCATTCTGGAGTGGTACCAATTTATTATATTATATTATATTATATTATATTATATTATATTATATTATATTATATTATATGAAATCCAACAAACAGAACCAACACCTGTCTTTTGGATTGCCACCTGCACTAAACTATTTTGATAGAACTCCATCCTCAGGGCCCCAATGCTCCTCTTCACGGCTTCCATAGGGAGGAATTGCTGCAAGCAATATACCCACACCAAATATGTGAGCCTGAAGCAAATTTCCGAAGAACCAGCTGTTTCTGGGGTATCTTGGCATCTGATTAAATGATTTGCCAAAAAAAAAAATTCCAGAGGGTAAGAGGTACTTTAAAGGCTGCCGGAGAGTGAGATAGGGTTAGAAGAAGAGTGAAGAGGCACAGCTGTGACAGCTGAAAGCAGGATAAGCTGCCACTGATCTGTTTCCTAGCTTATCACAACACCCATTAATCAATTCCAATCTCAGCAGGCCCACCAAGTCTACCATACTCCAACTCTCAAAAAACTGACTGCTCAGCCTTGTAATCCACTTTAAAAACTGTTCATCTGAGGAAACGACAGAGGAAATGCTACCCACTAATAGTAGAAGTATTGATATAATACTTAGGAGTTTGATTTTTGGCTTTTGGGGTTTTTTTTAATGTGTGTGTGTCTTGCCTTGCAGGATTCTTTTGTCCCACACGCTGTTTCTTTCTAAAATGTCTCATTTAATTTTCACACAAGAGGCGCTTGTCTGACTTTGTTGTACGTGTTGCTACAGACTTTTCATTGTAGGCAGCCTAAATCCCATCTGTTTACTGTGACTAAATTACAAGCTAACCTTTACCCCAGCCAGAATGAAGAGAGTCATTAAAAATATATCCTAGGGGTATGTAAGGAAATTAATTAAGACTCTGGGATCAAGCTATGAAAATAATATCACAAAAATATATGCCAGTGATTAAGCATACACCAAGCACTGCCAACACAGTTGAAATTGAATACACCGAATAATGGGCCACGGACAGACAACAGTTATTTTCAGATTGTGGAAGATGGCACGTTAGTGGAGCTTTTAAAAATTCATTTTATTTCACAATGTCCTCAAGTGAAAGGTTTTGCATGTTTTTGTTGTATTTCAAAACCTGTAACATATATTTGAGAAGAGAGTACAGCAAAGAAAATAATTGTGTGTATACATCAAACAGTAATGTCCCTGGTGTATTGTTTTCTTAAAGATGATTGTCTCTTTCCAATTGTGTAGTCCACAATCCAGCATTTGGGATATTGAATTATTATATTATATAGGTTCAAAAGTGTTGGACATGGCAGTAGACAAGGCTGGAGCCTGATCTACAAAACACTCATGGGGCTCTCTATTCCTGTTCTTGTCACACACAAAGCAGGAAGACAGTCATCCCAGTGCAAAGCAAGGAGATACACCTTGCAGCTTACTACAACCATGGAACTCCTCTAGACTTTGAAAAGTTATTTTAAAAGAAATTAAATATAGTTATAATTTCAAAATAGTGCCACCAATTATTTCATTGTCATTCTAGTTTCTATTTTAAGGAGTAATTCTTTATTTTCCTGTTTCCTCACAGAAATTGAAATGATTGGTTTTTCATTACCTTAAAACATCTGAGTGATACAAGTGGCTGGCCTGTGGTACAAAACATGTTCTCCCATCCATCTTTTCATCACTAACAGAATATGAGGCAGCAGTATAAGACACAATCAAGCCAGTACTTCCACCTCTCAGTGAGGCCAAATCCCATACCTACAAAAGTCACTAGAAAGTTATACTGTATCACAAAAGAGCTGCCATTACTCCTTGTTAAGTTGTTATTGTAATACGGTTATAACATTATTAGTATGGAAGGAACTAATTGAATAATTAGTTGTTTGTTACTCATTACTTCCCAGCTCTAGAACTGCTTTTGATAGTTGCCTTTTCCCAGTCCCAGGACAATTCAACAAGTCAACTCATTTAATCAAAATATGGATTGCATTAGCAGTAGTCCCATCACAAACTCCATGCCGCTGACAATCATCCCAATGCCCAACACTATGTTATCTGACCTTGCATTGGGTTTCCCAGAATTGAAAATACAGTATTCTATTTTTAAAAAATTATGCCTCATTGCTGGATTTCTAGCCATTTGGCTGGTAGTTCTTCAGAGGACTTATTGCATTGCCTACTATCTTGCATCTTATGTTTGACTTAAGCCATTTTAGGCAAACCTGTATCATTATCAAAGCAGAGCATAAAATTACTTTTATCAAGTTCACATGTGCATTTGCAATGGCTCAATATTCGATACCTTGCAGCTACACATATAAATTGACTCCGCTAAAAGTCTGGCCCATGCTCCTTGGCCTTTCATTCCTGCTCTGCCTATTCTTATATTCCCAGTCGATCTCTACCCTTTCTGCTTTCCAGCTGCCAAAGGTCTCCTGATCCCTTCAAAGGGCTTTGTCCTTCCTTATCTGCTGTCTTCTATACTTGGAACTGCCCTTCAAAATACCTGTGTGATGGCAGCTCTATTATTTTATCAAATCTCTCCTCAAAACTAGAGTTTGGAAAAGATTCAGAATCCCCTAGCAAGCATGGACAAAACTCCTCCTTTTCCATTAGGCCTTAGTTCTCCTCTTGTCTCACTGAATAGTAACCAAGTTTATATTCCAAAAACAATTGCATATTCATTCTCTGCCTCCCTCTCCTTCCCTTTCCTCTTGCTTCCCCCTTAACAGGTTGAATGTTAAGCTGCAATTTCCTTAGGACAGGAAGCAACCCTTCTGAATTCGGTAAGTGCACCATTCACACCAGTGACACTACCTAAATAAATAATAGTATGTTTGAGATTAATGGAGTGGTACAAAACTTCCATTTGATCTGTCATGATTCATTCACACATTAAACAAATGTACATAACTGAAACCTGGATCCTTGAAAAATACTTTGGAGAAATAAATAGCTCTTATGGTAACCCTGGAATCATGCAAAATGAACAATGGGTTATTATAAGAAGATAAATCCTACAATTTTAATACAGCCTTCTTCTTCCAAACTGTAAACAGTGTTGTTGTTGTTGTTACTGTTTTAAATTTCATAATTAAATCTCTAGCCTCAAAACATAATTTCAAGATAATTATCCACTTAACTGCCTGTTTATTAGCTCAGTTATGATCCCTTATTTGCACATTTATATTTGCAGCTTTTTAGGGTGAGAGGCTGGGGAAAGAAAACACTTGGCTTTAGGATTCATCTTGTGGCAATTATGGGACATTACTCATCCCTCAGAATTGTTTCAAGCATTTTGTAAAGATGGTATTGCAAATTCATGCTGTTTTTAGTACTCTGCAACATGCTTTATTAGGTAATTTATGTGCAAAAACTCATGCTTGCAAAACCACGGACTCAGCTGGCTTTGTAGAAATGAGTACGTGCTGCAACACAACACTCACTCATAGGTCAGCAACAACTGCATCACTTACACAGGTATTTTACTCCACATTAGAACCATAGGAGACCCAACTGTATTTTTGAAAATTGTAATTTATGTTTGACAGTGCTCACTAACGTTACTCTTTTGGACTACAGTGCCCAGAATCCCCCAGTCAGTATTGATAAGAGTGAAAGTTTAATGGAGCAATAAACACTGTTTGGACCAGAGGATCAGAAGTTCTTAGTGTTGTCTGCAATGTCTTATGGTAAACTCAGTGCAATCATATACATATTTATTTCCAAAACAAAAGTAAGCCTTCCAAGAGACAACACATAGGATTTCAGGCCTTAAGCATTTTAAATTTCTGCAGCATTGTGGTCAGGAGAACTAAGTGCAATCCTATTTCCATTGACCTATGGTAGCTTTGACTTGTGTTTCTCAAATCATGTGCTTTTGAAACTGTAAGAGCCTCAGCAAGAAGCATGTGGAACAGTATGCTGCATGCTTTTCAAAGGAAAACAATTAAGCATTTCTGTTGGACAACATCATCATTGCTCCCCAGTGAACACTCTGTCTCTTGGCATTATTTATTTATTTATTTATTTATTAGGGATTAACTATGCTGTACACAGATATGTTGCAGATGGTTGTGACCACAAACATCAGGCCACAGTTGCTCATCTATAATAAGATGAAGATCAATACAGAGAAAAACATAAAAATATTTATTAGTGGGGAGATGGAGTGTGAGGAAGAAAACTAGAAATTATAATAAATTTCTATCAGTTACAGATCCTTTTACAGGCATTCTGTTATTGACATATAGAAGAGTAGGTTAAACATATACCTGTGTATGTCTTTTGGGGATCGTTACAGAGATTAATATTCTTCTCCTCCCTGCACAACAACCAAAACCCACTCGGGACTCACCCCATCTCCACAGTAGCCCCACTGTCCATAGCCATTCAGTGGCTGGTAGAGAGCAGGAGAACTGAAGAAACATCTGGCTGTGTCCCTTTAACCAAGTGTAATCATTTAGAGGACCCCAACAAGCTACAGTGGATGATATCATCAGTCTGTATCTGGCTATGGGGGCAGAGCCAGATACTCCTCTGATTTTTGTGTTATTACTCTGCAATACAGAATTTGGTGCAATAGTTGTTACTTTTATGTTGTAGATGTAAGCCAAAGTCTAGAAGAGGCAGACAGGCAGCCGTGGGCCGCCCTGGGAAGGTGCACCGCGGGACCGAGGCATCCCCATGCCTCGATCCAGCGGCGCACCGTCAGCGTCCCAGGAAAGGAGCGCTAAAATAGCGCTGCTTTCATATGTCGCCAAAAGTGCGCCGCAAAAGGTTGCGGCACACTTTCGGCGACCCTTCTGCTGCAGCGTGTCCGGACGCTGCGGCAGGAGGTCCTCCTTGGAGCACCAGCCATGCGTAGGGCCGGCGGCTCTGAGGACGACCTCGGGAGGGGGAGGGGGCACCGAGCGTGCGGCTGCCCCTCCACTTCTCTGCGCCGAGGATGGCCTATTAAGCCGTCTGCTTAGCCCTGTAGTATATTTTATTAGCATAAGAGCCCAACCAATACCACTTGTGGCAAAGCTTGGAAGTGGCCCCTTCCCATTTGCACTGCAGAAAAGGGCAACTCAAGTGACCAAGATGCTGGAGCAGCTATCCTGTCAGAAAACATGACAATGTTTAAAGCTAGGGGGATTTGAAGAAGGTTAATAAGGAGAGACAAGTTAGAACTAGAATGTATTTTGCATCAGCCCTTGGATCACGGCTGATTCTAAGCACTAATTTTCAATGCTAGAATAGCTGGTTAGTGCTTGGATCACAGCTGGACAAATTTTGGAAGAAGTTTTCAGGTGATCTCTAGAAGATTCAAAATCTGCTTTGTTTTTGTTTTTTACCTGATCTGATTGTTTAATTTTACATGTGCATAGTGTTAGTTTTGATTAAAAATTTTGCTGAAACATTTTGAACCGCTTTTCTTTTTTTGTGATATAGGAACCCATCTCTATTCTTTCTCTACTATTTCTACCTCGGGTAACAAATTTTATGTTAAAGAAGTAATGTCCAGGAACACATCTACTTCATTGATTGGGATATATTTGTAACAGGATTTAGAGATTACAGATTATTTAAAGGGGAGTGGACAAAAACTTGGAAGAAAGCTACCAGCAATTCGGGGCTTATCCAGAAGGCTCTGGGTGTATCAAGAGTTTCCAATTCTTTTTGTTCTTATTTTACCATTCCCACTTTGCATCCAAACTCATTCCTGAAATATTCTGGATTTCCCACTCCCTTATCTTTTTCCTCCTCCCCATCCCATCGATCATGCATCACATCTAGGTTAATGCAACATTTCAGAGATTGATTTTCACCAATTTCCACTGAGCCTTCTTTATTATTATTCAAGAGTTATAGTGAAAGTGCTTTAAAAATATTCCACTAGTTAAGCATTAAGAATATTTTGTTTTGATGCAACTCTTTCACTTGAGCTCTGTTGACTTTTGTCCTTGAAACAATAACTGTCTTTACTGGTAGTGGCCAGCTTACCTAGTTGTGTGGTAAGACAGCCAGCCAAGTAGAGATACAGTACATTTCATTTCAGAAATTAACCCAGTTTAAATGGGTTAATTTAAACTGACCTGGGAATTAGGACTGAAACATCCTTGGTAATGCTAGGAATTCCCAGGAAAAACTTCAGAATGATCTTCAAAATAAAATTTGTACAAGAACAAAACCTGCAGCTTTAAGATACTTTTTCTTATCAGGAGGGGCTCTCGGATTCTTAGGAAGAGAAGTAGTGGGGTACCTTTTCATTTATATCCTACTTGTGTGATTCCTACAGACAACTGATTGCCCAATGTATGAACAAAATACTGGACTTTGGTCTGATCCAGCTGTTCTTATATAGATGATGTGCAAATGGGGTTGTTAGGGAAAATACCACAATTTGCCCCAGATATATAGGTTTTTATATCAGCAGACATCTTTATGCTGCTCTCAACAGACCAGTCAGCTTATGATCACATCAATATAAACTCTGTGAAACATTTTGTCATCCCAGTTGTCATCCGAGCTTGTGGCTCGCTTGCAAAGCGGACATGCTGCCTTCAGCTATTCTGGCATTGAAAATTAGTGCTCAGAAGGACACTCTCTAGGACACCAGTCAGTTTGCAATTTGGAAAGATTAATCAAAATGGGAAGAAACACCCTCAGAACTCTGGTAATAAATTCTGTAGAAATCATCAACCTGCTAAAACTAAAACTTTATGAGAAGTAAAAGAGCTAGCTACACCAGTAGATCTTGATAAAAGTGACCCATGAAAAGTATCAGTGGCAACTTCTGATGAAGAAGGGTCTCATCTATGAGAAGTTCCTGTCAGAAGTTGCCCATTCTCTGCTGTAAAAGTTTCATTTCCTTATAAACTATCTCTTCTGAGATTTTCTTACATTCATTTGTATATAAGGTTTAGTTTTGACATTGGATGGACAACCCATACAGTCTAATTTTCTCAAGGTGCACCTGTTGGCTGCTTACATTACATCTTTTTATTGTTTTAGGGTGAGTTGCACAAACTGGCATGTAGAAAAATACAGACTCAGAAATATCTATTAAACTTGGTGCCACACTCAAATAACACACTGGCTGAGATTCTGAAGTCACAGCATTATGTAATAGTTCCACAGGGAGAATTACACTACAACTCTCCTAACAATAATACATCAGATTAGCCATTTTGCTATGGTAGCCCCCCTACACCCCAGCAATTCAGTTCCTAGCAGACTGGAGGGGGCATTAGAAAAACATCTGACTATGTCCCTGTAGCCAGATACAAACTATTGTCATCATCCAGAGATCCACTGGGGTCTTCTGGAAGTCTCAGCAAATGCTGTCATCAGTCTGCACCAGGCTATGGGGATATAGCCAGACACTTCTCTAGGACTGAAGGACTGTGAGGAATTTAGTTTATGACAAAATGTGGAAGAGAATCCCAACCTCTGCAATGGCTTAAAAGAAGATACACAAGTATAAGGTGGACTTTTTATGGTCAAGTGAAGATCTCTCTATTCCAGCAGGCATTTTGGAACTGGTTGTTTTATCTAATTGATTTTCTGTTTTAGTGCTGTACTGTTTTTATTCTGTGCTTTTAAATTAACAGTTAACTGTTAATTCTATAGACAATATTATTATTATTTTAATCTTAACATTTAAAATGTTTTTATTCAGTAGGCCATGTTGAGTCCCACTCTTATGGGAAAGGGGCAGAAATAAGGTGATTGATTGGCTGGATGAACACAAAAAGAGAAATAAAAGATTGAAAATTTTTTTTTTTTAAATAATGTAATAAATAAACCGCAGTACATCAAATTCTGAATAACTACCACATCCTTTTATAGATTTAAAAAAGCAAACTGTTAGTGCTACGCTGAGTGCACACTGCAGAATGCAGTTCTATAAACTCATATTCAGAAATAAGTCTGACTGAAATGGGGTTTATTTCAGGTGAGTATAGAAATGTAATCTACATATTTGACATCAAGAATCTCATGGTTATCATTTTAAATTAAAGAATTTGTCAACCTGCAGTTTGTTGATAAATCAGTATCTTCCTTCATGGTAAAATGCACAAGGAAAAACTTATTTGGGGCTATAGTCCAGGGCTAAGGAACATGTGGCCCTCCAGATGTTTTGGGACTCCAGTACCTTTCAGCCCCAGCGAGCCTGGCCAGTCATGATGTATGATCAGAATTATAGTTCAGCAACAACTGCAGACCCAAAAGGCCCCTAGCTCTTCTATTGAGGATCCCCTGAAAATAAAGGCCTTCGTGAGAAGTTGGAATCATATACCTCTCTGGGTGCTGTTGGACTGCAAATCCCAGCACTTATAGCTAGCATAGGGAGCGGTGAGAAATGCTGGGAGTTCCAGCCCAGCAACATGAGGAGGGTGGCATGATTCCCACCTCTCTTGTACAACAGTGACTTTATTGGTACAACACAGCATAATTATCTGTTTGAAAATGTCCCATTTCTGTCTACTTAGCATAGCTAATTCACACCAAGTATAGCTATTTCTACATGTTCTATTTCTTGTTTTACTATGTCCATCTTTTCCTTGATTCATTCTCACATTTCATGTTCCTACATTGTACAGCTTTGGACTTTTTTCTTTACCTCTGTGCTGAACAGAGGTATCAACAGCTAAACAGCTTTACTCAGGGGTAGGCAACCTAAGGCCCGGGGGCCGGATGCGGCCCCCGAGGCCTTTGGACTGGCCCCAGGCCGGTCCTGCCGCCGCCGCCATGATGATATTGATTATTGTTGTTATTACTTGTTCTTGGGGTTTTCTTGTCAAAATCTCCACAGGGGTTTTGCCATGGCTTTTCTGGGGCTGAGAGAGTGTGCATGCATATTTTTTTAATTTTTAAATTTGTTTTTACATTATTTATTTATTTATTTATTTATTTATTTATTTTTGGTGCTTCGGCCCTCCAATTGTCTGAGGGACAGCAACCCGGCCCCCGGCTCAAAAAGGTTGCCTACCCCTGGCTTTACTCATACTTCTGCTCTTTTCCCATAGCTGGTTGAGTGCCTTCTGATCTGGGAGTCTCCTCTTTTGGCATAATTTCTCTCTCTCTTTTTTTTTAATTGTGTCATCATAGGCTTTTCATGGTAAAAGGCTTATGTGTAGTTTACCATTGCCTTCTTAGCAGCACTAGCTCCCTTAGGGTTAACTATTGGGCCACTGCTATTGTTTCTGAGAGATCCTCTGACATTTAGACTCCCACAACTGCTGCTGTCCAGTAGCTGTTTGCTACATTTAGCTTGGCTCTACAGCAAAATTCTGTTTGATGTGAAAGACCCTACCAGTAACAGTGGTACTAGCAACATAGCCTATTGCCTCACAGAAGTATGCAGTGCCACTACCATGGAAAGGTAGTGTCAAAGTGGTGTGTCTCAAGGTGGGACATGCATGCATGCGATTAAAATATCTAATGAGTCTGACATTTTCTGCATGCAGTTTCCTTGAAGAGCAGAGCACAGCAGTTCTTCCCATCTTCTAAGAGCTGCCATGGAGTGATTTGCAAAAGCAGAGAGATGCAGGGCAGAGAGTTTTTATTTAACCTCACCTTCAATTAGTATTTCCTTGGTATCTTTGCCTGCCTCTTTTCTTTGGATGCCTAAACTTCATTTCTAAATGGCCAAATGAAATGTTGAGTTGCTTCAATGACAGAAATTTGAGGAGTGAAAAAAAAATTAATGGAGGAAGGGCAGAATTCTTAGTTGAGAGTTAGAAGAGACCACAAGGGCCATCCAGTCCAACTCCCTTCCATCTGAGGCAGCATATTCTACTGTCAAAGCAGCCCTTAGTGTCCTGGCCTCTGGTGCAACAGAAAAAAGCTTGTTCCATCCTCAATATGACATCCCTTCAAATATTTAAACACGGCTATCATGTTACCTCTCAACCTTTTCTTCCCTGGCTAAACATGCCCAGCTCCCTAAGCCACTCCTCATAGGAAATGGTCTCCAGACTTTTCACCATTTTGGATGCCCACCACTGGATATGCTCCAGCTTGTCAATATCCCTCTTGAATTGTGGTAACCCAGAATTGGACACAGTATTCTAGGTGAGGTCTGACCAAAACAGAATAGTGTGGTACTATTACCTCCCTAAACCTAGACACTACACTCTTATTGATGCTGCCTAGAACCATATTAACTTTTTTAGCTGCTGCATCACATTGTTGACTCATGTTCAGTTTATGGTCTTCTAAGACTCCCAGGTTCCCTTTTGCAAGTACTGTTGTCAAACCAGGTGTCACCTTTTCTATATCTGAGCCTTTCAATTTTTCTGGCTAAGCACCTTACATTTCTCTCAGTTAAAATGTATTTTGTTACTTTTGGCTCATTTCTCTAATCTGTTAACGTCATGAATTTTGATCCTCTCCCCTGGGGTATTATCTACCTCTCTTAATTTGGTGCCATCTGCAAATTTAATAAGCATGCCCTCTATTCCATCATCTAAGTCACTGATAAAGACATTGTATAGCACTGGGCCCAGGACAGAACCCTGTGGCACCCTATAACCTCTGTCCAGGATGGAGCCATTAGTGAGTATCCTTTGGGTTCAGTCAGTCAACCAGTTAAAAGAAAAGAGATCCCAGCAAAACATTAGGAAAAACTTGAAATTGCCCAACTCAGAGAAAGGTGCACTCTCCTTTTTGAGGATGTCTTTGAACAGAGTTTGGCTGGACATCTTTCAGGTGTGCCTTAAGTTGTATATCCCAGGATGGCAAGAGTTTGGACTTGAGGGCTCCTGCAATACTTTCCAACTCTATGATTAATTTCACCATCTTTTTAAGCCCTTGTCTAGGAACCACAGATAGCCAGCATAGTGTAATGGTTTGAGTGCCGGAATTATGGAGCCCAGGATTCAATTCCCCACTCAGTCATTGAAACCCACTGGGTGACCTTCAATGAATCACATACTCTCGGCCTCAGAAAACTCAGTGATAGGTTCACCTTATGGTTGCCCTAAGTCAGAAAGAACTTGAAGGCAAACGACAACAACAGGAACTACTGGGGACTAGGAATTCCCTGCAGATGAGTGAGCAGAATAGCAAAGGAGAGGTGGGCACTCTATCCATCCTTTACACCCTGAGGTTATTATACTTTGTACATATCATAAGACAACAAGACTCATTAGAAAAGAGTAATTCTTAGTAAATTACTAAGATATTTATATGATCAAAAAGTAAATTACTGAGCAGGAAAGAGCCTTTGACTGCATAGGAATCTGTACTCAGGATAAGAGGCTACTGTCAGAACAGAACATGGAGAAACAGAATGGTTCCCAATTGGCAAAGGGGTCAGACAAGGCTGCATCCTTTCACCCTATCTGTTCAACTTTATGCAGAACTTATTATAAGAAAAGCAGGCTTGGACACAGAAGAAGGAGGAGTGAAAATAGGAGGCAGGAATAGCAACAATCTAAGATATGCAGATGACACCATAGTAATATCAGAAAACCTCACAGACCTGGAACACCTACTAAGGAAAATCAAAGAAGAAAATACAAAGGCAGGCTTAATGCTGAACATAAAAAAACAAAAATAATGACACTGAGGATGTTCACAAGTTCAACCTAGACAATG
>CM034706.1:155660250-155691352 GCA_020142125.1 Phrynosoma platyrhinos
ACCAATGTTAGCTATGGTGTCACTACAATTCACTCCTGTCAATAACACTCATCACCACTGCTGCTGCCCAGTAGCTGTTTGTCTCCCTATATCATTCCTCCTGTTGTTGTTGTTTGCTTTCCTACAATGAGAATTAATATAGTTTGCTTACTCGTTGTAGGGAAAGGAACAAGAGGGATAGCTTTAATACACTTTTAACAAAAGGAGCCAATGTTGGCAGGGAAATTGGCTCAGATACACTGGCAGGAAAGGTCAGCATTTATTCAGGAGGAACAAGAGAGAACAGACAAGAATTACTTTAGGCATGAGCCTGGAAAGGGAAAAGTCTGGCATTTTGATGATTAAAATGGCTGTACAATAACTGTGTAGAGACGTTCATAGTGAGAGACCATAGTTCTGCCTTAGAAAATAATATTTTATTTAGAAATAAATTTATTTCTATATTTAGAAAATAATATTTTATTTAGAAAGGATATAACAAACAGCAGAACTAGAAAGATCTCTGTTCAAATCTCTGGAAACATGCAGCCCGGGAAGACAGAAGTGGGAAAGAAAAAATAATGATATGACTCAGTGGAAAGTAGCTTCATGTTAGTCATGATTCTGTCACAAGGAACCCTTTTTCAGTTCTGGCTGGTAAAATTAACTATCTTTTTGCCAATGAAATCTCATGTAATGGCTTAAAAAGCACCAAGAAGATCCAAGAAGAAAGGAAAGCCTTTTAAAACCTGAAGTACCATAATTTCATTCAGCTTTGTTTAGTGTGCATATGCTTTCTCTCTCTTACATATACAGACACACTACAATGAACTACAAAAGTTTATTACTGAAAATAACAAATCAATTACAAAAAGAGCACCAAAATATAAATTAATAAAGATCTCTTAAGACATACATGCTCTAATAAACCTTTTTACAGCTTCAGAATGCATTTAGCATAAGCTTTTTAAAAGGATTGCTCAATATACAGGGCTCAGGGATTATAATTTAAAATGAAAACAATTATATTGCATTTTCCTTATGATATTTATACAAACTGTCCAGTTTGTGTCTAATTTTCATAAGCATTATATATACATATATGTGCAGGTAAATATACATGCATAGAAAAGACATGATTACAAGAAAAATTACATTTTCAAGCTTCTATCAAATCTGATCTTATTACAAAAATATGAAAGGCAAGACTGTGTTTGTACTATTAGATTTACTGTTTTAAAAATATAAACAATTCTGTAAGGCTAAGGATCATATCAAGCCTTCCAAATAAATGATAAACAGTTTCTGCTGGACTGTGTATACAGAACTTGTGGGGAGGGAATCAATATGACTATGGCTCCCAGAATCCCACAGCCAGTATGAACTGGTTATGCTGTCTCAGAGATTCTGCAAGATATTGGCCAAAAAAAAGCAACTTTTCAAGCTGTGTGTGAATTACACCATTAAATGGAAAATTCTCTGACCACCTCTGGCAAGCCATAATTGTTCTAGAAACACAGTACTATAAAAAGTAAATATTTTACCCCTTTCAAACAATTGTAGCATACAAATGACAAGGAAACGACATATACTCAAATTCAAGCTGAAGAAGTCTATGACATGCAAAAATAGCCTTTTTTAAAAAAAATAAAACCAGGCCCTGAGATGACAGGTAGTGGAGTCTCTTTACTGTAATTTACTGTACTTTCATAGTTTAATCATGTATCAACTGGGATCTAGTGGTCCCTGTGCAGGCTTTCCACTGGCTTTCTAATGTAGCCTTTTGTGTGACCTAGAAAACTATGCCTAAGTTTGAGGGAGCCTTCAAAGAATACTATCAAAATAGAAAATTGACACACAAAGAACTATTCCTCCCCCCATACAAAAAAAAAAAAAAGATGGATGGATGGATGGATGGGGAAAGGATAATAAATAGATTTGTCCTGGTTAAAAAGAAATAAATACTGCATCTACTTCATTGAACATCCATAGACATAACAGCTAAGAAAGATGACCAGCAAAGTCAATGTTGCCCATTCAATTGGCCATTGTGGCTATAGAATGAGCTTACTATATTTATGAAGAATGTATTAACATAAACTCTGGATTTTCAGAATTCCCACATCCTAAAATGTGTGCCTTAAACTACTTTCATTCCTGTGGGAATTTATTGTTCTACCAAAATTAAAGTCTTCATTCCATGGGACACGGACCAGGGAGAGGCCCTTCCTACCTACCTACCCACCCATCCTTATAGCATATATCCTCCCCAGAGGGTCAGTTAGTCTTTCCCCTTAAAACTTGCGAAGGAAGAATTAAGTGAATTGGACCTTCACTTAAACAAGGTAGGAGGACAGCACTTTATTCACACTATGCCTTTATATGCAAAGGATGGAAGAATCACATCCACGCAGTCCATAAGACTGAAGGACAATTGTAGCTAGGCAATACGGTTACTAAATCAAAAACTAGGGAGGGCTCCTGTATCTTTAATGATTGTGTAGAAGAGGGATTGATTCTCAACACACACTGCTTGCTACCTGGTTGAATGACAAGTAACATCTTGTAGAAGGAATTCCCTTTCCACACAACCATTAAAGGCACATGAGCCCTTTCCAGCTTTCACTCTGGCAAATCTACTAGCAAAGTATGTGAACTGGCCCTATGTATTTTAATTTCAAGCTTCTAGAGATATTTGCTTTTATGATGGTAACAGAACGCCTGGTATAACCATCACATTGTGTCCTATTAACTGCATTACACAAATTAACAATATTTTATACCCAATGTATTCCATCAGGCGAAGATGGCGCTAAGCTTTCAGGCACAGACCAAAGTTTACATTTTGGAATTTCTTTCTGTTCACAAAAGTTTGTAGCATCACCTCTTTCAAGTTGTCTCCCACCAGACTGAATATGTAGCATACCACCATCCTGAAGTTTCAATGCATTCTGTCCATGTTCAAGTTCAAAACTTATAATAAGTGACTTTGCTACAGAATCCAATTCATTTGGGTTCACAAGAAGCTCTGAGATTTGCTGGACAGGATTGTCCACTGAACCAACAGATGAAGGGGATGGAATGCATAAAGTATTAAAATTTCCAGCTAAGATGCAAATCTTCTCTACAAAATACCTGAGGGGACTTGTATTTCTGCATGAAGCTGTGGAAACAAAAATATTATTTTTTAATTTAATAATTGTAATTTTAAAGCAGTTAAATAGTTTGCACATCATTTGAAGATACACAAAGAAAAAATCAGATTACATACTTCTGACTTACTTTTTAAGGATTTTTAAGCCCGTTTCTCAATGGAAAATGTTTAAAAGGCTTAATTTATAAAATGTGATTGTTTATGTTGGTATAAGAGCCAGCGTGGTATATAAGAGCCAGCATGGTGTAGTATAGTATTGGACTCTGACTCTGCAGACCAGGGTTCAAATCCTGGCTCACATATGTAAACTCATTAGATGGCCCTGGGCTAGTCACATTCTCTCAGCCTCAGAGGATGGCAATGGCAAACCCCCTCTAAAGAAACAAGAAAAACCCATGATAGATTCTCTTTAGGGTCACCGTAAGTTGGAAACTTGAAGGCACACAACATGTTGGTATAATTTGTACCACAAGGTGGAGCCCTACTCCTGGTTTCCTCTGGTAGCACCAACCATTACATTAAAATCAATTGTTAAGGGGAGTGTTGAGTCATTCAGAAGATCAGAATAGATGCAAGCTGTTCATGCAGAAATCATTTTTATACATTTTTCAAAACACATGCTTTTAAGCTGTCAAAAAAACATTGATTTCTCTGAATTCCTGGCAGACACCTAAGGATTCAGGCCTACCTACCTATTGCACATGCATGCCCTTAATATGGATTTTTCAAGGCGACAGTCAGAGTCACCAACTAGCAACATCTGTTCTAAAATTTAAACCCATTAAAATTATCATGTAGGCTACAGAGCTCAAAGATTCAGAGCTTCACACCCTCTGACTGGTTAACTGAGAACCACCGTGATTGCTAAAGGTATAAATGTAGCTCTTGCCCCTTGCTTTGTATGCTTTGCTGTGTACCTTGCTTTGGTGCATGGAGTATAACACTCTACATATGCTCTTATCCCATGGTCCTGGACCTAGATTAGTGATGCCAACTTGGCACATACAGTCAGATTAGTTATAACCTAAACTAGCTATGTTCCTATCAATACAGGTGCAGCAGCAGACAAAAAGGAGTTGAGGGGAAATATTGGAAAGCAATACATGTTGCTTCAAAGTGGGAGAGGTTATCGCCAAAAATCCCATGCAATGGCTCTAGAAGTTTCCAAATAATGCCCTGTGCAGGTGCAGTAAAACCATGTGAGTGAATCACAGAGACCACAAAGAAGAAAAATATATCTCCTTAAAAGATCATGCTGACAAAATTCTGGCATAACAAAACATAAAACTCCAGAACTAAAATTTAAATATTTCTAAGCATACTCTTAAACTGGTTCATACAGAATGTATGAACAGTATACCTTGTAATGAAGAAGTAACCATCTGGAAGACTTGATCTAGACAATGATGTAATTCCAACAATTCAACAGCTCTTCTTGCAGCTTTCTTTAGTTCCTGGTCAATGGAGTCTTCTCTCCTCAATAGATTTGTTACGCCTCTCTGTGTTGATAACATTTTTTTTCAAAACCAGTAAACAGCACAAATCCTGAAGACAGCATACCTAGTGATCACTACAGTCCCAGCTGACACCACTCAAACACATCAACAGCTTGTTGCAACCAGTTCTGGAAAATAACACAACCCTCTTGCAAGCTTTGGGAGGCAGCCCTTTATTGGTCTACAGACAGTCTCCAAATCATAATCAACTATTCACTTACAACAGAATACATAACATGGATGGTAATACAGGGACAAGGCCCTGCCGTTAACCCAGATGCCAACTCTGTCCCCACATCTATTACAGGGGCCAATAGCATCACTCACAACATCAGAGATACATTTACTTGCTCTTCCTCCAATGTGATAAATGCCAGCAATGGCCCTCTGCACTGTACATTGGAAAAATAGGACAGTCTCTACACAAGAGGATTAACGGTCACAAATCTGATATTAGAAATGTCAGTACTCAAAAAGCAGTTGCAGAACATTTCAGTCTTCCTAGGCCTCATTCCCACTATGATTTAAAACCAACTGCTGATCAGGTTATATGACTATCGTTCGCACTTGAAACCAGTTCCAATCCTACTATGCCCGGTTTCAATTGCAATGAAGCAAAGCAAACGCAAAAAAAACCCGCTGTTTATTACACTAGTTTTTTGGCCGTTCTTTTGAAAATAATAAATTCCAAAGCATGTTCAACAAGTGGGAACAATGGATCTGAATCGCATCATTCTGGAGGGGAGGGACTAATGGCAGAAGGGTGTTTACCATCCCTCCTCAGTTTTTGGGAAATCAGCCATTTTCCCCCCTCTCAGTGCTGCCTTTGTGCTTGTTGTATGACTTATGGGCACATGATACACACACACATACATATATATTTGACAGAATATGAGATCCATTGTATTTGTAACTACTTGCAACTCAGCAAGGCAATAGGCAATGGATTACCTATTCGGTCATATATATAGTTCCCAAGCTGGGCTGCTCAAAGGGGAAATGGTGTGCTTGAGCAGCCTGGGTTGCTAAGGGGCAGAGGAAGGCTCAGTTGCTAAAGTCGCCTAGCTCGGCGCCTGAAATGGCCCCACCGTCACCATGTTGCCACTTGCATCACTGATGACACAAAGATGATTGACATGCATTTTGAAACAGCGCAAACTAGTGGGAACGACAATCGTGCAAAAAAAAAGCGATTGCAAGAGAATAATGAAAAGATCCACTTTCATAGGGGGGATGGCGGACTTTTGGAATCAATTCACCGACACGGAGCGAAGGCGAATTGCAAACTGGTTTAAATGTAAGTGGGAATGAGCCCCTAGACACACAATAATTGGTTTATAGGTTGCAGCCCTTGAAAAAGGAAATTACAAAGGATGACTAGAATGTGAAACAGCTGAATTAAATTACAGTCACAAATTCCAATAGCAAATATATAAACAAGGACAATGGCTTCATGGCACACTACATATATTAATACAAGATTCCTTGCTACCTCATGTATAACAAAAGGAATCTTCTTAGAGAGAGCCTTGAACCCTGAGAAACTGACATTTTGTAAGCAGATTTCTTGCTTTCATACATCAACACCAGGGGTAGGCAACCTTTCCCCTTTAAGGGCCGAGGGACTTCAGCTCCCAGAAGCCTCAGCCATGTTGGCCAATAGTCTCATGTTGGCCAATAGCTCCTGGGATTCTGGGAGTGAAGTCCCTTGGCCCTTAAAGGGGACAGGTTGCCTACCCCTGATCAACACCAACTGACCACTGTATAGATCTGGAAGACCTGTTATCACATTATGCAATCCTTTGATAATTTAGGGCAAGGGTCATGATTTGTATCCTTCTTGATCCTATTATATTCCATCCCACTCTCACAACTGTGTAAATAGCCCTGTTTAAATATTTGAAGGGATGTCATATTGAGGGTGGAGCAAGCTTGTTTTCTGCAGATCCAGAAAATAGGACCCAGAGCAATAGATGCAAACTACAGGAAAAGAGATTCCATCTCAACATTAGGAAGAACTTCCTGACAATAAGAGCTGTATGATAGTGGAACACACTCTCTTGGAGAGTGGTGGAGTCTCCTTCTTTGGTGTTATTTTAAACAGAGACTGGATGGCCATCTGTTGAAAGTGCTTTGATTGTATATTCGTGCATGTCAGGGGGTTGGACTGGATGGCTCTTGTGGTCTCTTCCAACTCTATGATTCTATGAAATATTTTGCTAGACATTGATTGAAATAAATACGGTATATATAATGTACCTGAGCATGCATTATCATTCTGTACTACATCCAAACAAATGGGTTTATATTCACAAAAGCTAATGCAAAAATAAAAATCACTTAGTGTTAGAGGTACCACCACATTTCTTTTCCCCCTTCATCTTTTATAAAGATAGCATAGATCAGTAACTAAGATACTAGCATAGTTAACTTACTCTGCTGAGTGAAATTTTTAACTGAACAAGTAATTTTATTTACCTTTTTACAATCTGATACAATATTCTCAAGGAATTTTGCCAACTCCATAGCTTTATCCTTTATTTGATTCTGAACCTGAAAAGGAAATGTTAGGCATTGAAAATTATGTCAAATTTGTCACAACACTTGGTTAGATAAGGCAAGTCATACAATGATTTGGCTTGGCTCATAAAAACTAGACATCACATAATTCAGCTTGAAATGTAATGGTGCTGTGCTGTTTTATACAACAAATATAACATTGTAATTTCTTGTTGGGGAAAGATAGTGTACACCCATGATAAAGCTACAAGAAGCATTACATTAGTTGTAAAATCTTCCAACACAGTAAAGGTGTTAGTCACTTGCCACAAAACCAACAAAGGGTGCCTTGAAAATAACACGTTTTATTTCGTATATATTCCCATGGATTGTAGCTCATTTTATGAAGTGCTGTGATTTGAGATTTGGTTGCCTTCTTTTGTTATTTATACTACTTGCTTTCTGCGATTACTTTCTTCTGAGAGAATGACAGAAAAAAGAGGTGGACATGAACGTGTGTGGCAGTCAATGTGGTGTAGTGATTTGAGTGTTGGACTATGGGCCTCTGCAGACTGGAGATTGACAAAATGTGCCCGGAACAAGGCAGGAAAGTCAGCTGAGCTCGGCCTCGGCTCTTTCTCCTTTCCTCCTCACATGACGTGAGTCAGTTCTCCCCCTCAGGCAGCATGCAATCTAATGAAGAAAGAGGAAGAGAAGGAAGAGCTGGGCTGGGCTGGGTTCTCCTCAACAGTGCCCTCTAATCTGAGGCAAGGATGAGGGGAGGCCTAGAAGCCTAGCTGGGCCGCAGTTGGCAGAGAGTGCTGCCAGGTAAGCAAGGATGGAGGCTGGCTGCCTCAGGTGTTTCATGATGGGCTTACCCTCCCACCTCCCTCTGCTGCTGCAGTTCCTGAGGCAGCAATGGAGCTGCAGTGAGGGCAACACTGCCTGCCTCCGCACCTTCCCCAGCAAGCGCGACCTCTGAGCCCTTGACGCCCATGACCCGGAAGCCGCCAGGGCAGCAGTGGGCTTGGGCTCAGAAAGGGCTGGCAGCAGGGGCCCGGGAGGCTTCTGGAAGGGGCTGGCCTGCCACCTCCAACAGCCCTGCTGCACCAGACACTCCTTCAGCCTCATGGAGCCCGGCCAGGGGCTGACTGGACCCTTGGCCTCTTCCGCCTGTGCCACCCCTGGATGAGCCTCCCTCTGGAGCTGGTGTTGGACCAAACTTATCCTCCTGGCTTTTGGATGTGAGAGAGCATTCAGTAAGACCCCAGGAGGGAAGAGGAGGGGGTCACTGGGGCTCCGAGGTCCCCACACAGAAAGAGGGGGTCGGACTGGGGGCCCTCTTTCCCTCCCTGGCTGCATCCATACTTCATGAATTTATATGTGTATTAATTTATATTATTTTAATATGAATTAATTTATATTAATTTTTTTATTTTAGTAATGTTTTTGGGTTTTAGTTGGTCGTGTCCTCCATTTTTCTTGAATATCCTACATTTGTCCTACATTTTGTCCTGGTTTTGTGGGAAAGAATTATGGCAACCCTACTCCTGAAGAATCTTGCCAAGGAAACCGCATGACAGGGTCGTCTTGGGGTCGCCATAAGTCAGAAACAACTTAAAGGCACACAACAATAAGATATGAAGGTGGAGAGATAGTGATGAAAGCAAACAAGCAAATGAATGGACGGCAAGGAAGAGCAGGAAGATTGAGAAGGGATGGGTGAATGGTACGTGTGACTGTGTGTGAGAGTAAAAGTGGGAGAGTGTTTATCCATGAAGAGAGAGAGAGTTAATGAATAAGCGAAGAGAGAAATCAGATATTACTCAAATATGTGCTGCATGTATGATTAAGAGTATAAGAATGGATAGATGGATGGGGTGTGGGTTTGTGTATCTTAGAAAGAGAATAAATTATGAAGGGCAGAAAGAAGGAAAAGGACAAGGTGTCCTGTCCATGTTTGGCTTTCTTTACACTACTCCCAGCTACTTCCCCTCGAAGGAATGTGGTCCAGACTGCAAAAAGGTAGCCTACTCCTGTTTTGTGTTATAGCATTTCCAGGAAGCAATAATGCACAGATTAATGAATCAGTTAAAAATGTAGAGTTTGTAAAACTTGGATTTTTAAGTCATTGAAAGCAAACTAAACATGCAAAACAGTGAAATATTATGGAAAGCATTCCAACAATGATTTTATATCTTCTGCTATTTTAACAGATATGTTTTTACAAACTTTTTTTCTTGTGTAACTAAGTGAACAGTTTGAGTAATTGGTAGTTTCACCATCATGTGCACAAATGGCTATATGTTTTTGCATGATGTAAACACATTTCACAATAAGGTTGGGGAATCACAAATGGTAGTAAATTATTCTAATTATTCACATAATTATGTATATAATAATAACTAACATGTTCCATGATTTTACGAAGAAATTATCACAAAGCTTGTCCTAACACTATTAGGGAGATTCATGATTTTAAAAGTGTTTCCTTTTTCATCTAAAAGAGTTTGTAATGATCTCCACATCACCTCATTTTGTGGGTACCATTTTAAGAGTTCATTCTGCATTATTCTGGATGTCTTCTGTATACAGTCTAAAAGGTGTGATAATCCTTCATCTGTTCCATCATAGATGTCTGACATGAAAAGCTCCTGAAAAGAGAGGATTTTTTAAAATGCACAAATAAGTGACAGCTTGACCAAAACTGAATTAAAATTTCAGTGGGCTTTTAACAACACTTTTAAATAAAGTATTCATTTAGTAAAAACATTTACATACTATCTTTCGCCCTATTTGGATATCAGCAACACAAAATTTCTATCATAATGCTAACAATTAGAGAGCATATTGAGGGAGGTTCAATTTGCCTCCTCTCTGCTGCCTTTCACCAGCAGGCAAAGACCTTCCTGTTTAAACTGTCTGATATACATTTGCTTTTTCTGTCATTTGGGTAGACAGTGGATGTTGCTAATTAATTGTTGTAATTATTTTTTGCTTTAATTGACTTTTATTATTTTACCTATTGTTTGTATTTTAAATTGTACACCTTTGGCAGGTTTTTATTTTATTTTATGCTTGATTGTCTCTTTGTACAGTGCTGTGTACATTGACAGCACTTTAGAAATAAACTTTAATAATAATAATAATAATTAAACAGACCTTCAGCCTTAACTGACCAAGGTAGAGAAATTTACTATTAGGTGTGCTGTTTTTTTATGTGTGAAATATGTTTTTTAAGTATGACTTATGTATTTCAAATGTTTTAACTTTTTTAATGCCTTAAAATAGTTAAAACATTTGAAATGTCTTAAAAGCAGTGTTTTAATTGTATATATGCTTTAGTGAGTTTTAACTTTTGTACTCCATATTTTTTAACTGATCTTTTTTTAATTTATATTGTACATGTTGAGAATCCCTTATACAAAAATATGCAATCTGAAAGGCTCCAAAATCCAAAACTTTTTTCATGGACAGCTGAGATAGTGACATCTTTGTTTTCTGATGGTTCAATGTGTGCAAAATTTATTCATGCACAAATTATTTTAAAATTTGTATAAAATTAACTAATGAATGATATCTTAATCCATTTACAATAGTTACATGATATCACTAGTATCAATGGTATCATTTATTGGCTTAAATTTAAATAAATTTGAACATTAAACCATATCACGTAATTGCTTTTCTGAGATAGTGAAGGAAATGTAAGATAGCTTTTTTCTTCTTTTTCTTTTGGTGGAGGTCTGTTACTGTAAACTGCTGACAATAAAATCATTTCTTAATATTTCTCTTCCATTTCCTTTCATAACAGTAACCAGAATCAAAATAGTTCACAGTTCAAGAATACCCATAAGTTGCAATTCCACTGACTGATTACATTCCTGCTAATTATTCAATCTAATAAATTTTGCATACACAGACAATCATTATACCTTTGGAGCACTTGCATCTTCATTGTTTTCCACCTCAAAATGCAAATCAGAGCCAGAAAGTACTGCCAAGTGCCCTATATATTTCACAATGTCTTTCAACGTCTCCTTTATTTTCTTCTGTGCCTCTGCTACCACTAATGACAAATCTGAACCACCAGCCTGAAGCAAAAATAAATAAATAAAGTATTAGGGGAACTTTTGTACATATGTGGTTGGATTGTCCCTTAGTACATAAATACTGGACAGAAATTTTACAGTTAATCTCCAAGATCACCAAGCAAAGCATACAATCATTTCCACTCCTGATCCTGTTTTCCTTTTTTATGGATGAAAACAAAGCCCTGCAGCACAAAGAACTTATCAGTTTCCTTCTGGCTGTCGCTAGGCTTGAGATAGCCAAGAACTGGAAAACTGAATATTGCTCGATGGTGGACTAGACTCTGGGACTCGTGGTTAATGGAGAAAATTGCAGACAGAAACAGCAGAGCGAGAGGCTTGCACTATGAATTGACTTTCCATGAGCTTTGGCACCCACTTGTTGAATATGTCCAACAAGATTTGGTTTCTAGACACCCTCCAGACTTGGCCAAGTTTTTATGGAAAGATGTCTTTCGTGATCTCTGAATGCACTTTTTGTCTATAGTTTTTTAGGGAATTATTTTTTCTGTGAAATAACCACATTGTTTTTAATTGTTATAATTATTTTAACTATGTAAATTTTAAGTGATTTCTTTCTGGAATATTGGTGGAGGGCTGTGATACCTAATTGATGACATATTCTGTATATATTCTATCTTCTTATTGTAACCCGTTTTCCTTCCTCCCACTTCCAACCCATTTCCAAGGTTCTATTCAAGAAGAACTCTATAACATCCCAGGAATGAGTAAATGGCAGAGCTCTGTGCTCCCTATTATTTTGTACATTTTAGCTGTGTTTTAAATGTACCATTTCAATTGCATTTTACATTGAAATAAAATTTAATTTTTTTTAAAAAAAAAGTATTTGGGAATGTTTGTTTCATGCCCTTTATCACTCATTCCAGTCCATCTTGTAAAAACAGTATGAACTTGGCATTTGTACCATGACAATCACAATATTTATGATATACATATAGATAATGAAGGTTTAGCCAACACTTCCACTTAGTTTTCATTTTTAAAGGACATTTACATTTAGGTCCCTTACCTGCAAGAGCAATTGCAGATATCCTCCCAAATGTTTCACATCTTCCCTTATTTCATCATAAATTTTTACAAATTCCTCATTTTTTCGAAAACAGTTTGCCAAGTGCTTAGTTAGAAGTATAATCTGTTCAAAAGTTGTAGTAATCCTGATGCTGTAGGACTGAGCAGCTTGATCCGTCACAAAAACTAAACCATGGAGGAGAAAATTAGTTAGAAGACAAATTACTTTGGCAAAGGAGTGTATGGAGATTGTCACACATACAAAAAGACCCTGCTTACCTCTTCCGAATTGGAGCCCAATTTGGGCTGAAGCGGAGTCATTGCATGGCTTTTCCAGCTTAATTTGGCTTCTGAGTACATCCCCACTCCAATGTTTTTGGATCCATGTTGGAGTGGGGATGTACTCAGAAGCAAAATTAAGCTGGAAAAGCCATGCAATAAGACCCAGCTTCAGCCCGAATTGGGATCCAGTTCGGAAGAGGTAAACTGGGTCTTTTTGTATGTGCAATAATCTCCTGTATTTCCAGTTATATACAAATAAACTGTATGAGAATCAGCACATGGATTTGGGAACAAAGTAGGGCTTACAGTTTTCTTGACTTTCTTCAGCTTGCTCATAAGCCTTCGTCAGAGCAATGACTCCAGTATGAATTGTGAAGAGTCTCTCCAAAAGGCTTTGTGCCATATTCTCCTCTTCTTCATAGGTACGTCCGAACACATCCAAAGCTGAATTAATCAGTTCCTTACAAATACTAGGCAGGAATGATTCAGGTTGATCTGAGCCCAGGTTGGCTAGATTATTTGTTGACCCTAGGGTACCAGAACAGTTTCAGGAATAAAACCAATAAAACTAGACAAATAAATAAGTAAATAATCTGGTGATCCTGTACATAATCTTTTTTAAAGACCTAACCACCATTATAAGAAGCAGAAACCTATATCAGATTTGCTAGCTGCTGAAAGAAAGAGAGGAAGAAGAGCAAACAAATTCAACTTGAAGGAGTGATATATAAAAGAATGTCATCCTTTCTGCCAAATGTCAGCAAAATGTGGTCCTAATACTGAATATGGCTCCCAAGGCTTCTTTTTGTGCTCCTCAAGTTTTCTGAGAAGTCCTTTTAATGGCCACCAAAACAGTGAACTGCTACATATGAAAAACTACAGGAGCAGCAATTAACTTTGAAATAAGTTGCAAAGGCATAAACTGTTTAATCTTTTTTTAAGGGTGGAAAAACATTTTGCAAAACCGGAAGTAGATGGGGGTGGCTGTCAGTTCGTGGAGGGTCTCAGGGTCTACAGTCATACTGGCTCTGCTCTATATATAAATACAAATTGTTAATTCATGTATTTTTGTAAGGAAAATCATATAAATACAAATTGTTAATTCTTCATGTATTTCTGTAAGGAAAATCACAATACTAAAAATGAATACAATATTGAAAAGTTGGTGAGAAGTTTCTTGCTATGTGCGTTCAAGTCAACTTTGACTTATAGAGACCCTATTATAGGGGTTTCTTGTCAAGATTTATTCAGAGAAGCTTTGCCATTGGCTTCTTTTCAAAGACTGAGAGAGTATGACTTGCCCAAGGTCATCCAAAGCGTTACCATGACTAAGCAGAAATTTGAACCCTGGTCTATTAAGAGTTTTAGTCCAACATTCAAACCACTACACCATGATGGCTGTGTGAAGACTAGATGTATAAATACATGCACACACACACACCTGGTAAGTAAGAGCTGTTCAGTCTCATCTTTACCTCGGACAAACATCCAGAAATCCGCTTGCTCTTTCTCAGACTTCTACTTCTCCTGACATTGAGGAAGAATTAAGATATTATTTATTATTTTATTTCTCACCTTTCTCTCATTGCATAGGACTTCCATTACATTTCTGGAACTCATGCTTAAAGGTCTCTACATCTATGTGTTGTTGTTTTTTTTAAAAAAAAGATATGTGTTATTTACTTACATTTACAGTACAAGATGTATGCAGCAACAATTGTAAGACACTGGAAACCATCCCTTTGTAAATATATTAGTGCTAGTACAGCAATCCAATAGCAACCTTGGCTGCACCATAATGAAAATTAAGAAAAAATGGCCTTATGAAGACACTCCTCATCCTCCTTTGTTCCTGCCTGCGTTAGGAAAGTTATAGCTTATCTTCTTATCACCATTACACATATAACACTTTGTGTTCTTTTTCTTCCTTGCAAGTGTAGATACTGGCAGATTTATCCATGTGGTTACTTTCCATTCACTATTAGTATATATTTACTACGAAATTTATCTCTGTTTTCATAGAAACAAAGAATTTTAAAGAAAATATTTTACCTTTTTGTAGAAAATGAAGAAACGGATGTATTTAAAAAATCAGGTTCCCATTCATCAGTAGGATCATTAAAAATTTCATCAAATTTTCTGGTACTGTTTGTCTGTAAAGAAAAAATGAAAACATTGGGCTCAAATTTAGTGAGGAGTTTCCATAGTTGAAATAAATGAACACACTCAACAAATTATTAATAAGACTGGTCTTTTCATAATCATCACATTTTAAATCATGATGAATATCCCCCATTCCAAAGGTTTGTACTCCTGTCTCTAGCCAGGTTAAAATGACACCTAAAACTTTTCTGTCATATCATGAGACTAAATTAAACCCAAGCCTCCACAGTATACAATGGCAATGAAGAAACAGCTTATTTTTAAGTTGTCAGCATTTGTAATTAAAGATAAAAACCTCAATCAACACTTGTGCTTAAAAAAAAAAAACCAACAGGCTGGCACTCACAAAAACAAAACAGGGCATTTGTTGTATAAGTAGTTTATCATTTCACTTTTGAAGCCACAGATGCATGATGAGTCATAACAGCCCTAGATATGCAGATGTGCAAGTCAGTAAATACACTTTTTTGCAAAGCTTCACAAGAAGGAAAAACTCCATGTATTGCTGTTATGAAGAGATACAAGAGAGCATCCTATGCCCTCATGAAGGAGACACAAGTAAGTGTGTTCCTTACATAGCTCACAAAGCATGACAAACAACTGAATCAGTGACTTAAGGGCAAAACAATGGTCAAAATAATCAGGTTTCCAGCCAGCTTCGAGGCAGGACATTTAGACGATGCACACTTTGAAGCTGGCCAGAAAGCACACCCAAGCTGTGTTTCAGGAATAAAAGCTGGACTAAAAAAGGTGACTTTTTCCGCTTCTTCCTGGAAAGTGCACACTTTTGCATGTACGGATAAATGCACTAACGCCAGGGCAGCTCTAAAGCCTCAACCTAATTATGCATATAAATGTGCCATTGCAGGAGAGCTTTTAAAAAGGACAGAGATGCCGCACCCAAGCAGTGAGGGTGGCAATGCCAAAAGCAAAAGTGTGACACCTCTCATGTAGATGAGTACAACATACACAAAACAAACAGTCAATGAGTGGACATGGTGTGTAGAAGCAGTGAAGAGGGGACATGATTGTACCTTGCCAGTATCTGCTTGCCAGGTGACCAGAGACGGCCATCCAATGGGATGGCAGTTGCTGGCAGTTCACTCCTGTGAAAATGCGCAGGGATGGGGGGGGAGGAACAGTTTAAAAAAAAAGTACCCAGTGGCATGGCTTGAAGCTCTCACTGCTTTAAGCATGGATGTCTACTTCATACGTGGTCATGACATGCATGTTCCAGCCACCTTGGGAGTGGACAGTGCAGTTGGTGGGGTTTCAAAGTGGCTTCAGAAAAGGCAGCTTCAATCTACTTTTTCCTGCCATTCTGTTTCACCCCTAGCTTAGTGAATCTTTCATTTCTGTTTCTATGTCATGCACAAAATGGTTTCAAGTCAGCTTTTGCTGGGTTCAAAGAACACACCAAATCTGGGACTGACATTCAACTGCAGGCAAGATGAGAAATATATGGGACTTCATGACATGGAAAAAACACTGAAGTAATATGGAGTCTTCAGACCTCATGTAATAATAACAAAATAAATTTTAAGGTTTTGCTGGCTATCACTGGTTCTAAGGCTTCCTCCTTCCATGGGGCCAGTCACAAATCAATGCTCATGGCTATTCCCAAAAAAAGGGGGAGGGTCTTTACAACTTCTATACAACTAACTATATAACTTCATGCAACAGGAAAGAAATAGGCCCTGCTCAGGCACTAAAATCAGGACAGAGACTGAATTTCCCAAAAGAGTTGTTCAGCTCTTCCTCTCCTTGAGCCAAAGTCCTCCAGCTGGGTATCAATAACAGTGACTTGCCTACCAGGGTCTTCACTCTTTCCTGGACCTTCTTTCCTACACTTTAGTGGTTTATCTCCACACCCTTCCTTCCTGTTCTTGTTCTATTTAATCCTCTTCCTTTTCCCAGTTCCTCTGTCTTCCTTGTGTCCTTCATTGCCCTGCATCTATTACCCTTTTCTCTTCCTTGTTTTTTCTTCTACTTTTGGCTTTATGTTTGCCTCCCAAACATTCCCAGGTAGCTCTGTAAGCTGGCTGCAGGGATGTAGCTCTGGAATGGAGGCAAAATCAGAGCACTGCCCGCCCCCACAGGTAACAATTGTGCCTCTCCAAATTTTCCTTCAGTCCCCCAATTTCTAGCATTACTAAGAGTGAAACACTGGCAACTGTTCACTCCTAGAACTCATATTTGCTGCTTTCTCGTTCCTTTAGTAATTTTTCTTGCTCCTTTCCTTTCATGCCTAAACTATATTTCTAAATGACCAACTGAAGTGTTAGGTTATTTCAATGCTAGAAATTCAGGGACTGAAGGGAAAAAATCATCAGGGGCAGAATTCTTATTTTGGGGGTGGCAATGCCAAATGCTCACTTCCAGGTCCATTGGTGACTAATCTCTGAACATCATGTTAGCAAGCTGGACACGCACTTCTGTGGTGCTGGCAGCTCTAAATCCAGATTTACACAGAAGAATTCTGAAAGTGCTTTTCTAGAATATTATAAAGTGTTTTTGCAGATTTGTAGGTAACAGGAAGTTTTAACTGTAATTCTTAAACAGACCTCATAGATTTCTTTCATGGCAGCCAGCTTGTCTTCAAACTTTTCCATGCTCCAGAAAGTTGTAACACCCAGCCTGATATTACGGACCTGCACACAAGGGACAATGCCACTTTCTTTATCCAATGCATCATGTCTGATTAAAACAAAAACAAAAAACAAACCATAAACTCATTGCCAAAACAGAAAGTATCAACAAACAACAAAAAAATGTGATCCCCTAATCACTGAAAATTTGTTGGAGAAGGAGAAATTTTATTTTACTCAAAAAGAGTAAGGACAAATATCTAACAAATAGGTGCTGAAGTTGAAAAAAAAAGCTGGCAACTAGCCAAGAGCATTACAGCACCATTTTCAGAAATATTAAGATGTTGCTGATTTTCATTAAACATTAAAATTTTGGCCTCAAGGACAAATCAGTTGATTTGAAAAAAAGAAAAAAAGATGAGAAACACTGTATTAATTTAATCATTAAACAAACAGAGCACGGCTTCTAATATTTTAGTTCAAATACATACCTACAAAACACACTGTGCTTCTCCAGTTTACTGCTAATAGTATTGGCCTCTTTGATCATCATGGATAGTTTCAAAGAATTCCAGTTTGGCTCTGCTAAATATTTTTTAAGGAAGAAAGAAAATATGAGATATATATAAATACATACATACATATAATCAATATTTATGCAAAGAGTGAACCATCATGGCATGTAACTGTGGAATTAACCATCTTAAAAGTTTACCAGATTTTACTTGCATGGCAAAAAACACAGCAAAACATAAGATCCAAATAAGATTAAGATCCTGTTTCCACGAACACACAGGTCTGCTCCTTTCTGAGAGGCACTTGCTTGGTGAGTAAGAAACCTAATTCCAGCCCTCAGTATAAAATACCACACAGTGAAAAAATGGCTCTAATTCTGGTCACTTGCACTTCTGTACACTTCCTATTGTCCATCTCTTCCTGCTGGTTCAGTGGCTACTCTCAAAGCTTTCCTGATTTTCAGCATGCAAGCTAGGAAGACCCAACTTGAACACAGAAACTGGTTCTGCCATTCTTCTGGGATCACTAAGAAAATGAGAAGACCTATGTGTCCAAAACACTTGCTGCATGGTATCTTTAAGATTAATTTAAGATGAAGATTTATTACAGCATGAGCTTTCATGTACAACAAGCCACTTCTTCCTTGGTTGCATGGAGTATCCAATATTTGGACCCAATTACATGCCTCATATTTGTGAATGTTGGGTGGTGTTTGTTTGTTTTTCACTTTTCAGGGATGATTTCAGTTCCATTATCTCCAGCAAAGATAGTTTTTCTTTCCCACCACTTCTGGATTCTCTACTGACCTAAAGTACCTGACACGGAGATGTTGTCTGCATGGGCAAAAAAAAAAAAGCACTCCTGAAGCCAGTGCTGCCTCTTCACACGATGCACAACAACCTCTGGCAAATACAGCAGCTTTTCCCCATTAACATGACTTTGCCACAGAGTTGGCAAAATTGGGTAAACCCCCAAGGTTTTGTAACATCCGAACAGCTGGATTGGGCTTGATTTGGGCTGAGCCAGCTGTTCATACGCCAGTCTGCCCAACCATGTGATGAGGAGTCCCTCTATCCTTTCTTCTTGTTGATCTTACGGGCAGGATCATCCTCAGGACAAATGGTAGTACACCAGGAGGCCTGTCCATGGAGCTTTGCAAGTACAGAAGTGGTAGAAGCAGCTCTGGGGATAGGGGATGGGCCAGCTGTGCTGATGCAGTGTCAGCCTGGTTGGCCTGTGCATACAACGCTGTGCCACCACATCAGGTTCAGCCCATTGCACACACCTGCCATCATGGCCAATCCAGGGCCAGTTCCACAGCATAATGCTCTGGACTGGCCCCAGACATATGGTCAGTGCAGACCAGCCCTAACCTTCACCAGAAATCAGATATCCTGCAGGTTAACAAAAGAGAAGTTTCTTTACAAATGCAAAGTGCAATGCCTACCATACATACTCGTAGCCAACATAGATCTTGCAGTTGCTTCTGTGTGTAGAACTGATATAAATAAAAGTTCTGTATGGAGAGAAACTCTGCCTATATATGAATTTAACTGCATCTGAGTCTTCAAAACAGTGTGGTTTTGCCCACTAAACAACACCCACTATTTTTTGTAAGCACAACACCCAGCTAAATCTCTTCTCAGTAAAAGGGTTGGAAAAGAGCTGTAACCCTATACACTTACAAAAGAGTAAGCCCCATTGAATTCTGTGGGGCTTGCTTCTGAGAATACATATAGAGCACAGCATTATGAAAGGCAAGCCATGCAACAGTGAATGGAGTGTCACAAACGGAGAAGAAATGCAAAGAAGGGTTGCCCTTTGAGCAAAAATAGGAATCTCTGAAAATTCAATATACACTTTTTCAAATTATTGAGAGGAAATGGCATATTTTCAATAAAGAGATCTTTCCCAATGCCTGTTTCAGGCAAAAGATAAAGTTATTAATATAAATCCATTAATATTTATTTGGCGGCAATCACAATATAGGTAGACACATCGCAAAATACAATAGCACCTTTTTTTCTATTTCCTCTATTTTGTTGAAGAGTTTGTACTTCCCGAGCAATTTTCTGCTTCTCAGCTTCCAACGCTTCAAGAATCCTGGCATGCCGAATTGTATGATCTTCTAAAACCTAACACAAAATAAGGATTATGAGCTTTTTCTGTGAAAGCAAAATAGCTTTTAAAAAGTAGATGTGCTATTTCAATAACATAGTGTTTAGCTCTTAGATTTCTATACCAGACTTCTGCTCTATCCTAAATTAAATCAGATATATTACTTACTGCAGGGGTAGGCAATCTTTCCCCTTTAAGGGCCGAGGGACTTCAGCTCCCAGAATCCCAGGAGCTATTGGCTAACATGGGACTATTGGCCAACATGGCTGAAGCTTCTGGGAGCTAAAGTCCCTCGGCCCTTAAAGGGGAAAGGTTGCCTACCCCTGACTTACTGTATATACTCATGTATAAGTCTCAAAATTTGGTAAACAAATTGACCCAAAAAACCTGAGTCAACTTATCCATTTTTAAAAAAAGAATTATCCCCTGGTGAAAGGCAAGAGTGTAATCTGTCCTGGAATCACTGACCCTGCTCTACTCTGTCATCCATTTAGCCTTTAGTACAGGGGTAGGCAACCTTTACCCTTTAAGGGCTGAGGGACTTCAGTTCCCAGAATCCCAGGAGCTATTGGCCAACATGGGACTATTGGCCAACATGGCTGAGGCTTCTGGAGCTGAAGTCCCTCGACCCTTAAAGGGGAAAGGTTGCCTACCCCTGCTTTAGTATGAGCACAGTTATTCCTGCTGGACATTTGTTTTTTGGCATTGTTTTCCTTTGCTTCGTTCTTTACATCCTTTGTTACATGTCCCTAAATTTTATTCTCGACTTATCCATGAATCATATCAAAATCGGCCCCAAAATCGGCCCTCGACTTATACGTGAGGTCAATTTATACCGAGTATATACGGTATCTTGCCTTAAAATGATTCAACCATATACATTTGCATTTGAATGGATACAACAATAGTAGTGAAATGATCCATCAATTATTCACACTTTAGGAATGGGGTGGTAGTGGTTAGGCACAGAATCATTAATTTAATTTCAAGAACAAATAACTAATTAAAACAATAATTATCTGACCTGAAAGACTCTGCCTCCATGTTTCAACATCAGATGATGGAAAGAAAATGTGAAAACAGCCTTCCTTTTATAAACTGTCCCAAGGTATCTAACTGATATTGGGATTAGATGGCTGTTGATCTGCTTTGGTCATGTGAATTTTAAAGTTTTTCATTTTAGGGTTATGGTACTGTGATCATAATTAAATTTAGTTTAGTTTAGAAGTGCAGTTTCACAGTGGACTGCCCAATGCAATTCACAACTAACACTGGCTTTTTAATAAATCAGCATTTTACCAAACATATCAAGTTAAATAGAATACAAACAACTCACTCAACGTAGGAAAAGATATCTATAACAAATACAGAACAAAGCCAAAATTAACAAACTGGGAAAGAGAAGGAAAAGAAGAGGGGAAAAAAGAGAAGAAGTAGGTGATGTTGATAGCTAACCCTTAATGCGAGCTCTAGTTTTGCTGGATTGCAACTGAATATTAAGAAGACAAAAATAATAACCACAGACAGGGGTAACATAAACACTGCTATTACTATGTAGTGTGAAAGTCACTAATTAAGTGACTTACAGTTGTCCCCCACTTTCCTCCAAACGTAGCTGGGAGTAGCAAAAGAGAAATGTTGGAAAGTAGTAAAGGGGGGGGCAGGTCCAAGTCTTTGAGCCCACAGGCCTGATCTTACTGCATACTTACAATTATTACTCCCAAGGTAATTTCCTAAACTAAATTCACAGGAAGCGATGTAAAGCATTTTCTTTCACATTCACATTTGCCAAGAACCATTTTTAAAGATGTCTCTGTACTTTTCAATAAGAGCCCAAATATCTGACCTTCCACAGAATGCTTACCCAGGACAGCCTCAGGATAAGCCTTTCAGTGGACTAGTTCTAACCGGCACATCAGCACTGCATCCAAGTTATATAAACTCTAATTTCCCAGATATCAGCCAATTTCATGAAAGGGGAAAGCCAGAGGATGCTTGAAGTCATACTGCATAGAATTTAGTGCAGCAGTACTGTATCAAGGTACATTGTCCAATTGATGAGACAAGAAGTTGGGTTCTGTGGTTTTATTTTTAAATTTACCTCTCTGGCAGCCAATGTCTCCATTTCCAAGCGCTTCTTGTTGAAATGTACCTCTAGCTCAAGGTCTCGCTTTGCTTTCTCCAACTCTTGAATTTTGTTTGCAGCCATTTGATTATTCATTTCCTGCAGTTGTTTCCTACGGGATTCTTCTTGCTAAGAAAACACAGGGGAGAGTAAATATATGTACAAATAAAAACAGTCCGTATTCCAGCAAAGCTACTGCCACTAAACAAGCAGTGTGTATGTGGGTGCATGTGTAAGTAATATACACAAGAATTTTTAGATTTTTTAAAAATTCCAACCATTTACCCATATGATTCTTTTTAATACTTTATGAAAGTGTTTTGATTATTTGCCTGTCAGGGAAATGTGCCTCCCACAATAGGTAGTGATTTAGGCATACTTGGAGACCTTTTCAATTATAAAGAAATATATTTATATGTGTATTCTAAAGTGAGCTTCCCAACTTTCTGCTCTCAGAATGTGTTGTAATGCGATTCCCATCAATACCCATGCTGCTAACACATATGGAAGGCAGCATGGGAGAGAACCTATTGCTACAATGGAAGATGTATTGTTAAATGGAAGATGTCTGAATGAGGATCAAAGACTCACATTGCCCTCCAGAAGCCATGGAAGATCAAGAGCACTGAGGAATTGGTCAAAAGGGAAGAAAGAAGGAAATAAATATATAGGGAGACACACAACAACAAAGTATTCTGGAAGAATATGTATAAGATGATATACAGGCAGTATATAATTCCAAATTGGTTTTAGTTAGTCTGTGTTTAGTTAGGGTTTATTGTAATAATTTAGTGTTTCAATAATGTATTATAGTATTATATTAGTTTAGTATGGTTTAATTTAATTTTAGCTTTAGCTTTATTTATGTATTATGTATGGTGCTTCTTTTCTTCTTCTCTGAATATGTGACATTTATTTATTTATTTATTTATTCATTCATTTATTTATATCCTACTTTTCTAACATAGGGGAAATAAAACAGCTCACACCCTACATTAAAACAATACAACTAAAAACATTCTGAAATACAATTTTTTAAAAACATTAAATACAAACCACTTAAAACATTGGTTTAAAACAATTAAACATATTAAAAACTAACCCATTGCACTATGCCAACAAGTTAAAAACTGAAGGCCTGTTTAAATAGAAATATCTTGGCCTCCTGACAAAAGGAGAGCAGGGAGGGGGCCAACCAAGCCTCCTTTGGCAGAGAGTTTATTAGAATGGGGGCAACTCAGAAGACGATCTATCAGGTCCTCCCCTGTCTGTAAAGGTGGTAGGACCAAGAGAAACTCTTCTCCTGAAGATCTTAAAACTCGGGTAGCCTTGTATAGGCAGATATGGTGATAGGGAACAGAACAAAACAAAAAAATCATAACCCCATGGTATGAAGAGTGCCCATGTGTGGGGGAAGCTCTCCTGTTCAAGCTTAGCATTCTCAACACGTTGAGTGAATACATTTAGATAATAACCCTCGTTGTCATCATCTCTTACTAAAATGATTAGATTTAGGACTGGAAGACAGGCCCAAACATAATGGTGAAACTTTACAGTTGGGAGAGATTTTAGCAGAACGGGAAGGAGACAAACCTCTTTCACCCTCTTGAAAATAATTATTTTTGTGTCTTCATTCAATTCAAATAAGCAATATAAACATAAGGAATATAGGATATTGCTTGGACCAAAAAAACACAAAACATCACTTAGATGAGTCGTTGGTATAATGGTAAATGAAATTAAGAGCATCAGCACACAACAGCTTGATTGCTTCAACCATGTTCCCATTTATTAGCAGTTCATCCCACTAGCCAGCTACACTAATATTTATGTCTCTATACATCTATACATTCTCTCCCATCCAAAAGGAAGATTCACATGGTCAGTGCAAATGGTGCTGCAGTCAGAGGGCATACCCTTATCTTCAGAGATTTTTCTGGTCCTTTGCATTGATTGGGTGGATCATTTGTAGATGCAGATGGTGGTATGAGCCCTGCCTTCTCCAACTAAGGACCAGTGCAGACCGGCACAAAGGGCCAGCCTGGGGGTGGAGTTGGGTGAAACTTATCTCCGGTACCACCTCTTCCCGTACGAACCCCCCCTGTGCGCTTCGGTCCTCTGGGAAGAATCTGCTACAGCCTATGAAAACTAGGCTGTCACAGACCTCCCAGAGGACCTTCTCTGTCGCCACCCCAAAATTATGGAATGGCCTGCCGGATGAGATCCATCTTATTACCACTCTTGACTTGCTTTAAAAAAGCAGTAAAGACGGATCTCTTCCAGCAGGCCTTCTCGGAATAATCTTCCAGCCCCAAAGATGTTTTGGACTTGCTTACCCATTCCCATAGCTGCCACTGCCTTTATGCTTGGTTTTTGTTTTAATTATATGTTGTTAGTTTTATTCTGCTATTTTAATACTGCTCTAATTTAATTTATTTTTAAGGGGTGGGTGGGTTAGGGGAATCAATGCTGATTGGTGTGTTTTATTCATGTATTGTTTTAATTTGTTGTACGCCGCCCCGGTTGCCTAGCAGAGAGGTGGGTTAAAAATAAAATTTATTATTATTTATTATTATGAAAGGGCAGCCTTTTGCCGGCTCCAAAAGGAGCTGCATTTTGCCACTCTTTGGGGGACAGTAAAAAGAGGATTGGGATCGCAGCATATGATCGCTGCGGCCCTAATCCACCACTCCCAGGGGCAGCTGCATGTCGCCCCTTTTGGACCGTCTATATCAGACCTAAGAGTCACTTCCTGTGCATGCAGCCAGGTTGGATCATGACCATTCACTTTAAAATATTCTGTAATGACTTACCAACTGTGTTTCCAATGATTTTATCTGGCTCTCATAATTTTTCTGCTGACAATAAAGTTCTTCTTGGGCCATTTCTTTTGCAATTTGGATTCCTTGCATCATTTCTTCCTTAGCTTTCAGCCTTGCTTCTTCTATTTCTGATTCAAGTCTAAGAGCATTTTTAAAAGCAACATAAATAATATAATTTATACAGAATGTGAGATAACTGTTTCAAAGCATTTTTACATAAGGAGACACCAGACAGAAAAAGAGCAGAAAAAGAGAGAGAATAAATATCTGTATATAATTAACACAGCATTTTTCAATAAAAAGTTTTCCCAACCCACATGGATACATCAACTAAAAACATAAGCTTTAAGCCACTTATTATGCTGTGCAGGACCTTAACAATCCTCTCATCAAAATTATAATCAAAGCTAAATATCCCTTTTTGATGTTTTATGTTGCTTAATGTAGGTGTATATGTTTGTTATATGTTTTAATAAATTCTAAAAATTAAAAAAACCTAAATATCCCTTTTTTAGTGGGGGACTACAGTAAGGTATTTGTCAAGTTTAAATATCACTGTTCTATGGCACAAGTAGACTCACATAACCAAAAACCAAATGAAGAACTTGACAATACAATTCTTGTTTCTCACAGCATGTCTGTTTTGCTGTAGAGCAGTAGCATTTATGTTATATGGGGAAACTGAATATAATATTTTTTCAAGGAAAAACAACCAGTTAGCTCTACAGACAAGAAAAGGCAGGAATGGGCAACTTATAAAGCAGAGACAAAAGGCTATAATAGACCTCCATCTAAGATCATCTCCCACTCCTCTGAATTCACTGCTACAGCAGTAATTACATTACCACTTATTCTGAAATTTTAAAAGCTCATAAGGGACCACATGCACTTCAGTTTTTAAAAGTGGGTACAGTAGCTATTTTGCCAGCACTACACCCCTGAAATACAGAGGCAAATTTTTCAGCAGATGGAGTCTACAAATAGCCTTACTGCTGCTAACCCCTACTCCAAAGGGGCTGCCTGTTTTATTTCTTTATATTTTTATCCTACCTTTCCACTAAAAAATAGTACTGAAGGTGGCTAACCAACATTCCTAAATTAAACAACTATTTAAATCTTCCCAATAATCATCAGGATAGTTTAAAAGTCCAATTAATAAGATGGGTCTTCACACCCTTCCTAAGAGAAGTGAGAATGGAAGCGGACTGCAACTCTGAGGAGTTGTAATCTGAACCAACATAGCATAAAGTCCTCTTCCATGGATCTACTAGATGGGTTTCCATAAATGACAGGAAAAAGAACAAGGGTCTCCTGAAAATCCTAGCATCTGGACAAATTTGTAATAAGACCAAGAATCCCTTAGATAAGCAGGCCCCAAAGAGTAAAACCAATTCCTAGAATTTGGCCCAGGAAGCTACTGGCAACCAACACAGGTCTTTCAGCATTAAGTAAATTGATGGCCTTTTTCTGAGCCTGTCCAGTTATTAAGATCCACAAGACAGAATCTCTTTTGAAGAAACCCCCTGGCTAGTCCACCTCTGCTTTCAGGGGCCTATTTATTGGGCATACATGTAAAAGCTTTCTTCTGCATCATTCCCAAAGTGAAGAATGTTCTCCCTTGAGAGTGAAGATTAATATCTATCTTCTCAGCTTTTTAGAAAATAGTTTTCTCTTTTTAAATTCTGATCAGTGTTTTGAAGGTTGCTTTAATGCTTAAAGATAGTTTCATTGTTTTATGCACATAAACATTATTGTTTTTATTTGAATTTTTCTACATCTTTGCAACATGTGTGGAAAGGTAGTAAGTATTGTTAAACACCCTAAGCTTAAATTCAGTGTTCAATGGATTTCAAAATATTGAATAGACTATAAAACATGTTTCATATTGAAACATACACCTTATTGTCATAAACATTTTTACCTCTAGCCTGTAAAAAAATGAACATGACATTTGATCTTTTCATTTGTATATGGCTGTGCATTTGAGAAACTGGCATGTAACAATTGTGTCATGAGCAAGAAGAAACAGTTACCATTTAAGCCACAATCTCTCTTACTACTCACTGAGCCCTTTGGGCAGCCAGCAATTCATTTTTTGCAAATTCAAAATCTTTTGGACCATCCTCAGGAACAGCAGCTCCACTTTTCATCTTGCGAACTTCTACTGGATGATTAAACCGAAAATAATGGTCTCCTCCAAGAATGATCCGGTCACCCTGTAGGATTCAAAAGATATTCATTGGTGATATCAAGTTGTATCACACTGAACCATCCAGAGTCCACTATTATTTGCATAAAATGAATGGGATTTTAAACTTCTGTCCCAAAATCTATATGTAAATGAATCTGTTCATGCCTCTTGTAGTTAACTTACATGATGGAGGTTTGTAGGGCCCAAAATGCATTTCCCATTAACGTATGTCTTTGCATCTTCCTGTGGAATAATACTTACAGCACCATCCACATGTCTGATAATGCTACAAAAGAAATACTAGGAATTAGAAAATTAGGACATTTACAATTAGGACATACATATTCATTTTAGGATATACCCAAATGCCAAGATCCAGAGTCGATTACTACTCCAGTAGATTTTTTGTGTACCCTTTATTATATCAGATTCTACTTTTAAGACTACCATCTCTTTCAAATATTGTAAGAAGCTGGTGTTCAAGGCAGGGCAGAGAAGACTGAAGGGGGACTGAGGCCTTTGCTTCCTGAAATTCATAAAACTAGCTTCATTGGTCTTACAATCATAGCTATCATTCACACTGCAGCAGAGCAGCTAAGATACTTGAAATGAATGGGATTTTTAAAAGTTTTATGACTTGTTACAAAGATACTGGGAGAGCCTAAAAGCAGCCATGCTGTATCAAGCCATAACTTCATCTAGTTTAGCATCCTGTTTCTCACAGTAGCCAACATAATTTTTCTAGGAAATCCACAAGCATGGCATAAGAAGAGCTCTTCTGGGTCTGACCAAAGTACTTACATTGACAAAGTGGACAACTAGCTACCTATAGGAGCCCACCATATGAACATGAATGCCCCATCACTACTGCATATTCCCCAACAACTGATATATAATATAATGCTGCCTTGGATACCGGAGGTGATTTATAGCCAACCTGATTAGCAGCCAATGATTCTAGTCTAAAAGATAATGTCCCTTCTATTGCTGCTCCCAGGAAATTCATACAGAGAAGCATACTATCTGTAAGCATGGACACTTCCTGTAGCTTTGATCAGTAGATGACATCAATCCATTTAGCGGCGGCCCTTCATTAATTAATCCCAGCCATCACTCTAAAGAGGTCTTTAAGCAGAGGCTGGATGGCCATCTGTCAGGGATGCTTTGATTGGGAGTTCCTGCATGGCAGGGGGGTTGGACTGGATGGCCCTTGTGGTCTCTTCCAACTCTATGATTCTATGATTCTAAACACTCCATTTGTAATTTGGTCCCATTTTTCCCAACTAAATACATTTCAGGACTGGATTATAAATCTACACAGCCTCATGAGTGTGCATGTGTGTGTGTTTCTGCCCGTGCATGTGTCTTCCAGTTGCCTATTTATATTTATTTTATTTATATCCCGCCTTTTTCCCACAATGGGATTCAGATAAGCCTATCAATTTATGGTGACCCCATGAATCTTATAGGGGTTTCTTAAGTAAGGAACAGTCAGAGGTGGCTTTGTTAGTTCCTTCCTTTGAAATATAGCCTACAGCACCTGGCACTTGTTGGCAGTCTCCCATCCAAGCACCAACCAAGACTGACCCTGCTTAGCTTGTCAGATCAGATATGCTCTGGTACTGGTAGATATTGTCTCATGCTCATACATATCAATAGACCTACACTGTGTTGCCTTTACCAAAAAAAATGTACTCCACAACAACTTAAATCTCATCATTTATTTTAATAAACACCTACCAATGGTCATCAGCAATTAAGATGCCAGAGAGCTGAATGTCATGATGTGAATTTGGCTTGCATCTCCCAACTGTGGTTTGTCCTTCCTTAATCATGTACAGCAACATCTCAGAGAGTTGGGGATCTTCATTGAGATTGACCAAATTAGGCAAACTGTTGTCCACCTTGAACGTAATGCCTGCTTTCTAAAATGAAGCAGTCAGAAAGTGAGAGATTCTTTTGGATAATCCACAGTAGTCTGGTTAAGTTGATTTGTCTATTTCAGTGATGGAGAACCTATGACACGGGTGTCAGCACTGACACGCGTAGCCATTTCTGATGACACAGAAGGATGTTTCATCCTCGGCTCCTGCATGGCCAAGTGCAGTAGCCAAAGATGAAACATTTGCTGCTCCTGAGGATGAAGCATTTGTGACTAGAGTCTTAGAGTTAGACTCTAACTCTAAGACTCTAGTCGCAAATGTTTCATCCTCCCGTATTAGACACTCTGTGCTGGAGGTATGTAGGCAAAAACAACAGACATCCGGCACAGAGCGTCTAATTCTGGGACTCCGGGTGCAGCAGCACCACCAGCGCAGGGCCGGGAAGAGGCCCAGGCCCAGGCCGAGGTATTTAGGCCTGTCCCTCCTTCTCCTGGCGGTGAAATAACATTTTTTTCTCAAAGTGAGACACCACCCAAGTTATGCTCAGTTTTTTGGCGAAGTTTTACACACCAAGCTAAAAATGTTGCCCATCACTGGTCTATTTGCTTGCTGCCTTTAGGAGTATAATACAGGTAAAGGGAAAGAATGGCAATAGGAAAACTTCAGTATTTTGCTTTAACACCTGAATTTACTTAAATGTTGGTACCTGCAACTCCATTGTTTCCTCAAATTTCTTTTTTTCTGCTTGTTCAAGTTTTTCTTTCCAGGCCCTTTTTTATCAGAGAGAAGAGAGTGGTTGAGTGTCACCCGAGAGTCATATTATTTTGCAACAGTCATTATAAAGTTGAGCCATTTATTGAAATATAATCAATCAACAAGTGAAACAAAAAAATAGTATTCCTACACAATAACTACCATTAATATTAACTAAGCATTGTTACAAAGGGATTTCCACAACTGGAGATTTCCAAAGAATATGTAGTTATGGCTTACTTCCTAAATGTGCTAACATTTAAGGAATAGGTGCAGAAATAAAATTTCTTTAATAAAAGTATGGAAAGAGATCTTGTGGCACCTTTGAGCCCAACTATAGCATAAACTTTTGTAGATTTGGTCTACTTGCTCAGATGTATGGAGTGTGCTACAGGTAGTACTACAAGATCCCTTTGCAAACTGATATTCCAAACTAACACTATGTCCCTGAACTCTTTAATAAAAATCAGTATGCATTTATTGATGAAACAAAACACACTGCTTAGCTGCAGCTCAGCATGGTCTGAAGCCAAATTTAACATTAGTCAAATTGGCTCTCACTAAAATTAATGTGAAAAATCTTTCATAACTGAACATAATTGCAACTAACTGGCTGGATCGAACCCCATGTATTTGATTTGTTATTACTGACATCTATTCATTTATGCACAGACTGGACCTAAACAGATTGTACCTAGACAGATTGCATGTTAATTGTACTTTATTAATATGTACATAATTGGTGTGGCGGGAAGTTTCCATTAGCAATTCATGTAACCCAGCAATTCATGTAATCTTACCTCTGCATTTCTGCCATCTCTCTCTCTTGTTGGTGTAGTTTCATTCTTAGGGATGTTATTTCTTGAACATAAAGTCTCTGCTTTTCAGGATCAACATTCTGAAGATTCTTTTGAGCCAATTTCAGTTTCTCAATTTCAGCTTTCAATTCTATATTTGGCAAAAAAGCACAATAATGAGTCAAAACAAAGTCCTACAGTTAAAGATTTTGGTGAAATCTGAAAGCTATATGCAAAGAGTCATCCCATTATAACAGAGGTTCCCAACCTAGGGTGCCTATACCCCCAGGGGGTAGTATTTCAGGGGGTGCAACAAAGATACTTGTGTGAATCTGGGTTGAGTTCTCTTTTGTCAATCAAGACAAAATCTAGAAATCACCTGGATCACAGTCAACAAGAAATTTCCACATTTTAACAAAATCATGAATGAGAAGTAGGAGCAAAGAAGTCATTGAATTTTTTGTTCACAATTGGGATTGATTTTATTGTTTACATTTTTTTCTGAATAAATTAGAATCTAATTGCTCAATTTATGTTTGCATTTTATTTGTTGTTTGTTGTTAATGGCCTTTGCATCCATCTCGACCTATGGCAACCCTGTTGATGAGACATCCCC
>CM034706.1:155694637-155736184 GCA_020142125.1 Phrynosoma platyrhinos
GTGAACGGGGCCGTTTCCGGCCTGCGGGCCGTAGGTTGCCGACCCCTGCTCTATACTCTTTGGATACGTTTTAACACATGATATGAAATGGTCCTTCAAATTAAGAAATAAAATTACTATCATGCTTACCTTGAATTAACTTAGCATTGATGTCTTCATTTACTTTGGCAATGTTGACTATGAAACACGCTTGCCTAGCATATCGAAGAGTACTAAGTGTTTCCTCTACGTTTCTGGCAGCAGGGCTTACTGTGGCAATCATAGTAGTTTTTGAATTTCCACCCAGGCTTTCTTTCAACAGCCTTCATTTGTGGCAAGAGATAATAAAAATAAATGAATTTTTCCTGTCAGACCAAACAACATGCATGACAACACAGTGACAAGACCCTGCAACAAATTCAGATGCTAATTCTGTTCCTATAATCTACTATGGCAACATCATTATACAACCCAACAATGTAATTTTCAACATCAGTGGTTCTTCATGATCTAATGCAGGGCTGATATTCAGTTGTTGTTGTTGTTGTTGTTGTTGTTGATGTTTGCCTTCAAGTAATTCCAGATTTATGGCAAACCTATCACTGGCTTTTCTTAGCAAGATTTGTTCAGAGGAGGTTTGCCATTGCCTTCCCTGAGGCTCAAATGTAATTTGAGATTTGTGGGACCACAACTCCCAGCAGCCCTATCAAGCATAGCCAATGGATCTCACCCATATTATGATGTGATATACACTATTCTCTGTCAGCAATGGTCTTCTGTATTCTGCATAGAAGCAGAAAAATCTCTATGCAAAAGAATGAATTTCTTTCATTCTTTATTTTATTTTGTTTTATTTACTGTGACATCACAGATGGCAATACACCAAAACCAATAGCAAAACACTTAAGTCTCCCAAGACACTCTGTCACTAACCTCAAAATGAATATTATGGAACAAAGAAATGTAAAGGAAAATTAGAACGATAAAAAGGTGGATTAGGATACATCTACAGTTCCAGGCTATCACCAAAAGTCTAAATCAGGATAGTTGTTTCTTTGCTCATTACATTGATTCATTCTCTTTATTTATATCCTGCCTTTTCTCCATAACTCAAGACAGTTTACAATTTAAAACAAATACAGTAACGACAAAAACGTGCAAAAGCTTATCAATGAAAGATAGTTAAATTATCAATAACAGCTTAAAACATGCATTAAAAAGAAAATAAACAAAACCAATACAGCACCTTATTAAAAATCTCTATAAAAACCTTACAATATATAAAATATGTACATACCATGTAAGCACGGATTCACGGTATGGAATGAATACCTTCGTCCTGCTCTGATTTTGCTCTGAGAGAGCAGAAATAACTTTCCCCAAAGTTAAAAGGGATTTGTTTATACTCACACCTTCCTATAGAGAGGAAGAAAGAAATAACCAGTGGGACTCAATATTTTATTGTCCTATAATTAGCATACAACCTATCTAAGTTATAAAAACTCAAATGCAAACAAACTAGTTATAATATTAAACATACATTTTAAAATATCTAAATAATAGTAAATATTTATTTTAAATTAAAACATTCAGCACATCACTTAAAATTAGAGATGCCAGGTTGAAAATTGGAGAGGGATCCTGGACCTATAATGGTTGTCTAGAAGAGAGAATTTAATCAGAGGTTGCTTCTACTTTATTGTGTGACAAGCACTTCTGTGTCATACCCTTACCTCCCAGAAACCCTGCCCACACTCAAACCTCTATACCATGCTGTCTCCTCCAGATAGTCCTGGGGCCTAAAATGACCCCCAGACTTCCTGCAGTTGCCCCCTCTTGTTCTAGTCACTCAGATTGAATACAAATGATAGGGAAAAAGATTCCAAGAATATCTGGAGAGCCACAGCTTCCTCATCCTTGCTGTGTAAGATGGATCTGTATATTCCTTTCTTTTCTGCACATTACATGCCACAACGTCACAATTTGTGCTATAACAAGGTTTGTGTGGCATGGAGACCAACAGAGAAGCTTATTCCACTGTAGAGTTGTCTGACACTCAACAGAATATATTTTACTTTTTACCTTCAATCTTTCTCCACTAGTCCGAGCTGTAGAGCAGCGTTCACTACCTGCTAGGTCTATTAGATTAACACGACTGATAATTCTATGTTCATGTTCCTCCTGTTCCACAATATCTGTCTGAAACAAAACAAATTAGACATCTGTGTCTAACCTGCAGTCTATGAAATTAGCTCAAAGTAACTTCACAGTCCACAGTTTGTTTATGCAAAGAAATGAAAAGACCAAGCAGATCCGTTAATAAAAGAATGGCAAATTAAATTATATGATGTGATGGAATTAGATAAACTTACCTGTGCTTTAAGAGATCAAACAAAAGAAAAGTTTGAACAGGAATGGTTGCCGGTCACTGAATACTTATCTAATATATGATCACTGTAAATTATTGATAAATTAGAGGCTTAATATAATATACACTATTTCAGACGTTCAAGATAGCAAAACGATTTAGAATAACGGAATGTATTGAAATGAAATAGAGAAAAAGTTTTAGAGAGTCAATCATAATAGATTATGATGGGTATATGGTTATCAACAATTTTGAAATAAAATATAAATAGTACAACTTTATAAGGAAAAAATGTATTAATGAAAACATTGCAGATGTATGTGATTATATTTGAAAGACATTATAGAATTTTTTTGATAAACCAAGATCAAGGAAGGGAAGCTTTTTTATGTATATATTTATTTATTGTAGATAGCATGTAGAGTTAGTTGGTTTGTTTGTTATTTGTATGTTTGTTGTAATTTTGTTTGTTTTTTATTTTTCTGATTTTCTCTTTATGTTGTTTTATGTCTTTTTTTAATTTGATTATAGAAACTTAAATAAAAATGTAAAAAAAGTAACTCCACAGATCATCTTATATTTTTAGAAATCTAAAAAAATAATAATAATTCGGCATCATTTCTGTACAAACATATTAAAATGTCGTGAACCAAGATAGCAATAGCATCTAATACATGGGATGGAACTGGCCATTTTAAAAACAGGCTGATTATAGCTATCATTTGTTTTTTCGAGGAGGGGGCGGAATATGTTGCTTTATCTTATATACTGGGTTGTGGTTTGTTTGTTTTTACATATTTTATCTGTAGGCGGTTCCATCAAGAGTTAGGATATGAATGCAGGAGAGCACCTTAGTATGAATCAAAAGTCATTACTTTCATGCCTGTCACCTTTTGATTCAATTTACTGGGGTGTATCCACACCGCAGAATTAAAACATTTTGACACCACTTTACCTGCCATTGACTTTATCCTACAGAATCCTGGGATTTGTAGTTTGGTGCCAGGTGCCAGAGCTCTCTGTCAGACCAGTTGAAGACCGTAAAAAAATATAATTCCCAGGATTCTGTAGGACAGTCTCATGACAGTTAAAGTGGTGTCAAACTGCTTTAATGTACAGTGTGAATACACCATAGGACCATGATGGTGAACCTATGGCACAGTTTGATACCACTTTATCTGCCACTTGTGGCACATGATGCCATTTTGCCTGGCACAGCAGGGAGGAGGAACAGGTGCGCGCACACCTGTTGTTTTCCCTGCCGGACATTTCCCAGCCTTCAGCTGTTAGGTCCAGGAAAACAGCAGGAAAGGGGAGGCGCGACCGACACGTGCCCATCACCCCTCCTCCTGGACCTTTCCTGGCACCCAACTGCCACCGGAGGGACAGCTGGAGGCCAGGAAAGCTCGAGGAGGAGGAAGAATAAGCACGTGCCTATTCCTCCTCTTCCCTAGAGACCTTTCCCAGCCGCCAACTCCCTCTGGAGGGACAGCTGGGGGCTGGGAAAATTTTGGGGGGGGGAGGGACAGCGATGCCTATTTCTCCTTCTCCCTAGGGACCTTTCCCAACCCCCAACTCCTTCCGGAGAAACAGCTGGTGGGCGGGAATAATAATAATAATAATAATTATTATTATTATTATTATTATTTATATCCTGCCCCTCTGAAGAGCTATCAGGGCGGCTTACAACATTAACATTTCCATACAGATCTATTAATACAATCTAAACAGAACATAAAATCCCGAATCCCACCCGTCCTTTAAGAAGTAAGGGCTCTTCCTCTTATTCTAGGCCTGATGGTGCTGGGCCTGTTGTCTCTCTCCCAGATGACATCAGATGGAAAGCTCAGGAGGAGGAGGAATGGGCACACACCAATTCCTCCTCTTCCCCAAGGACTTTTCCCGGCTTCCAGCTGTCTCTCAGAAACAGCTGAAGGCCGAGAGAAGGGCAGGGGAGGAGGTCCCTGTCACCCTCCCCTCCCGGACCTTCCCCAGCTTCTAGCTGTCTCTCAGAGACATGTGGAGGCCAGGGAAAGGGTGGGGGGAGAAGTCCTGCCCCAGAATTCCCACTCCCGGAGGTGCTACCGGGTGCTGGAATATTTTTTACTTTGAGTACATGGCCCCAAAAAGGTTCGCCATCACTGCCCTAGAACATATGAACACACTTATATTGTAGTGCTTTCCCATGGTTTGCTAGGAATTAAACAGTATATAAACACTTCAACTATCTACTCAGTGTCTACTGCATATTTTACTACTAAAAAAAAACAACAAAGATTCTTTATGCAACATGGAAAGGGGAGGGGAAGTTATTTTTATAAATCCATTAGTTTTCAAACCTTTGTTTGTGTCATCACCAGGGTGAAAACAGAATGAGATCGCGAACTCTTGTCGTTCATGCCTGTGGCCGCTGTAGCTCTGCGCTTATTTCCTAACTGGAGCCAACTCTGATGAAGAATAAAGACAGATTCAGACACTTTGAGAAAAGCAAGTTAAAATGTTTTAAAAAGTAAACAGAACACTTTAAACTAATAAAAAACCACAGTGACAATTCATTTAATTTTTCAGTCCATCCTATTGTTAAGTAATAATAATAATATGATTTTCCTATAGAGCATTCAAAGATATTTGCCAGCCCCACACATTAACAGCATACAGACTCAAATCCAAAAAGAGGGGTGGGTAATCTCTGACCCTCTGGATATAATGAATGACAATATTCCCTGTTTGGGACTTCTGGGAGTCAAAGTTCAAAACTTCTGAAGCACCACAGACTTCTCACTCCTGTCCAAGAAACTAGTACAGTGCTGTCTTTCTCTGCTAGCTAGGTCCCTGCTGTACTGTCTGGTATTTAAAACAGCAGTCTCTTCCAGCAGGCCTACCCTGGTGACTTTTAAATTGTAATTTTAAATGATTAATTTTAAATGTGTATTGTTTCAATATGTACGGTATGTACCTTGTTTGTTCTTTTAAATGGATGTGTGTGTTTTATCTGATGCTGTTTTTTTTAACTGATGTTGTGTATTTGTTGGCCTCTTGTTGTTCCCAGCCTCAATTCGTGGGGAGAGGCACATAAGAAATTATGATTGATGATTGATGATGATGATGATGACAATGCACACCAAGCCCACAGCTTCTTTGCCTCTCCCAGAAGTTGATCCTTCACCAGGTCCCTGTATGTAGCTCTTCTCACACTTTTCTCAGCAGTAACCCACATGCCAGGATCCTGGAGCAAAGCTCCTAAATGCTCTTAAAGGAGGTGTGTAAGGTTTCATCTTGGAGCACATAGGCTACCTATGTTGCTCTACACCTACCAGCAAGGGCAGTGACAGCTGGAGGGTTCCATTAGAGTGGAATAGTGAATCCATTCCAGATTTTAGACTATAGGTTCAGCATAATCACTTCTGGCACTTTAAAAAAAACTCTTCAAATAATTTTTAAAAACCCAATGTAAATCAGGGTCGACTGCTGTGGAAGCCTAAGGGAGCTGCATTAGTCCCCTAGGAGGCTGTGGAGGGCTGCACGTGCCCCCACCCAAGACAAAACAAAAGTTTGTCCCCAGATACCTCTAAGGCAGGCCTGCAAAACATATGGCCAGGGGGCCACATGCAGCCCACCAAAGGATTTTGGTGGCCCACGAGGATGTGGAAAAACTTCAAGGCTCCTCTGCTGCTCAGCCTTCTTCTGAGGAGAAGAGGCAGAAGGCAGAAGGGCAAATGCTCACCCTGAGAGGCTCCTCTGTTACCTGGCTATCTCATGAGGAGAAGGCTGGGCAACAGAGGAGGAAGAGAGGCAAACACTTGCCCCTCAAGACTCCTCCATTGCTTGACCTTCTCCCGAGGAGAAATTCGGGTGAAGGAGAAAAAGAAAAGCACGGCTCCTCTGCCACTCGGCTTTCTTCTGCTGAGAGGGCCAGGCAGAGGAGGACAACAGAATTAATATTATTATTACTTAATTATTTTTTATTTTTATTATTATTATTATTATTATTATTATTATTATTATTATTATTATTACACTTGTCCCTCCACATTCCCTGTGGTTGGGGCACAGGGCCCCCGTGAATTTGGAAAAACTGCAAATAACAAAAACATTGTTTTTACCCGAGAGAACACGTCTCTAGGAATCTCTAGGTCCTCCAGTGCAACTCTGTGGACAACATCTGCCAGACATTGACCACAGAATTGTGCTGGAGGAGCTACAAATGCTCTGTGGAGTATTCTCTCTAGGAATCTCTAGGTCCTTCAGTGCAACTTTTGGTTAAAGTTGACCACAGAGTGGCACTGGAGGACCTAGATATTCCTAGAGAGAACATATGAATAAAATCTGTGAATAATCAAATCTGCAAAAGTCAAAGCTGCGAATGTGGAGGGACTAGTGTACGTAATTAAAACTTATCTGTGGCCCAAAGAAGTTTAGCCTATTTTAATTTTGGCCCCTGCCTACAGCCAAGTAATGCAGGTTTGCTCTAAGGACTATAGGCACATTTTCAATATGTTTACTGTTTCAAAAAAGGCGTCTCTGGGACATAAATTGCCCCAGGGGGCCCTCAGTGCTGAGAATGCACCCCATGCCCCCAGTGAATATTTTAGAACAATTTTTAAAAAATTAACTTTGCAAAAATTGTTTTTCACCCCTTGGGAGGCCTGGGGAGGTCCAAAAGGCTGAAAATGCCCTATACCACTCCCTAGAGTGCATTTGGGGGCATGTTCGAACTAAAAAAAAGTAAACATATTTTTCATCCTTGGATCCTCAGAACCACAAAAATGGGCCTGAGATGCTGCATGCAGCCCAAGCACCACACTTTTGAAATGTAAAAAAAATGTTTTTGATAATTCTTAACTGAGGCTTGCTTCAGTGAAAAGTACTGATGTAACAAGGCTCTTCTGTTAATATCAGGCTTCTAGTACTATACTAACTGCACTTCAACTGTGTTAATACTGTATTACTAGTATTCAATTACTGTGTTCTAATATTAACATGTACAGAAGCAGGGAAGATATCAAGACTACTTTCTCCATTACTGTATCATCTTTTCTTTCTGGTCACTGAACACTGATAACAAAATTTTAACATACACTTGAAAGACACATTTATAATTCCAATTATAGGAATAATAGACTCTTACCTGGATATCTGAATAAGAAGTAACAACATTCCTAGAAAGAAATAATAATAATTTTATCTATTGGGGGGGAAATTAAATTCTACTTATACCAAATCCTACCAAGTGTGTGCTTAAACACCAAGTGTCTTCAACAGATGTTTCAGTGATTGATTACACACACAGATCAAGCAGTATTATAGTTCAGGAATATATGGCCACAAGAATGGAAGCCCATACTTATGGTATTATTAGACCTTACCTGGGAATTTCTATTTTATTGTGTTTGTGAGAACAAGAAATGACATTACAAACTGCTAGAATGAGCAGCATAGATTCTTTTTATGAGAAAAGGGAAGGCTGTGTACATGGATGGGATGGGTACTTGAATTAATACCTGTGGACTGAAAAACTGAGTAAGATGAAGTACTGAACCTCTATTCAACAATGTCATTATGCTAGCACAAGGTCCACTCTACTAGCAGTTGTACAGTTGCCATCCAATACAGTTACTGATGCAGCTTACAATAGATAGCCCAAGCCCTTGTGCAAGAAGTTCCAGAATCACTTTTGAAAGTTGTACACAACTTTGGACTCAACCACTTTTGCAACAATGTGATCCAGTGAAGCTGTGCTGGTGGGAATTGTCACTCTGTTAGTGTCTTATTGGAATGAGGCCCTGAAGTTAAGGAAAACAGGAGGGTGGTTGAAGAATGGTTTCAGAACCGGCTGAAATGGCTGGTGGGTAAGGAAAATATATGTCTGGGGGGCAATCAGTGTGGTACCAAGTCTGGGTATGAAGCATAGCAACACAGGAATCTACTTATACTAAGTGACAACATTGGTCCATCTTGCTCAATATTTTTCAGTTCTACAGATTCAAAAAACCTACAGATTCTTAAAAAAAAACAAACCCTACAGTCTCCTAGTGTTGAAAAGTAACACATTATGATGCAGGTCAGCAGAGAGACATTTTTGGAAGAAATTCACCAACATGAACACTTACACTGTCAAGTCCTCCACATACGGTCCAAACACTGGATGTTCTCTTACACGAAGCTATTAATCAGAAAAGATAATGCTCATTAGAGATATGAATCAGTCAAAAAACTATTCAAAAACCACAATTTTCCCACAGTACAAAATTTGAAAAAATATTGAAACAACTGTTCACACTACATTTCATTTAAAAATCAGTAAAACTAGTCATAGCTGTTCACCATAAGAATCACATCAGGCAAAGTGGAACAATAAGTTCGTTGTTGTTGTTGTTGTTGTTGTTGTTGTTGTTGTGTGCCTTCAAGTCACTTCTGACTTATGGAGACTCTAAGACTCTGAGAATATGTGACTTGCCCAATGTCACCCAATGGGTTGCCATGGCCAAGCAGGTAATTGAACCCTGGTCTCCAGAGTAGTAGTTCAACACTCAAACCAATATACCATGATGACACCCTCAAAGGATAACAAGAACAGTATATTAGAACAACATGAGAGAGAAAATGCAATCCTCCAGTTCAAGTATCAACATCCATCCTCAACAGGGAGATGTGGGATACAAATAAATAAATAAATAAATAAATAAATAATATTAAGTAGATGCCCTTTAAATGGATTTATGCTACATATTTTGCTTATCCTTGAGCAAATCTAATAACGAAGATGCCTACACAGGATCTGCGTGGCCCCCTAGAAAAAAGATGTTGGTCATTATATATCTCTGTTGAAGCTGATACAACATATGTGGATACATATCTGTTTTTCAAAGCTTGTAACAATGGAAACTGCATACACAATGCAAAAATAATGGCCAGAATCCCATACATTTCAATCTTTTATTGAAACTGTGTTTTAAATACATTTTAACTGTTTTTAGTATTTTAGCTGTTTTAATCATCTTTTCAATGAAGTTGCTGTTTAATTCCTTTCTAATTTTTTAAAAAATTAATGGTTTAGTTGGATCTTTTTAAAATTAGCGTAAGGCTCCTTGGATTCTATTTTGGGAGAAAGCCAGGATTTAAGTGCAATAAATAAATAAATAAATGCAAACAATTAGCAGAGTAAACCATTCTGTAAGTGATTTTGCTTTCTCGGCACTCTTGTGGTAGATATTCAAGCAGTATCTCCCTCCAGTAGCAGATGAGCAGAAAGAAATGGCAGTGATGTCAATGAACAACATGAGGAAAGCCTGCCCATCCATTACTCTCACACTCCACTGCTTGAGCACATGCCTCCTGACATAGGATGTCTGTATCTTCTTTCCTCAAAGGTTGAACTTCTGCTCCTTCTGCCATGGGATCTTTGGAGTCAAGGCAATATATGAGGGGTGACTTGAGAAATCAGCTGTCAAAAAGTCAAAGGAAATATACCTCATATACTGCCTTGTCTGCAAAACCAGGCGTCAATGAAAGCAGGACGTGTAGATACAGCCAGCCTGTATCAAAGTGAGAACCATGAAGTTCAGCATGCTCTTGTGGACAGAGCATGCAAAATGAATATGATCTCAGCCAATGTAATTCCTTTTATGAGACCAGATTGTATTCAAAATTATTGTTCTATACACCAATATTAGGTCATGCAAAACACAAAGATTAACTTACAGGTTGTTTCTTCTGTCCATTTTCATGGCTGAAGGCAAGCAAATCATGAATTTTTTCATTGTAGACTTCGAAATAGCTCATTTCAAGATGATAAGCAATCTAATTTTAAAAAAGCACCAGAAGTTTGGACATATACACTTTTGAATAAAGCTTGTTACTTGATCTCTTAAATACAGCACAGTGGCAGCTACATTTACTTGATGCGATAGCATCAAGGATAGCACCAGAATGTAGAAGGGAATGAAAGAGTCACATGGACTGGGCAAATTGAACAGGACTCTCTCAGTCAGTTGGGTCATGGCTTAAAGAATACCACAAGGTTCTTCATTCTCTTCTCTATGCCACCCTCTCAAGATAAGCAATAAACAAATGAGCTTCTTCGTGTCAGTAACTAGCCACCAGTTCACCCAGCTCCCATGCAATCCCCACAGGATCACTTTCAAAATCCTGCACCTTGCAGACCTCATGACCAGGTGAATAACAACTATATACAACTACAGGTTCATGTTAAAAGGCCCTCCAAAGAACTGAGGCCTAGAAATAGTACAATGGGGATTCCCGGGCAACTATGGGAGATTGTATCATTCATGGAAAACTCGTCAGCACACCAAAATGTACATTGTCAAGTGGAGAAGATATCCCACTCACTAAAATCATTCAGGGCCTCTACAGACTGGTGGGTGGAGTGGGGGTGTGGCAACCAAACGCCGAACACCCCGACTCTGCCTGGATGCCAGCATAATGCCAACCAACTGCCCAGATGGTGGGCAGCACCGAGGCACTTCTGCAGTGCAGCATTTAGACACACTGCACCACAGAAACCCTGAAAAAACACCATGGCAGTGGCAAGGATGGGTTTTGTCTGCTCCCAAAAGGAGTGGCATTTTGCTACTTCTTTTGGAGCTGGAAAAACATCAGATCAGAGCATTGGCATGCGGTTGTCGCGGCCCCGATCTGGCAAACAAGGGGGTGGCAGCAAGCCACCCTATTGGGGTTGTCTGTTTTGCCCCTTAATAAACAAAGGTTCAAAACAAGTTTTTTCACCCACAGTATTGGTAAAATCAACTGCAAATTCTTTTGAAAAATTGATCATTTATTCCTCACAGATCTCTTCATTTGATAACAGAGTCAACAGGATTTTAAATATAGCATGCAAAGATATGAACATTGCAAGGCTGAGCTGTGAACTAAGGAGCATGACACCAGGACTATGAAATTGAGATATGGGTATTTTGCCCTCTTTTCTGCATGCCAGCACTCTTTTTTAATGTTCCATAATATACAGCAGGGGTAGGCAATCTTTCCCCTTTAAGGGCCGAGGGACTTCAGCTCCCAGAAGCCTCAGCCATGTTGGCCAATAGTCCCATGTTGGCCAATAGCTCCTGGGATTCTGGGAGCTGAAGTCCCTCGGCCCTTAAAGGGGAAAGGTTGCCTACCCCTGATATACAGTAATGGTGTTTTGACCCATCCAGTTATTACGTAATTAGCTTGTCCTCTAGATATCATAAAACTGCCCTTTCTACTTGGTACACTAGTAAATAGAAATGGCAGCTTTAAGATCAAACAGTGCATAAGATATTCTTAAGATATCACTAACCAATTTGTGGCTCTTATAATAGCTCACAACATCACAGTAGTATGAAAAACACTGCCCTGAAGGTAGAATATATTTTTATACCAAGTACTCAACCACATACATTTAATAATACATTGGGTCCTTAGTATCTGCTATGGTTTGGTTCCACAACCACTGATGGATACCAAAATCTGTGAATGTCAAGTCCCTTTAAATACAGTGGCATAATAAAATGGTGTCCCTTATATAAAATGGCAAAATCAAGGTTTGCTTTTTGACATTTATATTTTTTTAAAAAAAATAAAGCCATGGATGGTTGAATCTGTGGATAAGGAATCCATGGGATATGGAGAGTACTGTAAAAAATCTACCAACACATTGAAAATGCTAGGACTAGCATAAAACCAGATTTGCATACATTATGTACTTGCATATATGTCCTTTTGAAATAACTGTAGAAGTTGGGTAGTATGTAAGCGCTCCACGTCACATTATTTTTTATCCACAGCAGAATGCACACTTACACCAACTTCCCATCATATATAAACTAACAATCTTTAGCATCCCAGGGAAAGCATGAACTACTTTTAGCAAGTTTGGAGACAAAACCTACTCTCTTTTGAATGATACAAACTGATAAAAAGCTTCAAGACTTTCTTTTTCCATAAGTAAAGAATAGTCCATCACAGATAGGGTCATATTAAAACAATACCTTTTGTATTTCTGCTTCTTCTATTCGATTAAAGAGATCTTCACAGAATCTTGGTATTATTCCTCGTTCATCATTATCAAAGCCCATCATGCTGTAATGACAAATATTTCATGGATAGGTTCATGGTGTTTTGAACTCTACAAAAGCAGATGCTAGCAATTTTTTTAAACCTAACTGATAGGTAGAAGATAACCTATTTTAAAAAACCTATAAACTTAATTAGCAGATGTGTTCTGAAGCATACTGTAAAGTCTAATATGATTTTGAAATCAAGTAGCCAAATTAATTAGGCCAACTAGGAAAAATGTAACTGCTCTCTCCAACTTAGATGCAAGGTAGAGCAACAAAATTCTCATATATTTGTTTGGAAACTTGTTCATGTGTGTATATATATATTTCCAAGAGTACAACAAAATATCTTTAAAAGATAAACAACACATTTACTAACAACACATTTACTATCTCTAACCCTATTACTACATCAGTGTAAGTGGATTCAGATAACTGGGAGCAAAAACTTAAAGTATATCCTGCAGCATACAAACTAAATAAGAGTTGTACCACATTATGTATTATGCTCATTTGTAGCCTTTAGTCACAGAGTAAAGCCTGAAATATCTTTTTGGAACTCCAGAATAAGTAAACAATGGCTGCATCCACACTGTAGAAATAATCTAGTTTGACACCACTTTAACTGTCACAGCTCAGTGCAATGGAATTCTGGGATTTGTAGTTTGTTGTTGTCAGAACTCTTTGACAAAGAAGGCTAAATATCTCACAAAACTACGGTTCTCAGAATTCCACACCGCTGAGCCATGGCAGGTAAAGCAGTATCAAACTGGGTTACTTCTGAAGTGCAGATGCAGCCAATGGTATGCTTAACTGTATGGTTTTGAGACAATCCACACTGAATAATGAATTCTAGTGACAGTGTGATTTCTGGTAATCAAATATCATATTATACCATGTTATAGCCTGCCATAACCCTAGCTACCACTGGACAAAAGTTTGGTTAATACAATTTTCTCCCCAGTTTTTCTCTTTGTGCCTTCAAGTCACCTGTCCATTTATGGCAACCCCATGCCTTTCATAGGGTTTTCTTAGGCAAGGACTACTCAGGGCTGGTTTTGCCAATATATATAGCCTACAGCACCTGGGATTCATTGGCAGTCTCCCGTCAAGTACTAACCAGATCTGATTCTGCTTAGTTTCCAAGATAAGATGGGATCAGGTAGCTATTTGTCTCAAGTTAATTTTCTCCTTACTTGTGTTAGTTTTGGTAAGAATTTCATTCTCTTAAAAATAAAAACAAGGAAAGTGCTAGAAGGCACATATTCAGTGTATCCCAAAAAGCAACAATTTTCAATATAACTTACGTATATGACTTTCCAGAACCAGTCTGTCCATATGCAAAAAGGCAGGTATTGTATCCTTCAAAGGCCCTTTCTAAGAGAGGAACTGCCAAGGACTGATATACCATCTCTTGGCTTGCAAAGTTTGGGCTGTTATCAAATGACCAGAATGAAAAGTCAAAGATGAAACGATATATTTGTTTTGTATTCGGATGGTTTACAACAGTCTCCTGCCCAGACATGGAAATGATCTGGAACGTTTCTTCATTCTGCTCTCTGAATAAAAGGAGAAAGTAAAAATTATTTACAGCAGGTTAAATGTATCAAATTAAAAATGCTCACAATACACTAACAAATCTATATTAATTAAATGTATTGAGCTGGTATTCTAGCAAATTAAGAGTTTTGATTTAATACATTTCTGAGCTATGTCTGAATTGTGCAAAATGAAAAATATACCATTTTATTGCAAGAGACAATAAGCAACCCCCAACACTGACTTCTTTTTATCTTAAATTCTTTCTAAATATTAGTTTTTAAATGCCAAATGGCAATACAGTTGCCCCTCCGTTTTTGCAGACTTCAAGTCCGCATCCCTCGCCAGTTCGCAGGGGCAAACAGAGGTGATTAAAATGGGGTGCATGCCTGTGGCGCATGCCCGCGGGTGCCCACACATGCCCATGGGCTTGTACCACCATTCAAGCCAATAGGCCTTGAATACTGGCATTTTTCCATTTTCACAGGGGGGCGAAGAATGGATCCCCCACGAAAACGGAGGGGCAACTATATGGAAAACAAAGAAGGGGGACATATAGATTCAGAAGAACTGTTGTTTTGAGATACAGTGGGCCCTACTGAATCAATATTCAGAAGCACTATTCTGCTAAGGTTGGTTCCAGGACTCCCCTATGGATACCAAAATCTGTGGATGCTCAAGTCCATTATATACATGGCATAGTAAAATGGCACCCCTTATATAAAATGGATAACAAGGTTTGCTTTTGGGATTTTTAAAAAAATATTTTCGAGCCATAGATGGTTGAATCCATGGATGCAGAACCCATGGATATGGAGTGCTGACTGTATTACACAAACAGTTTATACAAATGATGTCTAAAATAGACCAAAGTAAAAGTAATTCATTAGGACACAGTTTAGGCTCTGATGCAAATATATTTGTAAATATAACAGTAGAACTTACAATAGTGTAACTATACATCTAGGATTATAATTTTCTTGGGGCATATGTTTCTCATATGTCTGATAAAAGTTGTCCCTCCCCATTCGTGGATTTTCAGTCTGCGGTCTCGCTCTTCATGGGGAGGGACAAGCGGCTGTACTTAAAATGGCTGTGTGCGCCTGCACACACAGCATTAGTTTTAATAGGGCTCAAATATTTGCAAGCCGCCATTTTCACGAGGGGGTCCAGAATTGATCCCCCACGAATTGTGATGGGCAACTATACAGTAATTTGATCAGAGAGGAAGAGGGTCTTTTCAGTGGGTGCTCCGAAGCTTTGCAAGTCTCTCCCTCGAAAAGCTAGGATGACCCCCTTCGTCCTCTTCTTCTGACAGCAAATAAAAACATTCTTATTCCAGCAGGCTTTTGGAAACTATGATGTGATTTAACAAAGATTTTTTTACAAAATTAATGAATCTTAGATACATCTTAACTTTGGCATTATCTTTTAATAACTTTTAAATGGTTTTAACTCTACAGATGGTTTTTAAATAACTTTTTATTAGTACTGTTCACTGATATTTGTATAATCTTTAATCTTGTACTATTTTTATTAAGTTATAAGAATTTTATTAAGTTGTAAGAAACCTTGAGTCACATTACTGGGAAAAAGGCAGGATATAAATGATGATGATGGTGATGATGATGATGATGATGATGATACATTGTGCAAGATCAAAGATTGAACTAATTACCAATATAAATTCCAGAATGGTAAGGAAGGAAATTAGATATTTATTTTATAAAATTTCATGCTAGTGCCTGAAAGGAATTTGCAGCATTTTTTTCATACTGACCAGGGTTGGTACCTAAAAATTGGATGAGGGCTTTTAAAGATGTCACAAGCCAATTTTATAGTATGACTATAAAATTGTAAGCAAACTTTCAACCTCTGCAGAATTATTTATCAGACAAACAGTAAAAAAGAAAGGGAAAAAGGAAAGCTGAACAAAATGTTGGTGCCCCAAACTGCAGTTTGTTAGTAGTATTAAAAGGTGCATAATATACACATATAGGCATAATTCTGTTAGTATCACTAGATGCAAAAAGACAAACTACAAGAGGCAAACTACAAGGTCCTAGCACAAGGAAAGATTAATTACTTTTCTCACATTATCTGAAAATACAGGGCCTACTGATATATAAGATCAGGTCCTAATAAGAACATAAGCATCCTTTGAAAAATTGAAAACATATAAAATGAAACACAGTAATCTTTTTATTAGCAAAGCTGGAGATTAACTGTAGGTGGTGCCCAAGAGACCACAAAACCAAATTTGGTAGTATCATACAGTTTGGACAGCGTGTTTTGCTATTGTTTATCTTTGCAAAAGGACATAATAACTTGTACAATTTCATATATAATGCCTAAAAATTGTGGTTACATACCTGCTGGTGAAGGGACGAACTCTGACAGCCACGGTCACTTTACTGTTTTCAATTTTGAAAGGGTCATCTTTAACACACATGTTCTTCTTTGGAGTATCATCTTGCAGCAAAGACGTTTGTTGGATAGATGTGGTATTTTCTTGCAACTTTCCTTTTCTAATACTGTGAGCATATGATCTTATTTCAGGGCACAGTGTCTTATTTTTTACAGTAGGGGTAGTAGTACTCTGAACATACTGAACAGATCCGTTCTGGGGAGCAAATTTAAATCCTTCTGTAATACCTTTTCTTGGCGTCTTCTGTCTTTCCAAATTTTCATTTTTAAGAACCCCACCTTGCAGGCTTACAATTATATTTTCCTTACTGAAATTCCATTCTTCAGTTTGGTTAACAGCAGGTGTCCTATCAGGTTTTGCTGTGGTTAAAAGTGATGATCTATGAAGCCTGTTTTCATTCTCTGAACCAGCACTTATCGTCTTGGGTTTCAGAGGTGTGTAGCTCTTATAACCATTTGAACCATTCTGATTCAAAGGTACATGGCTTTTCATGTCAGGATTTATCTTTACATCCGTGCAGGCTTTAAGTGACTGATGGCCAGTCTTAACAAATGGAGGGTCATTGCTGTTGGTTTTTGCTGGAAATGAAGTTGTGTTACTTTTCTGTAACAGAGACACTGTGTTTTCTCTTCTAACATCATCAGTGTCATTTGTTTTATGCTTCTCAGTAGATCCAGTCCTCAGACGGCGCTGCAATGTCAGTCTTTTTTCTGTGTGTGCATTTTCACCATCGCATGTTGCATTTATACTGGACTGTTCTCTGTTTGTCACAGTTCGTCTTTGGAGTGTCAGCTTGCCTCCAGTTGTAAGGGCAGGTGAGGCATTAGTCAGCTTCTTGCAAGCGGAAAGCACGTAAGTCCTGTTTAATTCTTTAGTCTTATTCAAGGACTGGGAGAGTGAATTCTCTCTCTCACTTTCTGATACATCTGGTGTAAACGGTTTTCCAAACCTGTCTCTAACACAAGCAGTTTCTGGGGGATGCTTTTGTGAAGAACCACCAAGAACACTAATGTGGTTTTGTTTAGGAACAGTATAGATAGGCATTGAGGCATAAAACAAGCTGCAAGTGCAGGACTGAAATTAACTTGTACAAGCCTGTCTTGAAGGATACTGCCAGCTGTTATTTTCTCTATAACACAAGCATAATAATAATAATAATAATAATACATTTTATTTATAGCCCACCTCTCCCTGTGGATCGAGGCGTGTTACTACAAATAGGAATAACAATAAAATACAATATACAATTAAAACTAGATTTCTAAAATGTATAGGATCTGTTTGTTTTTTATAAAAAAAAAATCATTGTTATCCTCCAATGCACATTTTCTTCCTTCGATGAATGCCTATCTGGCATTCACATTCCTATGAGGCAGGACAGATATGCGGAAATAATTTAGAATCAGAGTTGGAAGAGACCCCAAGGGTTATCCAGTCCAACCCCCAGGCATGCAGGAATACACAATCAAAGCACCCCCAAGAGATGGCCATCCAGCCTGTTTAAAAACCTCCAAAGAAGGAGACTTCACCTTTCTCTGAAGGAGCATGTTCCATTGCCAAACAGCTCTTACTGTCAGGAAGTTCTTCCTAATGATTAGGTGGAATGTCTTTTCCTGTAGTTTGGATTTCTATATATGTTTTTTTTTTTTTAATTACATCCTATCCAAGATCCTGCATTGGGAGACATATCATAGTTTTGCACAGGGAGAACTATGACACACATCCCCATCACCCTGCTTTCAGCAGCTGCTGCACTTCCAACACAGCTATTTACTTGCTAGTGGAAGGAGGTGGAGAAGTCCCTAGTTATGTTCCTATAAATGGATGCACAGCAACCTCTGGGACCTCCCAGGAGTCTTCTGGAAGAGGATGTCATATAGCTAGATGCTTCTCCAATGCAACTCCCCCACCTGCTCTCCACCAGGTAGTAAGTAGCCATGTGAGGAGAGGGGCTGCAAGGAGTGAAAAGGTGGATTAGAGGGGAGTTGGACTGCTACCTGATCAGTAAGGGATTTTGACTACCACAATGACCCAATAAGTGAGGGGGGTTGCAGACTGCCAGAAATAGTGCAAATTGAGTTCACTTTTAGGGTTAGGGTTAGGGAATCATGGGAACTGTATTTTATTGTGGCACCAGAGCTCTCTGACAGAGAAGGCTCAATGTCTCAGGAAAAAAAAAACAATTCCCATGATTCCCTAACACTAACCCTAACCCTAAAAGTGGACTCAATTTGCACTATTTCTGGCAGTCTGCAACCCCCCTGAGTTACACAAACCTAAATTGAACTTAACATATGTGTAAATGGCAAACTTCCTCTGAACAAATCTTTCCAAGAAAACCTCATGCCTTAGGGTCACCATGTCAGAAACAACTTGAAGGCTCACAAAACAAACACACCTCATTAACAAGATGTCACCTATTTTATACAAGATGGGGTGTTGTTGTTTTTTAATTATAGGTACATGAAAAGTCACTGGTAAAAAAAGACTGGGTATAAAATAAAATCAAAATTCCGAGAAGATGTATTAAATTGAATCCCTCTTGAGTCTGTAATTGTGTGTTTTGACTGTGTGTCATTTACACTGCAATCCTAGATATGAGTTCAGGAGTTTACAGGGTTGAATTCTTATCCGATTTTTATCAGATAAGAATTCAGCCCTGTAAAGTCCTCCTGAACTTTTATATAGGAGTGCAGTGTAAATGACACTCTGTCAAACACACAAAGATTCATTTTTCGGGGGGGGGGGTAATATTTATTGGATTTATATCCCATCTTTCTCCCAAAGGCAGGATATAAATCCAACATAATAATAAACTAGACTGTGCAATATGTAGAAAGATCTTATAGTACCTTTGAGACTAAATGGAAGAAAGAAATTGGCAGCATGAGCTTTCGTAGACTTCAGTTTACTTTCTCAGATGCATCCCAAGGCATCTGAGGAAGTAGACTGAAGTCTACGAAAGCTCATGCTGCCAATTTCTTTCTTTCAGTTAGTCTCAAAGGTGCTACAGATCCTTTCTACATATTGATCCTAACATGGCTATATCTTTGAATTCTAGACTGTGCGTCGTATCGTTTCAGGAAATTATGAGTATTTATTTTTATAAAAATAATAAATGGACATTCCCTCTCCCCATCACTCTGAGCAATTGGCATTTTGCAAATGAAGACATTGCCGTCATACCTTTAACACTTGTGCAGAGAAGGCACGGCAGACCCCTTTGCCTCTAGTCATCATCAGTGTTAGCTCTGGACATTGCTCAACACCTGAACTACATTTCAGCACTGTTAGTTCTTCATCCTTGACCTCAAGTTACATCACCTTACTTCATTTTCTTGTATGCATACAGAAAACTAAATAACCCACCATTTTGTTTCCAACCAGATATTCCTGGGCAAGAACAGGCTGCAGTAGCGGAAGATAGAGATGAAGCTATGATCATCCTGTTATTTATGTGGAGGCCCAAACTCCAGTAGCTCCATTATGTATGCAGCACCAAAGTCTAGAAAAGTTACTTTTTCGGGCTACAACTCCTAAAGATCCCCAGCAGGTAGGGTCACTGCCACTGATCATTCTGGCTAGGGAGTCTGGGAATTGTAGTCCAAACAAGTACCTTTTCCAAGCACTGCAGCAAACACAAACATACATGCAAACTCCTGAATATCTATATAGCAAGAGCTTCTTGTTGTTGTTGCTGCTGCTGCTGCTGTTGTTGTTGTTGTTGTGCCTTTAGGTCATTTCTGACTAATGGTGACTCTAAGGGGTCATGGGGTTTTCTTGGCAAGATTTGTTCAGAGGAGATTTGCCATGGCCTTCCCCTGAGGCTGAGAGAGTGTGACTTGACCAAGGCCACCCCTAATGTGTTTTATGGCAGGAGTAGCCTGAAGCAAAAGAGAATAGTATAGGCGTAAGCAAAAAAATTAAGAGCACATCTAGAGTCTGTAAAGTCTTGGGGTGGGTTTTTTGAGCACATAATAAAATATAATATCCAAATTTTAGCTCCTTCAAGAACTGTAGGGGAAGGCTAGCAGAATCCCCTGCAGCAAAAGCAAACAGGGTGCATCTACACTGCAGAAATAATGCAGTTTGACACCACTTTTAAGTGCTGTGACGCCATTCTATATGGAATCCTGGGATGTGTAGTTTTACAAGGTCTTCTCTAGCCTTCTCTGCCAAAAGAGTGCCTCACAAAACTACCAACCCCAGGACCCTTTAGGGTGGAGCCCTGGCAGTTAAAGCGGTGTCAAACCGCGTTATTTCTACAGTGTAGACAAAGCCGGGATGGGCAAAACGTAAGCCTCCATCGGAAGCCGCTTGGGGATTTCAGCTCCCATGGACCCCAGCCAGCTAGCCAAGGGAGAGGATTATGGGCTTTGTCATGCAGTGTTGAAGGCCAGCCTTGAACTACTACTAGGAGAGAAAGGGACCAAGACGCCCCCCTCCCAAGAGAGATGGTTCATTCCATAGAGGGGAGTGACCCCTCCCCACTTCGCCACTTACCTCGCCCCAGACAAACAGCCAACAGACACTCAATGCAGAGGCATCGCTCTCTCTCCGTTCGAATGCGGCGCCGCCGCCTCCTATTGGCTGAGGCGGCCGAGGCGAGGGAAGAGGGAAGTGTCGCCACAGGCAAGTTTCAAGAACACCTCCGGTTCCCAAGTGGAGGCGCCTGTGGGTTGTAGAGCCAAGGCAAAGGGAGAGGGAAGGGGCACACTAGACCTACGGGAGCAGAGCAGGACCCTCTTGTGTTTACAGAAGAGGCCAGGCTCTCTCTGGAGGAAGAAGAAGAAGATGTTTTCCTCCCTCTTCCCACATTTTCAGTGGAAAGGGATCTTGTAGCACCATTGAGACTAAGGTCCGAGCCCTTTTTAACTGCCCTGGCTCGGTGCTAGGGAATCCTGGGAATTGTAGTTTGTTGTGGTCCCAGAGTTCTCTCTGACAGAGAAGGCTAAAAAAAAATGCCTCACAAAACTACAGATCCCAGCATCCCTTAGTTTTGAGCCAGGGCAGTTAAAGGGCCCTCAGACTGGATTATTTCTGCAGTGTCTTTTGGACCTAACTGAGGGAAAGAGGCTACTTTCCTACACTTGGGCCTAATCTGCACTGCAGAAATAATCCATTCCCCCCCCCTTTTTTTATTTTAAAGATAATTTTTATTAGAAAATCTAAACAAACAACATATAAACAACCTTTAACTATACATGTATCTATCACCCTAACTTGTAACATACACACATACAGAAATATGTTTAAAACGGCTAAAATACTCAATCAGATATCAGTAACTATTTCTTTTTCTGAGGCAATGAAGACAAATTAGTTGAGCTAAATCCCATCATATCCTTCCTTATTCTATCCTTTTTCTTCTTCTTATACACCTCCTTCCTTCATTTTTTGTTTTCTTGCATCTAATTTCTTTATCCTCCTTTCCAATCTTTCCAACCTTCTTTCTCTCCTTTTTTCCTTCGCCATCTTTCCTATCCTATGTTCTCTAACTTACCTTCTAACCACTTGCTCTTACCTTCTGACAACTTTAACTTATAGTTTGGCCCGCTTTAGCTGCCATGGCTCCATCCTATGGAATCCTGGGATCTGTAGTTCGTTGTGGCACCAGAGCTCCCCTCCTTTTCCAGCCGGGACATGTCCTCCATTTCTGCCTTCCTGTCCAGGAGGGATTCCAAAAGGACCTCCATTTTGCGCATGACTAAGAAGCATCAATTTACCATACATTTATATGAGTGGGTTGGTTTTGGGCTTTTTGTTTTTTATGTGGTCATGTCCTACATTTTTTCTCGAGTGCCATACATTTTGCAGTGCCATTGCAACTAGAGCAGGGGTAGGCAACCTTTCCCCTTTAAGGGCCGAGGGACTTCAGCTCCCAGAATCCCAGGAGCTATTGGCCAACATGGGACTATTGGCCAACATGGCTGAGGCTTCTGGGAGCTGAAGTCCCTCGGCCCTTAAAGGGGAAAGGTTGCCTAGCCCTGAACTAGAGCATCTGGTCACCCTGCTCTGACAGAGGCGGCTAAAGATCTCACAGAACTACAAATCCCAGGATTCCATAGCATTTTGCCATGGCAGTTAAAGAGGTGTCAAACTGCATCAATTCTGCAGCAGAGATTAAGGCCTTTGCCTATACTTCCTCAGATGTCTAGGAGAGCTTATGCTGAACCATCTTTGGCTCAGTTATTCTCACAGTTGCTACAAGTTCCCTTTGCAGAATGATACCACAGACCAACCAGAACACACTGCAGAAATAATCCAGTTTGAGACCGCTTTAACTGTCCTGACTCAGTGCAAGGGAATCCTGGGGATTGTAGTTTATTGGTGGCATCAGGGCTCTCTGACAGAGAAGGCTCAATGTCTTACAAACCTACAGTTTCCAGGATTTCTTAGCACTGAGCCAAGGCAGTTAAAGCAGTATCAAGCTGAATTATTTCTGCAATGTGTCTTGGACCTGAGTTTCAGAGAAAGTGTTCCTCAACAGAAAGTGATTGGACACTGCCAGGAGATGGAGCAAAAAGAGTGCCAGTGGGAATAAGGGACTGGCACTCTAGGGCAGGGGTAGGCAACCTTTCCCCTTTAAGGGCCAAGGGACTTCAGCTCCCAGAAGCCTCAGCCATGTTGGCCAATAGTCCCATGTTGGCCAATAGCTCCTGGGATTCTGGGAGCTGAAGTCCCTTGGCCCTGATCTAAAGGATGAAACAAATAAAACAATGCCAAAGGACTTACAAAATTCCAGCAGGCATAAAGGATGGATCGATGAAAAAGAAGAGGGGGGGCAGTGCTTCCACTGCCCTTTTTAAAATAAGAGTTAAAATACAGTACTTAGATTGATCCGTGGATACGTTGACTTCGTTTCTGGGGGTCGATTATTTGACTAAAATTTCTAGACTTATACAAGTGTATATACAGTACCTCTAACCTGTAAGGCCCTCAATATACTAGAATTTTTTCCCCTTTCTATTTATTATAGGGCAAAGCCTACCAGGAGGCAGCTTCCACCGCAGCTCTGCTTTTTCCAGTATTGCTGTCCTCTGTTCTGTTTTCTAACTCATTTGTATAAAACACAACTAGAATATGTGTGTAGGATCAAGGATAAGCTCACCAAGTAATCTTAGATTTTAATCGTCATGGGTTCCCTACTATGGGTTAATTCAGTGTATTTTTTACAGGATATAAATTGAAGTTTAAATTGAAGTGGATGGATATCTCTGGAACAGTCCACAAAAGTAGAAAATAGGTAGCTGTTTTTAGGGGTTCCCAATCCTAATATACACTAATGTAATAATATCCTATTATTATTATTATTTTGTAATATTTGCATAATCTAGGCCAGATTTACGAAGTAGTCATGCTTTACCTAGGTTAATAAGAATACAGCTCTTTTTTATTACTGAGCTGAGATGTATTCAACATCTTTGTCCTTTCACATTGAGAGTCTTTCCAAAATTATATGGGGGTTTTTTTCTGATACAAAACCCAAAAATGGATAAAGCACGGGTTTTAATTCCACATAGCTAAATAAATAAATATATAAATAAATATGCATTACCTTCTGCTGTGAAACTGGGGCCAAATGCAAGACCTGTGGCATATTATTAGTCTTTAATATTCCACAGGTCTTGCATTTGACCCCTTTCACAGCAAAAATAGTATTTTGTGGCATGAATTTTCATAGATAGCTCACCTCATTTGACTATAGACCAATGGTCTCTTCAAAAGGGAGTGGTGAAATATACCACATTCCTGGTTTCCATTCCACTATATGCATCTGAGGAAGTAGACGGAAGTCTACGAAAGCTCATACTGCCATCTTCTTTATTTCAGTTAGTATCAAAGATGCTACAAGATCTTTCTACATACTGATTCTAGTGGGCAGTACTTGCAGTGAGACTGCTTTATACAGAGTCAAATTATTGGCCCCTCTAATACTGAGATGTTATGGCTCCATTCCTCCGTCCCATCCCAGTTTTTATAATTTGGCGCAGTACTGAAATTTCTCAGATACAGAGCTCTAATAGTTCCCAAGGTATCCTAATGTAATCCATCCTCTCAAGCTACTATGGGAACTGAATTTCAGGGGAGTGTATTCAATTTCTCTAACAGAAACCTCTAACCACCCCACTAAACTACAAATCCCAACATTCCACAGAATTGAGATATGACAGTTAAAGTGGTATCAAAGTGCTATAAATGTCTGGTGTATATCAGCTCCCAACCTTGACCCTTCCTCACTGCTGCTGTTTCTGTCTTCATGTCATACAGATATGAGGCATGCATTGCCATAATTGAAAAGGTGTGTTTATTGCATGTCTCCAAGTCATCTCTGACTCACAGCAACCCTAAGTCAAACCTATCTTGGCAAGATTTGTTGGGTAGCCCATTTATTTGTGGAATGCTGGGTAGCACCTTAATTTGAAGTACACACATTCTTTATTGCTCCTTCTTCACATATTGAAAGTAAGCCTATCAATTTAAGAAGGGTGCTGTCATTCGTTGATTGCAAGATTGGCGGGTTGGCAGTTCAAGGTCCGGGTGCTGCATGATGGGGTGAGCTCCTGTCACTAGTACCAGCTTCTACCAACCTAGCAGTTCGAAAGCATGCAAATGCAAGTAGATAAATAGGTACCACTTCGGTGGGAAGGTAAACAGCGTTCTGTGCAACCATGCTGGCCACATGATCACAGAGTAGTCTCTGACAACGCTGGTTCTTTGGCTTAGTAACGGAGATGAGCACCTCCCCCTTTGGTTGGACACAACTTGACGTCCTTGTCAATGGGGAATATCTTTTAACTTTTTCTTTATATTTTGTATCCAAGTCCAAATTTAAAATGGGTGATGAAAAATATTACTAAATGAACTGCAGTAAATCTATGACAAATGAGAAAAGCAGGATGTTAAAAAGCTTCTCTGACATTTTATAAAAGTGCCAGAATAAAAACATGATAAATCATTTATTATTGCACAGAGATGAACTGAAGCCAAGAAATCTGACATCCTACTGATTTCAAACGCTTGCCTAATTATGCGGTCAAATCCATGGGATTTCAAAGTGTTTAAATGGATTATAGCCAAGGATTTATGGGATTAATTCAGTGTTTAGTACAAGTTGCAAAAGACTTATATTTACAAATACAATACACAGCTTGTTACTTCTGAAAAGTGTTCTTGTCATGTTTTCTGATAATGTCCATGAGGTTGTCACCAGTTACAAGTCCCTTCTGAAACTGTTTATTTCTCTGCTGTTCTCTTCTCTTTTGGTCATGTAAATATGGGGAGTTTAATAACTGGGGTGGGAGAATAGTGCCAGTGGGTTTCACTCGCTTCACAATGTCCCAGAACAGTTTCTTGCTATTGTTATTAATGAGGGTAATTGCCGTTCCATTGTGACCAAGCCGACCTGCTCTTCCAACCTGAGAAAATAAAAACAACAATGCTTAAGGTTGGCCAAATCTTGTAAAACTGAGAAAATTCAATAGTTAATTCTATTTTTTTAAAACAGAACCAGATTTTCAAACAAACCTCCTCATAGTTACATCTGACAATGCCAACCCCACCCACCAAAAAAACTACCACTGCAGCCTGGCAGTACCCCAACCAAAGTACTTAGGGCAGATCAAGCCAGAAATCTCCTGGGAAACCAAGATGACAAAACTGAGGCTGACATCACGAGAAGGCACAACTCACTGGAAAAAACAACAATGCTAGGAAAGGTGGAGGGAAGTAAAAAGAGAGGAAGCAGCATGCTATATAGATGGACGGACTCAAGAAGGTCATGGGTATGAGTTTGCAGGAACTAAGCAGAACAGTGGAGGACAGGGAGTCTTGGAGATGTCTCATCCACAGGATTGCCATAGGTGAAGATCGACTCGGGGACAGTTATTAACAACAAACAACAGATTGGGGCACTAGGAAATGCCTGCAGAACTCTCTTGGTCACAAGGCATATTGAGAACAGGCAGCAGGAGCGATCTTCAGAATCCTGGCACATCTGTTTGTCTCAATGCATGCCATGATTTGGACCATTATCCCCCAGTGCAGTACCTTCGAAACACTTCAGGCTGAAGTGCGGGGCTGCAAAGGTAAATTTTGGGGATCACATTTGGTCATTCACTACTGTAAACATGAATTATCAGCTATTAAGAGATTGTAAGTCAATCTTCAGTCTCACAACTGCTGAACAAGATGCAAGCAATTTTCTATACACACAGAGCTCGTTTCAAATTGCTCCTTTCCACACTTCATTGTACTGATTACCTTTCATTGACTGTAAATGTCAATATTTAGTAACACTATGTAAAGGTTATTTCAGTTTTTCATACAACAGAATATGCAACATCAACTATACAGCCATAAACAAAATTGTTCAACACATTTTAATTGGCCCTGAGATATTTCCATAATAGAGCTCCATGTCAGAACACAGGACCAATTCACAAAATGGTCAGAAGCAGAAATACTACTGATATCTTCTTTTTTTCTACTTTTTCTCAGGGATGGTCTAGTTAAGTTTTTATATACTGTACATCTTTACTTATTATGGGCCTGAGGTATTGAAGCTGGCACATGCACAAAAATGAACTTTATTACCGTATTCTAAAAGATAAAACATCCAGACGTTTGTCAAGAACTGTGCTAGATTCGAAGTTTAGAAAAGTAAAAGGGAGAGTAACACAGGGAAAGATGGGGAAGAATGGAAAGGGAAAAGATAAAAAAGGAAAAGGAAAGGAAATTTTACGAAAAATAATGAAAAGACGTAAGTACAAGGAAGAAATTATATGAAAAATAAAATAGTTCAAGTATATGTGAAAGATGTAAGATCAAAGATGTGATATGAAGATAAATGATATAAGAGGATATCGACTGTATGAGAAATAATGTGTTAGAATAATGAAAATATGTATACTTATGAACATGTTATTGATTGTTAGATTTGCATGATTTATTTAATTAAAATATTATAAACGAAGAATTGTGCCAGATTCAGGAGAGGCCAAAGGCAATCATGAATAAAAACCCAGGATACAAGCCATCAAGCATTATATTATTATTTATTTATTCTACTGATAGCCCACTTTTCTACCAAATGGGATTCAAAGCAGCTTACAACTTAAATGAAAACAGAGCAGTTAAAACAGTATGAAGTACAAAAATTTAAAAAGTGTTAAATAGTATATTCAATTAAAACACTATTTTTAAAACATTAAAATTTAAAACAATGAAAACACTCAAAATATACAATGCATATTAATACAACACACCCAGCTGCACATCACAGGCCTGTTTAAACAAGAAATATTTGCTTGAGAGTAAAAATGATTAAAGGGGGAGGGTGGAGTAGACAAGACAGCCTCTGTCAGGAAGGAATTCCAAAGTCTAAGAGCAGCTACCAAGAAGGCTTTTTCCCGCATCCCCACCAACTGAGCCTTGGAGGGTGGTGGAATAGAGGGAAGGCCCTCCTCTGAAGATTGTAATGCTCAGACAGACTTGTATGGGGAGATACAGGCCTTCAAATAGTGGTTAGAGTGTTGAACAACAACTGGAGACCAGGAGGGAAATAATGGTGCATACGCCCGAGGCACACGTGCAGGGCCACGCGCAGAAGCGTGCACCCATTCAAGCCAAAGGGGCTTGAATATTTGCATTTTTCATTTTCACAGGAGTGTCCAAAATGGATCCCCCCATGAAAATGGAGGGACAACTGTATATGTTAAACAGCATAGGGCACATGACAGAGCCTTGAGAGCCATCACAAGGTACTCAACAGGATCCATCTTTGAAATCCATCCCACCAGGAAGGAATGGAGCCATAGTAAAAGTGACCCCAAGTTCTATCCCAGAGAAAGTGGCCCAGAAGGATATCATGGTTGACGGTATCAAAAGCTGCTGAGAGGTCCAACAGGGACACGTGCACCCTGTCAAGTTTCCTATGTCACTCATCAAGGCAATCAAAGTTGTCTCGATTCCATAGCCAGATCTGAAACCAGACTGAAATAGGTCTATATAATCCATTTCTTCTAGGAACCCATGAAATTGGGAGGCCACAACATATTTCAGAACTGTGCCCAAAAGGAGGAAATTGGGGACATGCCAATAATTTTCTAATAAGGTAGGATTCAGAGAGCTGTTTTTGTTTGTTTTTTTTATGGAAAAGCCTAATCACAGCTTCCTTCAGACAAGAAAGTGCCCTGCCTTGCTAGAGTAAGGTAGTAACCCTACTTTTATACTGCAAAGTGTGGTAAGAAACCTTTAGCCCTTCAGACAGTTTGGACTACAACTCCCATAATTCTTTATGACTGGCCATACTGGTTAGGAATTATTTGTAATTGTTGACTCTCCAGGTATTTTGGATATCCCCACCCTTGTCATACAGGTACACCCAGTAATACTGAAAACACAGACATGTATTTACCTGGTGTACATATTCATCCATACTAGATGGCATGTCAAAATTTACCACCAGCTTAACGTTGACAAGGTCAAGTCCACGTCCAAGGACTCCAGTGCTTACTACAACTTCATATTTCTCTTGGAATAATCCCTAGTGCAAGAAACAGATAAATAATATTTCAGCTCTTTTGAGTGTCTTGCTTCTTGACTGCAAGATAGAAGAAATGAAAAAAAATGTTTTGAATCCATGTAGCCATTTCCCTATTGCTGGGGGGGGGGGGGGGGGAGGAAGCAAAAATTCATGCATTATGTAATTTTTGAGACCTCTTGTCAAACCCTTGGGAGAAAAAAAAAAGGATTTCCAGGAAAGGAGATTAAATCAAGGAAAGTTACAAAGAGGCTAGCAATGAATTCTGAGCACATTTTGGAAATAAAAACAGCAAAAGGGCAATAAACAAAGAGAAAAATCCTAAGCATTTTAACAGAACTGAAGCAAATTCCCAAATTTACTCTCTCAGTTCAAGTTCCTGAAACCCAATTTGCTAGCTGCCACTGTAAACATTCAAGAATAAACTGCATCCACCTAGCAACAACAAAAATTATACAAGGGAATCATTAAAAAAAAAAAGAACTGAAAATAAAACTGCCAATATGCCTTGATACAAACTGATAGTGGAAACCCACTGCACTCATGATTAATAAGAAGGGATGTATGGCTGACAGGGAATCAAACCCTGGTTTCCAGAGTCGTAGTTGTGGCTTGAAACACTACACCACACTGACGACACACTGGGTAACTTTGGGCAAGTCACACAAACTCTGCTCCAGAAAATCCCACAATACATAGTCATAAATAAGAAATTACTTGAAGGCACTCAACAAGAAGATGAAGGGGTTCACTCATAATACAGAAACATGGGGTTACTTCATGGAAGCTGAATGATTCAGGACAAATAAGAGGAAGAATTTATCCACACAGCACAAAAGAGGGCAATTCTCTGCCACAAGATGCACCATTGCCACCAACTTGCTGTCAAAAAAGTATCAAACAAGTTCATGGACTATTTTTGTTGTTGCTATGTGCCCTCAAGTTAGCTTTGACTTACAGTAACCCTATGAAATACTTCCAAGAGACCCTGTTATTAACACAGTTAACTACTAGTCATGATGGCTATATATTATCTCTGTTCTCAAAGGCCTTATGTTTCCAAATACCAGTTACTGCAGAACTAGAACAGGGAAGTGCTATTTATGTCCCTACGGACATCTTGTTGACCATTGTGAACACAGAATGCTAAACTAAATAAAAGGTTTTGTCTGATCCAGAATGACTCTTTTTTACATTAACCACCAAGCTCCAGGAATACTAACCTCTGAATAGCCACTGTTTCAATATCTTCTCTGCACATTGGGCATAGAGGGAGGCAGCTATTTAATGCAGAATATGTTGGATGCATGAAGTTTTTATTTGTTGATCTTGCTGTTATTGTATTTTTTATGCCAAGATGAGAAGAGGTACTTCTAATACTTTCTATCTCATCTGAGAATTTGCTTTGGGTGACTTTGAGCGCTTCGCACCTTCATTAGAGTAACTTGTTAGAAGTTCCCACTTCCGGTTCTGCTTCAGGCAGCAAAATGTCATGGGCCAGCCCTGGCTCTACAATTACTAGAAAAGGTATGCTAAATTACTTCTGTATGCCAGAATTACATGGCAGCAGAATGAACAGGTTTCTGGATCACAGAAACAACTAAATTTTGGGGGAATTATGAAGGTCAGAGGGAGAGCTTTACAACATCTCAGAGGACTGCATGGCACAGAATGTTTATAGACTGAGCCATTAGTTGCAATCCGGAAACACAGGAAAGATTATACTGCCTTTCAGAAACATATGGTAAGGAGCACAAATAATCAAGAATCCAAATCGGTTAGAAAATGAATGTGTCACAGATGTCTACAAACCTGTAATATGGTAGTTCTTTCTATCTGTGATTTATCAGCATGCATGGATATTGTTTGTAAGCCTGTGATTTTATGAACAGCATCACTCAGAAGATCTGCACCCAATTTACACTCCACAAATACCAGCACTGGGGGCTTGAAAAGTTTCTTATCCTAAACAAAGGAAAACATTTTAATTTACTTTTGCATATCAACACAAATACTGGTTTCCAACAGCAGTTCCAGCTCATTTTTATCTTATACAGCACCCCACCCCATTACTTCCGACTGAAAATGATCACTTTATAAAGGCCAATCTGGAACATTACATGCCCCAATTTTGCAATGACAGCAGAGGAGTTCACCAAAGTGGACTGCAATGACGCATTTATACCTCTGTAATGGAGTAGCTTCATTACTAAGCACCAGATCAAAATCTCAACTTCTTTCCCTCCCATTTACAAACATCCATGATTTGTAGAAGCAAAACAAGAGGAATCCCTTCCCATCAATACTAACATTTAATATTTCAAACAGCTTTTTCTTTTTCGAAGGTTCTTCTACCCACAGAATAATCTGGCGAACATTGGAACATGGCAGGTTCTTCTCTCCAACAGTTATTTTCACAGGGTTTTGTAGAAGTTGATTTGCCAGCTGCTCGATACCAAAAGGCATTGTGGCTGACACCAAGAAGGTTTGATGATCTCTGGGGATATTTTCCAAAATATCTAACACCTGCTGCTGGAAACCCATCTTTAACATAGTATCAGCCTTTAAAATAGAGAAAGAGATGAATTAATTAGCATAAGAGTTTCTTTTTATGAACATTGTTGAGAAAATAAATATTCCTTCACATTTACAGCCAATGCATTATATTTGGTGTCATAGATGGCAGGTGAAAACAGTGTGCTACTACAGTTTGACTGCTGGACTGGGACTTGGAAGATAGAGAGGTTCAAGTCCTCACTTAGACATAAAACTGATTTGACGACTTTGGGCCAATTACTCTGTCAGACCTGCCACAGAGTGGTAGTGACAACAAAGCAGGAAAACGAAAAACCACATATACCACCATGAGCTAAAGAGAAGAAAGGCACAATTTAACTAATAAATGAATAGAAATAAAAGCATGGGTAATGACCTTCAAAGCCCTACATGGCTTGGGTCCAGACTGTCTGAAAGACCTTATGTTCCTTTACGCACTAAGCAAATTTTAATATATTTGAGGAGAGGGCTTTCTCTCTCTTCCATCACTACCACACATACATTTAGTGAGTAAACAGAGGAAAATCTTCCCAACAGCTATTCGAAAATTATCAAAATCCCTTCCACAAGAGGCTCCATTGTCTTATTCATATAATCTCTTTCCACCAGCAGGCAAAGAGCTTTTTATTTAGGCAGGCCTTTGGTTCTCACCTTACTGTGGCAGAAGCCTCTTCTGATGGCATGTATTAGGCTTTTATCATTTTTACTACGTTTTACCACATTTTAAAACTTTTAATTTAGCGTTTTTAATATAACTGTTTATTTAATGGTTCTTAAACTTTTGTATCAAACAGGTTTTAGCTGTACTTTGTTTAATGTGTTCTAAGCCATCTAAAGACCCATAGCAAGAGAAATAAGTTATAAATTAAGTAAATATTTTGAGGAACTACTGAAGCACTGTCAGAGTTTGTACATTTGTTTTCAGAGATGCACTTTAATAAGCACAGAATAGACAAAGTTTCCCTGCTAAACAGGGAAAAGCTGTCTTTACATTTACTCTAAGCCCTTTCAGGTTCTGCTGTACAGCATGGTAAGAACAACTCATTGAAAGAAGAGCCCAAAGTGCCCCTTTTCACTTTACAAAAAGCATAGGTTCAAGCTTGGAAAAGTTAAATTTGATGACTACTGGCCATGCTATCAGAGTGACGTTTGGAGCTAGAGTTATCTACTACACTCTGGAAGCTTTTCAATAAAAATGTACATATCTTGCTTACAAAGGCTTATAGTGGAAACAAGCATTGTAGCTGCTGTTTAAGAAATGCTCATCCTCATTTTGATTTCAAGATATAATACAGACTTACCTCATCCACTACAACTATTTTGATATTATGGAGTTGAACAGAGCTTTGCTTTAGAATTTCTAGGAGCCTTCCAGGTGTTGCTATTATAACCTAAGAGAAAAAGTGGGGGAAATAACTTTATACAATAAATAAATGTTTCAAAACACTTATTTAATTAACATATTCATATACCTCCTTATATCATGGGAACTCAAGGAATTATAGAAATAAAATCAATTTAAACAATGTAAACCAATTTAAATGTACAACAATAGAGAATAATTAAAGGCATATTAAACAATTAAACAAGTGTCATTACAATCTTCAACAAACCCACCCACCAATAGGCCAGAGGCAAGAATGACTTTTGTGAACAAAAGCACTCAGTACATAAGTTGCATTTCAGCAGCTAAATTAAGCTACCAGAAAAACCAGATTTAGGTGTGTTTTTACCTCCTAAAGCATGTTCTCTAGTTCTGGCAATCTATTTTGATTCCCAGCCTTCTCCACCCAAATCTTCCTCTTGAAACTCTACAACAGCAGCTAAAGATCCTTTGAAAGCTCAGCTTCCACAGCTGATATGTTCCATCAAAATACCTCAACAAGCTTCTATGACATTTCATTCCAACTGCAGGTAAATTTTTCAAAAACAAGCTTTGCTTTTTAAATTGATTAACTGATGGAAGAATCTAATGGTCACCCTTGTGGTCCATCTGTACAGGTCCTAAGTCCAACCATAATTGGAAAATCTCAATTTAATTATGGTGTATCGGCTACTATGTACAAAAGTTTCCAAATATTTATGTATTTATTTTTCATACGCACACATTATGCCAGCAAATTTCACCTTAACATTTTGTTTCAGACGATGAAGCTGAGGCGGTAATGGCAATCCTCCAACTAAAAGAACCGTTCTCATGTTTGGTAGACCAACCACAAGCTCTTTTGCCTGTCTCTCTATTTGGATAGCCAACTCTCTGGTTGGCGTCAGAATAAGCGCAGATGGTGCTTCTGCCTAAAGCAAGAAAAAAAGGTGGAGGAAGAGTTATAAGTCACCAATCCATGTTCACAAATAAAACTGTCAGCTAAGCAAAACATAAAGAGAGCTGTTGGTTCACGTCAGCAATATCCTTTTCACTCAGAAGTAAGTAGGGATGGCAGCAAATTAGATACTGGGGAAGTCTGCTCCCATTCTGTTCAGCCTTTAAGTCCAAAAATAAGAGCAAGTGGGTGAACTGTTACAAAAATTTTATAAAGACTTATTCACACACCCAAGTGTGAAGTGTTACAGACGTAATGAGATCACTGCCATGTTAAGTGATGGCATATATGTCTGAATGAATCATCAAAGAACTAGAAGTTTTGTATCAGCCAATATCACACCCAATACAATTATCTCCAATAATGTCTATTCACAGATTCTGCTGTGATTCACCATATGCACAATAGCAGCATGCAAGCTCATTTGCTGGCTATGCAGAATTAATCATCCACTACCATTTATTGTTATTTGCATATCATATAATTTACAGCAGAATTGAAAATCAATGGCCAAAGGGTTGCAGGAAGAGGAATCCTTTCCACTACAAACAACCTGTAAAGGCACTTCCTTGGCTGGAAAAACTTGGAGACTGTTTTGGATGTAATACAATATCTTTGTTTAAACACATCCAAGACGGTTAAGACAGTTCAACATCTGGTAGGTGAGGAACAAGAAGAAAGATAACCCAGCAACAATCTATATCTGTATTTGAAAGGACTGGTATAATTTATGCCCTTTTTATGATATTTTTATACAACAACCATGTGGATTTTGCTGCAGATTGTTTGCGTCACTATTGCTATATGTGACACACACAAAGATGGCACAGTTTTAATTCTTTCAACAATTAAACTCTACCTGGGGAATCATCGCCAGTGCTCCTAAATTCATTCTGCCTGTTGATTACCAGCGGCCTCTTGCTCTCATCTCATTAATGTGGCTCAGTAGTGAAAAATGTGTGAGAGTATTTATTTCAAGTGCACAAAATCCTCTTGCTTACACTCACTTTGTACAGTCCACTCAGACTATTCTAACTAGTAGTCCCACTATTCCCACTAGATTAAATAGTTTGCTCATTGGCCAGCTAAATTTCCCTTAGCCTTGAAATTCCCCAGCCGAATAAGAAAAACTGGAGATGTGGTAAAAAGCATGGTAGGAAGGCAGCCATTTGAAATTAAAAGATCTCTCTACTTGCATTAGCCACCTTCTCACTGTTAAAAGCAGCTGTATCTACCACTGTGTTTGCTGTAGCATAGCCCATTCTTCTACTTCACAAGCAGCTCTCCCAGGACCAAATATTTGTTCTAGCAGGTTCCTCAGCCATCCCCAGCCCATTTTTAGAGTACACAGCAAGTTACAGGGGAAAAGAGAACTCATTCCCCCTGCTTCAGTTTACAGCAGCAGAAGCAGCTAAAATCTGTTAACCTAAGCATCCAAAGTTCACCTAAGCATCCAAAGTTTTAAAGATTTTTAAAATCTAAACATTTTCTGCTCTTAAACATCTATATCTATGGTCCCTAATGTACAAAATAATCTTTACTGCTGCTTATGCTCTCTCTCTTGACTGGGACAGTCTTAGAAAATTCTGTAACTCCTTTACATATCCAATCACTGAACTATTTTCCCTGTTATTTTAATCCCTACTTTCAAATCAACAGAATGAAACACAGATCTTAAAAGAAAAACAGCCACCAGAGGATAATTTCTCAAGATTTTAGAATATAACTAAAGTTGTATTTTTTTTCTGGAGTAGCCTCCTTAAATGCCTTCTTTGTTCTCAGGTACACGCATAGGAGAGCGACACACAATTCCCACATCTTTTTGAACAGGTAGGGCTGAACTTTACCTCTCCCATGGCTTTAATTATAACAGGAAGTAGGAAAGCTGCAGTTTTCCCTGAGCCTGTGTCAGCTGTGGCCACAATATCCCTGCCCTGCAATCCAACTGGAATCATCTGCATTTGGACAGGAGTTGGAACTTCATAGCCAGATTTTTTTAAATTGGAGCTCAGAACATCAGGGAAACGACAGTGTTCAAATTCTACTATTGGTCTTGCAGCTCCTTCACCTTGGATAACTATGCCCAGCTGCTGCTTTAAGTTGTCAATCTGTTCATCTTGAAGGCTTGACACAAAGGCATTTTCTTCATAGACGTAAGTATCATTAAGGAAACCAGATGGAGGATCTGCTTTATTAGTACCTGCCAGTTCCAAGTTTTCATTCTCCTCTCTTCTATGTAAAAGGTGTTTGGCTTTACATTCCAAGCTGCACACATCTTCGTCAGTCTTGTCACATATATACTCCCCATAACGGCCACAGACCACACACACTGGTTCCCCAGGCTGTGGCCAGCGTTGTGTTTTACTGAAAGATTTTATGGGCTCCTCCACAAGAGAAAAGTTCTCCACACTGGCATTTGCCAGAACTGATTCCGTAAAGGCCACCGGCGAATCATGAGAGATTTGCAGTTCAGTGTATCCTTCCTCTGGTTTGAATAAATTGGTCTCTGAGGCTGGTATGTCTCTTACATCCAACTTGGCATCTTTGAACTCTGTAACCTTTTCAAATGAAGACTCATCTTGAGAGGACTTATTTTTTTTAGCTACACAGGTCTCCAAATCAACAGCACTCCTCTTGACTTTAAGAGATCTTGGAACGAACATTCTTCAGCAGCCTGTCATGGAATCATAGAACAATTACAACAAATCAAAAATTTGACATGCTTCAGGCAGGTATGGCAGAAAGCTCAAAGACAGATTCATCCATTCTTTCAGAACAGTTTTCTTACTTTCATTAAATATCCCAGGACATATACACTGTGGATGATGTCCCCATTCTAATTCCATTTACTTTCTGTTGGAAAAAAAGGCCTGCCCTAGACCTAAAATGGCCCGGGTGGGTCATAACATGGCAAAATTGTCCCCCAAGAACCCTAGGGAGCCTTGAAGAGGCCTGTTGATAAAAAAAAAATAATTGGGAAGAACTGTTCTTTTTTGGGGGGGGGGTAAGCAGAGTGAGTGTAGTGCACCATGAGATCCTGAAGGGCCAGTGTGGCTCCCCCAATGTCATTCACCCTCTTTTTAACACCACCCAAAAGTTGTGGCCATCACTTCATCTAGCTGTAACAAAACTATAATTTTAAAACATACTGTGTGAAATAATCTCTCTTATTATTTGTCCTGATTGCCTCATAGTTCAGCTTCCAGTAGGTAAGTACTGTTTCTGGAAATATTTCCCCACTCCACTTCCTTCATACTATGTAATTTAGAATATGTTAACATCACCAATACAGGATTTACTGTGATGGCTGCTCAGAAACTCTAGCTCTCATGAGAATTTCATTGTTTCACCTTTTTTTTCTAGATATCATTCGCTTAAACTTCAGCACAGAATTGTCCCAGTATCTGTATCTCTCGTTTCATGGCCACTATTTATAGATCTAGTTGACCACTAAAAACCTTACAGAATTAAGCAAATTGTTCTAAAATTGATTATTCATCCTCTTTACCCCACTCAAATATTCAGGATTAAAAGGTTATTCCCTTCTGAAAATACCATCATTGCATCAAATTAATATGTTTTGTGTCCCCCACCACAACATACCCTTTTCTAAGTATCAGCCCAGTTTCATACTGGATTTCTTTCAGGGGAAAGAAAAAAGTACAGAAGCAGAATTATTTTACAGAACCTATCACATAATATAAAATATATGGTGATTGTAATTTAGTGTGTTTGATACTACAGGTATCCTCTTTGAGCCTTTGGAACAGGAGAAGCTCTAAACCTTGAACAAATAAATAACCAATGATGTGGTGTGGTCCCTGTAATTTCCATCTTCTTCACTAGTTGTCTTTTTCTACAGTGTTAAAAATATAAAATTCTAGCTGTCCAAACATACCTGAAGTGCTCTAGTCACTCTACATCAGACAATCCAGCCCACTACAATTCAGCATAAAGTAGTCAGTGTCCTGTCCAAAAAAACAAGGATCATAATCAAAAAGAGAATCCTGTGTCCTTAATATTGCCCAAATCTTATTTTCAGTAAGAGAGAGGGAGGAAAGTCATTCTATCCTGCAGGTACCCTTACTTTACCAGTGTTGTCTGAGTTGCTGTTGATAGCATTTAGTACAACATATATGCTTTTTATCCATTTATTTCTGCATTGCATTTTGGCTAGAAATCCCTCCCCCCACAGCTCACAGTTTAACATGTTCTAAGCACTTTAGAAGCTTAAAACAGTTTTCAGCTGTATAGCATAACTGTATGCATAGTTAAGTGGCCATGCAATAGAAATAAATAAATAAGAGTGAAGTTGACACATCTGTAAATCTGTTTTCATGAGCTTCATTCGCTTGGGCCAAAATAATAAAGATCAGCCTACATGGAACAGTAGTATGAGTCCTAGACTAGGACTCTGGAGACCAGGGTTCAAATCCCACTTGGCCATGGAAATCCACTTTGGACAAATCACACTCTTTGCCTCAGAGGAAGGCAAACACAAACCCCTCTAAACAAATTCTGACAAGAAAATCCATTGATATTAGGACTGCCACAAGTGGGAAATGGCTTGAAGACACACTATGGGCCTCTGTAGACCAGCCCTGGAGGCTGAGATGGGGTGGGGCAGCTGCACAGCAGCTGCCCCAACTCCACACCGATGCCGTCCTGACGCCACATGCCATTACGCATGGCACATGGATGGCATCAGGATGCCCTTCCGGCACATCATTTTGTCACGCTGCGTCGGAAAAGGTGCTGAAGAGCCACTCGTCTGCATAGCCCCTATGAAAAAGAGCCTTAAACCAGTTTTTGATTGTGGCACATCTAAGCTTTCGTGAACTGGAGTCCACTTCACCAGATGCAAGAAGAATTACAGACTGGGTTTCCGTTATCTGGAATTCCAAAATCCAAAATATTCCAAAAACAAACGTTTTCATGGGAAACTGAGATAGTGACACCTTTGCTTTCTGATGGTTCAATGTACACAAACTTTGGTTCATGCACAAAATTATTTTTAAAATATTATACAAAATGAACTCCAGGTTCTGTGTATAAGGTGTACAGGAAACAGAAACAAATGTTATATCCCGCCTCTCTGTAAAATACAACCAAGGTGGCTTACAAGATAAAACAAACAATCCCATCCCCCAGTAGCCCACTCCCCCTAAAATACAATTAAAAAACTATAAAAACATACTTCAAAATTACAAAAACAATTAAATAGCTACAATGAAAATCAAGAACAGGCATAACTATTTTTGGTGGCCGGTTACCTACTCAGGAAAGGCCTGCCAGAAGAGATCCATCCTAACAGCTATTTTAAAGCTGTTTAAGGTGGTCAAGTGATGGATCTTATCCGGCAGGCCATTCCAAAGTCTGAGAGCGATAGCCGAAAAGGTCTTCTGGGCAGTTGCAGATAATCTAGTTTTTATAGGTTGCAGTAAATGTTGTGTTTAGACATGGGTCCCATCTCCAATATATCTCATAAGTACGTGTATGAAAGCCAGTGTAGTGTACTGGTTTGAGTGTTGGACTCTAACGCTGAAGACCAGGGTTCAATTTCCAGCTTGAGCACTGGGAGACCTTTGGCAAGTCACACAGTCTCAGCCTCAGAGCATGGCAACGGCAAACCTCTTCTGAAGAAACTTGCCAAGAAAACCCCAAGACAGGGTCTCCTTAGGGTCGCCGTAAGTCGGAAATGACTTGAAGGCACACAACATAGGATGACGAAATGTCCACATATCCAGACATTCAAGGAAAAATGTGGGACATGAGCAAATAAAACCTAAAAACACTCATATAAATGGAAACTCATGCTTCTTGGTCATGCTCAAAATGGAGGACATTGAGGAATTCCTCCAGAACAGTGATTCCCAACTTTTGGTCCTCCAGATATAATTTGGACTTCAGGTCCCAGAATTCCTGACAGTTGGCCAAGCTGTCGGGGGATTCTGGGAGTTGAAGTCCAAAAGAACTGAAAGACAAAAGTTTGGGAACCACTGCTCCAGAAGGTTGAAATGGAGGACATGTCCCTGAAAAGGAGGACCTCTGGGCACCCTGACACACAACAACAACAACACAAAACAGAGGCATTACACATTGGATCCCACTGTGGGAGAAAGGAGGGATATAAATCCTTGAAATAAATAAAATACAGTACATTTCAGATAAGGGAGACTCAACCTGTGTCTACAATTATTTTTGGGCACATACAGGTAGAGTTGTGTGTGACACAGGTGTAAAAAGAGAGGGAGAGGGAGAGGGAAAGGGAAATAATCCTGGCAGAAAAACAAAATGTCCACTCACTCCAGCAGAGAAGCCTCCCAAGGCACTCATCCCAGCGTTCTATCCGCTTCCCGACAGCTTGGACCTCTTGCTACTTCCGCCTGCCATCTCCTGCGACCGCTCTAGGCGTTCACTCTCAACTCGGATTCCACCCTTTGCTCTCCTAAGGAGCCGTTTGCGCGTACTCTGCACACACACCTCACACTTCCGGTTCCTCTTCGACTTTGCGGGGTAACAATACCCGCAAACAGGAGATAAACGCCTCCTGAGTCATAGCCGGTGTTGCTGTTGTGTGCCTTCGAGTCGTCTCCGACTTATGGCGACCCCAAGGCGAATTTCTCATGGGTTTTTCTTGGCAAGTTTCCTCAGACAGGGTTTGCCATGGCCACTCTCTGAGGCTGAGAGAGTGTGACATGCACAAGGTCACCCAGTGAGGTTCCATAGCCCAGCCAGGATTTGAACCCTGGTCTCCAGAGTCATAGTTCAACACTGAAACCACTACACCACGCTGAGACTTCCTTTCACCATATAACAAAATACAGTAATATCCAGAATATCCACAAAAGAGTGATACCTTTATTGAATATATTTATTTAATGTATCATGTATTTTGTGTCTTAGGGTTGGCCGGGCAAAGGTATCACTCTTATGTGGATTTGGGGTCTTGTGGTAGTATAAAGCAATGTTTTGTTCCCTGGATAAGTCTGGCTTTTTTTATTCTTATTCTCATTATTTTCCTCATAAGAAGAAAGTTAAATCTCTCCCCTTTTCAAGGGGTGAGTTTAATTTGTTGAGAAATGAAAATTACAAGGAAAATGCACTTTTTCCAACTTTCCAACTCTTTTCAATTCAACTCTTAACGTGGAATTGGCAGAAAATAAATGAATATATAAAACGAAGCGCGTTTGTAACATGAAAGTGAGAAGAAACAGCAGAAAAAGGAATGCTTATTTAGGCAAATAAAGGAAAAAAAATATTAGTAGTTAGGAGACTGGCTGTTCAGCCCTATGGAGTTTATTGGGAAGATTCCCCGCTGTGTTCAATAGGGGCCTTTGCAGACTGCCAGAAATAGTGCAAATTGAGTCCACTTTAACTCACAGTGCTAGGGAATCATGGGAACTGTAGTTTATTGTGGCACCAGAGCTCTCTGACAGAGAAGGCTGAATGTCTCAGAAAAAAATACAATTCCCATGATTCCCTAGCACTAGGTCAGGGCAGTGCCTCAATTTAATGTGCACTATTTCTGGCAGTCTGCAAAGTAAGCTCCTTCATAGTAATTCCTGTGTGTTTTCCACCTAATCTTGGTCCTAGGTGTGGAAATCGCCACTAATTGTAGACCTGAACCAGCAGTCAACAAAATATTAAGATTGTAAATAAGCAATAATGTGTAGCAGTCTGAGTGTTGGACAAAGATTCTGGAGACCATGATTCCAATCCCAGCTTGGCCATGGAAACCCACTGGGTGACCT
>CM034706.1:155758654-155769126 GCA_020142125.1 Phrynosoma platyrhinos
CCCCCCCCCAAAAAAAAGAAAAAAAAAAGGTCTGGGATTCTTGCCTTTCTGGGTTGGTGAATCATGTGTGTGTGAATGTGAACCATCATCTATCCTCTGGGGAAATGTGTCAGGAAAAAGCACCAGGCCTATCTATCTATCTATCTATCTATGTGAGGGTGACCAGATGTCCTCACCCTAAAGGAGGACAAGGCACCGCCAAAGGGAGGAGGACCACCTTCCAGGAGAAAAGGAGGACAGGACCGAAGAAAAGCTCAAAACACTCCTGTCAAGGTAAAGCCAAGCTTCTTAGTCAGGCCCAAAATGGAGGACCTTATGGAAATTCTTCCAGGGCAGAGAAGGTCGAAATTGGAGGATGTGTCCTGGAAAAGGAGGACCTCTGGTCACCCTATGTGTGTGTGTGTGTCTCTGGACAGTAAGGGATGTATATATAGAACAATGACTTTGGTTTCTTTTCAGTGGTATGCTGTCAGATTGTGCCTATTTGGTTTGTGCAATGCAGTGAAAATACAGGACTTCCAATGCAGTGGAGATAGATAGATAGATGAATTATATATATATATATATATATATATACACACACACACACACACACACACATATATATATAATAAATAGTGATCCCCTTCCCTTCCCTCCTTTCTTTTTTCTCTTCCACCTCATAAAATAGACAGCCGTTGTGGGTTTTTTCCATTTGAGAGCTGGCCCAGAAAGCAGACAGAAAAACAGAGAGCTCTTAGGTTCTGGCGGGTGCGAGGAAGCCTGCAGTCATTTGAGGAAGGGATGGGATAAGTGAGAAAGAGAGGCTCCTGGGAGAGAGGATTTCATGCCACTTGTCACCCTTCATAAGCCAGGGCAGGCTTCCCCTCTTGTCTGGATGCATAAAGAGGATTCCTTGAAGGCGCTTGGAAAGGTGAGAGGCTGCCATGGTGCTGACAAGCTCTCAGGCCTTGTAGAGAGAGCAAACCTTGTCACTCTACGGTAGATAGGTTAGTCTCAAGGATATTTAATTGGACAAACTGCATATTTGTGTTTTTAAAATGCAGTGAGCCCTTGGTATCCACTGGGGTTTGGTATCCATGGGATCCCCTATGGGTAACAAAATTTGTGGATGTTCAAGTCCCATTATAGACAATGGCCTAGTAAAAGGGAGTCCCTTATATAAAATGGCAAAATCAAGGTTTGCTTTTTGGAATTTATGTATTTTTGGAATATTTTCAAGCCGTGGATGTTTGAATCCGTGGATAAAGAATCCGTGAATGCATAGGACTGACTGTAGTTCTCTATAAAGGTATGTGTGTGTGTGACATGTCATTGTAACTTGAGGAGAGGTGGGAAAGAAATAGTACTGCTACTACTACTACTACTACTACTACTAATAATAATAATAATAATTGTAACTGACATTTACTCAAAATGTTTTCCCAATTGCGAGGTTGCCTGAAGTAGGAATCCGTATCTTTTTCCAAAAGAGAGGTTATTGAAAAAAGATTTTCCCCAAAAGACAGGTTGTTGAAGTAGCAATCCATTTTCCTCCCTGAAAAATAACAAGAAGAGTTTCTCCTCCTACTTGCAGTTCTGCAACTGTTGCAGTTGAAACCAAAGGGTTGTTGCATATAGTAACAGGGAAAAACTGTGTCTGACTCCTGTTTTGTTCTTAAACTGACCAATTTGGAAACTGTCAGTACAAAGGTTTCAAAGTGCCTTTCAGTTGGTTGGCCTTAATCATCCTCATGGTATGCAGGTTACTCATAGTGTGAGAAGCATGGACTATATGAGTCGTTTATATTGTACTTGGCCATCAAAACGATTGTTGTTATTTTTACTCAGGAAGCTGCATAATACTCTTGAATGCTTTGCAAACCAGTAATTTTTCAGTGTGTCTGTAGTTATTGTACAAATGCTGATGTGCTGAAAATCTGACAAAGACTTGGCTGTGGGAAATTTCAGAAATGGTATAACCTTTTTTCTGTAACATTTAATTCTTCAGATATAATCATGAAAATAGTATAATTAGCACTGTGAAGGTGTTGCAGTCATTCTTGTCTGATAATCAAGCAAAACAGCATTCCTGCATTTTCAGCTCCAGGTCAGCAAAAAAGATTACAGTAGTGAAGTAGAGAGAAATCTGGTGATGATCTGAATGTGTGAGCAAGTTCTAAGGCAGCACTTTCTGTCCTATTCTTATTTTAAGTGGAACTTATTTTAAGTACACCTTGATATAGAATCGGCTTGAAGAAATGTATGCCTTTTTCTAGGCATGTAAGGAAAAAGAAGCATTGGTCTGAGAAAACAAAACAAAAGAGTTATCTGCTAAAATTCTAACATGATGTTGGCAACAACAGCATGTAGAATAATGTATAACTGTGAAGTGCTTTAAATTGTGATCCGGCTCCAAGTTAACACAGAAAGAGAATAGGAAATAGTACCTAATACTTACAAAAGACAAAAGACTGAAATATATTATCTTCTTTCAAAGGAGCAGAACTTTGGACTTTTGTCTTCGGCTGAAAAGACAGTTCTGACAGCTTCACTGTGTTAATCTGGAAAGATGAATAACATTTTCACAAAGTAAAAAAAGATGTTGTTAGAATCGAATAACATCTTCACAAAGAGAACCATGGTTTGTACATACTATCAAGGTATAACAAACCATTATCACAGTGCTAATATAGCTTTTGGGCTTATGTCTCAATATTAAAGCTAATATCTGAAGTGACTATTCCTGTGAACAATCCTTTGCCTCACCCTCGAGTTGGAACTGCTACTGGCAAAGAAGTGACTTATTTTGTTCCATTTATTTACTAGTTACTTTATATCGTGCCATTCCTCCAGTGGACTTGGGGGAGCTGTAGATGGTTCTTCTCCTCAGCACAGGTAATCTACACTGTAGAAATAATGCACTTTGTCACCACTTTTACAGCCATGGCTCCTTCCCACAAAATCCTGGGGTTTGTAGTTTTGTGAGGCACCAGCACTCTTGCAGAGAAGACTAAAGATCTTGAAAGCTACAAATCAACAACACCTAAAGTGGTGTCAAACTACATTATTTCAAAAGTGTAGATCCACCCTACTTTATCCTCACAACTGTGCCCCAGAGTCACCAATAAGCTTCACCTTTCAGTGGGAATGTGAACATGTCTCTCTGTTTACCATCCAATATGCCACGCTCTTCTTGTTTTTGTTCCATCATTTATGTAACCAGAATACTCACAAGCACAATAATTTCCTTGGGAGTAGAAAGTTCTTAGGCTTATTTTTATGCTGAAAAAGTGGTTTCCTCCAAGAGCTGCATGTCTTGCATCTGTAGTATCAAACATGAACCTCAAGTCCTTTATCAGCCCCTTTAGGCATTCATTGTCACCCACGGTGTCAGTACTACTTTATGCCATAACGTCAACCTGTGAATGCCTGTTATAGGGATGAACAATTTGTGCTCTCCATACATTTTTGGGATTGCTGATTCCATCAGCTCTAGCTAGTTGTGAGGGATGTTGGGAGTTGCAGTAGATACCCTGGCATATTTCCTAATAAATTGCTTCACTTTTAAGGAGCCACAGGGGCTTGGTTTTCTTTGTATGTTGAAAGCAGAAATAGTTAATCTTAGGCCAAGATGGGCAACTACTTCTTTCTTTTTGTTGAGGGCTGCATTCTGTTGAAGGTAATCTGTTTCATCTTGTGATGTGCAGAAATGAAGCCAGTAGTTGGGGACCAAAACTTCTCTGTCCCCAAACTGGGTTTGAAATTACTAGCCAAATTTACCCCTTTTATTCTTTCATTTTGTTACCATTCTCTATGCTTGCCCCTTTCCCTACCTCCCTTCCTAGCAAGCTGTTGAGGATAGAGCAGATCACTCTTATGGATCATGTGTAGAGAGCTTTTGAAATTAGGTTGAGGGTCACAGGTTTTTGACCCCTGTCTCAGGCCATACAGCTAAACTTCATGGTATCTTCATGTATGATGTTTAAGTTTCTTTTTAATGAAATGAATGATCCACACAAGCAGACTATCTCCATCCTGTCAAGTGTTATGCCAGTCTTTTCCATGCTGAGTCCTTTTCATCTTTCATAGTTCTCAATGAAACTCTCAACTTGCTAATCTTAATTCAATTGGCCTCTTGAAAAGGGCTCACTCCACACCTAGCTTCTCTCTTCATGCAGTCTGTGTCTCAGATATCCCATCTGTTAATAGCATTGTTTAGAATACCAGAATGAAATAACCACAAAACTTGTGGTAATTGCAGAATGAAACAATGTAATGTATGAGCAGAAGTGATTGCAAGGTATGGTAGCATGATACCTCTTTGGCAGGGCTAATGAGAGGTGGAGGTGGCTGATATAAATTACTGGGGTCTGATAGCCTGGTTTTTGTCTCTCCCAGTAATATCATTATGTGACAATAGTTTTTGATATCCATTGAAAAATTGGTGCGTTTCTAAGAAAACAATAATGATATACAAAATGATGTATTACAAATTGCTAGAGATTTTTCACTGGTCTACCATTTCTGCATGAGAGAGCAGAACTAGGGTGAAGTAAAAAGGAAAGGAAGCTATGGGTGAGCCAAGGGATGCAGTAGTGGTGGCAAGGGGTAAAAGCAGAAAGAGCAGGCAGGCAGTATCTGAAGAAGCCACTGGTAAAATGCAAGACCTGTGATTACAGTAGTTTCTGGAAGAAGAGACTGGGGGCAGTCAGCCCACTGTGGCTTCAGCTGCCCAAAGGAGGGTCAAGGAGAAGCAAGGAGGAACAGTAACAGCATCATCTAGTTCCACAGCCTGAATGAACTACCTATCCCATTCTTTACCAACTCCTCTGCTTCCAAGAGCAGCTCTTGAACAACTCCTGGCTGCCCAGATTGGCTGCCAAGGGGCACATCACATGGGTAAGTGCAGCCTCTGTGTGTGGGTCAAACAGCAGGGTCAATAGGGTCAGAAAAGGGTTGTCTGCATTTAGAACATCTTAGGTTTAATTCTGCAGTCCTGTACACACTTCCTTGGGAGTAAATCCTGTTGAATGTAACAGAGCTTACTGCTGAAAGGACAGTACAAATCACCCAGCTACTGTGTCCCTACATATGTCTTTAGGATTACCATAGCTTGTTGGCTGCATCAGACCAGTAGTGGAATTCAAGCATCCTGGTTCAAAGAGTTATCTCCACAGTTATTTGTCTGCTGTAATATTTTGTTCAACAGGATTATGAGGGCGCACATTAGGGTGCATTTGTGTGTGTGTTTATTTTATCATTTCAATAAGATCCCAGCTCCAGGGGTTCTTAGATGAGATGGACTGATCTATTTCAAACCCATTTGGGGACAGAGAGGTTCTGGTCATCTTAACAGATGACATTCGTTGAGAATTGGACCAAGGGAATGTGTCCCTGTTGGTTCTGCTGGGCTCTTTGGTAACTTTTGATACCAACAGTTAGGCTGGGACTTGGGAAAGCTGTTTTACAATTACTCCTATCTTGCTAGCAAGCATAGAAGGTAGTACTGGGGAGGGTGTTCCTATTCTGTAACCTGACCATAAATCTGTGGGTTCTCACAGTTGTATCCTATCCTGGGAGATGTTGCCCATAGTTTGCAGGTTTGGTTCCATTAGTATGCTGCTGCTGTCCAGCTCCACTTTTTTCCACCAAATTCTTGGGAAATGTTGGTGCTTTTGTTTGTTTGTTTGCTTTTTTGTAAACTAGTGTATGACATCAATTATGGATGAGAAGGAACAAATTGAAGCTAATCCAGGCATGACAGAAGTGTTCCTGAAAGATGGGTTCCATTCTTGAGAAAAAGGAGGAATAAATTAAACAAACAAAGGTAGATCGGGGAAGAGGGTTTCACCCTGTTCTGGAGGAAGTAACACTCCCTTTGAGGACTCAGGTTTGTATTCCTGATTTAATTGTGAACCTGGATGCTCAGGTTTCTGTGATGCACAGGAGTTGCACAGTTAAAGCTAATATACTAATTGTGCACCTGTTTCAGGAGATGGCTGATATTGCCATGGTGGAATAGGGCTTAGTGACACCTTGTTGAGGTTACTGTAATGTGCTTCATGTGGGGCTCCCTTTCAGGGCTGTTTGAAAAGTTTAGTTCACAGAGCTGCAGCCACACTGTTAATAGGGACAGGTTATAGGGATCAAACAAATCCCTTTTTACAACAGTTTATGGGCTCTTTCTAGGCACAATTCAAAGTGCTGATTATATATAAAACTAACATTCTATGGCCCACATTCATACTGTATCCTGCAGTAGGGGTATGTCTGAGATTTTTTGAAGTTTTGCGTCTTAGGTACAGAACACACTGCTGAAATAATCTAGTTTGAGACTGCTTTAACTGCCTGGCTCAGTGCTAGGGAATCATGGAAATTGCAGTTTACTGTAGCACCAGAGCTCTCTGACAGAGAAGGCTAATTGTCTCACAGAACTACAGATCCCAGAATTCCCTAGGGCAGTTAAAGCAGTCTCAAACTGTATTATTTCTGCAACGTGTTATGGACCTTAGTCTTACCACTTACAGGAACACCTGATGAGAATGTGCCAGGGGCTTTCTACATGGCTGAAGGACAGACTAGGGGGGGTTGCAGACTGCCAGAAATAGTGCAAATTGTGTCTACTTTTAGGGTTAGGGTTAGTGCTAGGGAATCATGGGAATTGTTTTTTTCTGAGACATTGAACCTTCTCTGTTGGTGAGCTCTGGTGCCACAATAAAATACAGTTTCCATGATTCCCTAACCCTAACCCTAAAAGTGGACTCAATTTGCACTATTTCTGGCAGTCTGTAACCCCCCTAGCTCTCTTATTTTGTTATCCTGTCAGCCTGTTTATTCAAACAAGCTTTTGAGAACCGTTTTACAAAGAAAGGGCTTATATTAGTGTATTATTTTTTTTAAAAAAATTGTTATCGTTTGTCTTTTAATGAGTATTTTTAAATTCCTTCTTCCTATCCTTTCATAGGCAGGTGAAGGCCTTTTTGTTTTGGTAAGACTTTCAGACAAAGTTGTGGGGAAGGCAGTCTTTCAGAATGTGCTGTATTGTCATATTTGTTGTTACTCTATTAAATGGTTTGGGCTAAGCTGGTGTCCATTTTATTGATAGTTTAATGATATTTTTAACTAATGTAGGATGTAAAGTGTTTTTGCTGTATATGTTTTAACTTTTGTAAGCTACTAAATAGTTACATAGCATTTTTAAAATAGTGTTTTAAATGGTTTTATTTATATGTTGTTTTTACTTTCTCTGTATTCTGTAAATTGTTTTGAATCTGGCTTTGGGAAAGAGGCAGGCTATAAACAAACAAATGCAACACTATAAAATAAAATAAAAAAGGATTTAACTTAGAAATGCAGATCCTTCAAATATATACATACTGTTAACTATAAATTAACTCATAAGTCTAGGGAAGGTTGTGGGGTCAAAATTGTGGCTCATAACCCATGGATAAGTCGAGGGTTAAACTTGGGAGCAATATGCCAAAGGATCCAAACAATGAAGCAAAGGAAAACAATGCCAAAAAACTTACAAAATCACAGCAGGCATAACTGTTTGTGCTCACAATAAAGGTCGGATGGATAAGAGAGTAGAGATTCAGTACTTCCAGGACAGATTTTACCTCTCACCAGGGAATAGTTCCTTTTAAAATAATCATTAAAGTACTGTATGTACAGTACTTACACTGACCCATGGATAAGTCGACTCAGGTTTTTTTGGGTCCATTTTTAAACTAAAATTTCTAGACTTACATGAAAATATACAGTAAATAGCAGCTTCAATATTACATTAAATATTTAGTTTGTTATCATGAATATTTTAAACAGCTCCAATAAGATAGTTGTGAATATGTATTATAACACATCATAATATTTGAGGGTGTAGTCTCAGTGTATAACTATCACCACAAGATCTGCTTAGTCTAGTTTGTTAATCTGGAAATTGTTTCCATTAACAAATATTTAAACTTGTCATTTTGCCTTAAAAGTAATGGTTAAAGATTAATTGGCTAAACAACTACAACAAAGCTACTGTACAGTACAGCAGAACTGCATATAAGATTTCTTTGAGTTTAGTGGTAATGGACAGGATAAAATTATTGCCATGCCCAGCCTCCTCAAAGACAGCGAAAGGCAAATCTTGCCTCAATAGGAGGGCCTTCTCATCCCTGCCCCAGAATATTCAGTCTAACTATGAAAGGCTTAATGCCTTCTCCAACCAAAGCTGAGTGGCTTAGTGTACCACGTTGGTGGCACTATTTTGATTCTGTCTGCCCCTCTTTTGGGCGATGCCAACATGGACATGACTCTAGGTCTCAGACTGGCAGCACAGTGGTGGCTGCAGTGTGATGTTGCTCCTTCTTGAGCCAAACAGGAGGTTAAATCATTTACCTTTTCCTTATGGGGCTATACTTATGATCCTGGCATATATCACTAGTAGTGTAGCGATGTGGTGTTAGAATCTTAGGGGGGTTGCAGACTGTCAAAAATAGTGTGAATTCAGTCCACTTTTAGGGTTAGGGTTAAGGTTAGGGAATCATGGGAACTGAATTTTATTGTGGCACTAGAGTTCTCTGACAAAGAAGGTTCAATGTCTCAGAAAAATAACAATTCCCATGATTCCCTAGCACTAACCCTAACCCTAAAAGTGGACTGAATTCACACTATTTTTGACAGTCTGCAACCCCCTTTAGTTTTGTTTCTGAGATTGTGTTTGGCTTTGAGTATTAGGCTGTACTTCATATGCTGTTGGACAGGGATGGCAGTCATCTAGCCCTCCAGCTGTTATTGGATTGTAGCTTCAGTATTCCCCAGTAGAGCTTCTGGGATTTGCAGGTGAACAGCATCTGCAGGGCTGCTTGAGTCACATTCCTTGTGCAGGGTTCAGATGGAAGATCTGAAGAGAAAGCCAGATACAGTAAGCCTTTGCAGACTGCCAGAAATAGTGCAAATTGAGCCCACTTTAACTGTCCTGACTCAGTGCTAGGGAATCATGGGAACTTTAGTTTATTGTGGCACCAGAGCTCTCTGACAGAGAAGGCTCAATGTCTCAGAAAAAATACAATTCCCATGATTCCTTAGCACTGAGCCAGGACAGTTAAAGTGGACTCAATTTGCACTATTTCTGGCAGTCTGCAAAGGCCCTAAATCTTTTTTTTTCTTTCTCTCTAAAAGATAAAAACAATAATGGATGGTTTGCAAGTTGGAATAGAACTGAAAGAGTTTAACCCTTTCAAGTTTCCTGATTAAAGTTGTCCTCTCTTCAAAGTTGCCATTTCTCTGTGAAAGGAAAACATACATCTCCTAATACTATACCTAGCAGAGAGTCTACAAAGCCAGAAGAGTCATCACACTTGCATTGTGTCTGGGTGGTCTCACAATCTAATTTATAGGTTTTCCTTTACCAGAGTGGCTTTCTGCTTGTCACTTCAGATTAGGACTTAAAATTTCTTTGTTTTAAAACCAGCTTTCACTATGAATAATAGTGTATAAACAGATACTCCCAGATATCTCTGTAGCAAATGGACCAATTTTGACAGGTTTGCTATAAAGATTTCTGCTAATAAAACAAAGACTTTTCTTCCTGTGGCCTAAATCCTATTGTTAGTCCCAACTAAATTTGAGTCATTGAGTCAGTGGGATTTACCTATGCCAGCATTTACTAATTGATTCAGTGGGTCTGCTCTGGTTGGGACTAATCAACAGGATTCTATTCTATGAATGTTTTTGCATGGTTATGCTGTTGCAGAAATCTAAAAAATCTAGCCCTTTCCTCCTTCCCTTCCCCTTTACTTGATGAAATATTGTATAGAACATGAAAGTTTGCACAGTCTTTTGTGGTCTCTGAGTTGCCCTAATGAAGGTATAATGCTATATGTATTTTAGCATTTCCCTTGTGAAACTTGTCTTGGGCACAGCTACCCTTACTTGTTTGAAATAGTTAGCTCTGTTAATCTGATGTAGAAGTGTATCTAAGGGGCTAAGCAGACTGGCGATCGTGGGTCGCCCTGGGAAGGTGCGCTGCGGGACCGAGGCATCCCCATGCCTCGATCCTGCGGTGAACCTTTGCCGCCCCTGAAAGGAGCGCTAAACTAGCGCTCCTTTCACAAGTCAGCGAAAGTGTGCCTCAAAAGCTTGTGGCGCACTTTCACTGACTTTTCCGCTGCAGCGTGTCCGGACGCTGCGGCGGGAGGTTGTCCTCAGAGCGCCGGCCGTGCGGAGGGCCGGTGGCTCCGAGGACAACCTCGGGAGAGGGATGGGGCACCAAGCGTGTGGCTGCCCCTCCCCTTCCCTGTCCCCAAGACGGCTCCTATTAGCCATCCGCCGAGGCCCTGAATCAGGTGAAGAGTGAAGGAACTGCCCCTCCAGATGCTGATGCATTTCAACTCCCATCACCACAACAAGCTTCAGCAACTAAGGTAACAAGATTAGTTTGCCAACAACATCTAGAGCAGGGGTCGGCAACCTACGGCCCGTGGGCCGGTTCCGGCCCA
>CM034706.1:155779629-155790954 GCA_020142125.1 Phrynosoma platyrhinos
TTTCGTAGGATGAAGCATTCGTAAGTAGAGGTTCCACTGTACATGTAATCTACAATAGCATTTTCCCTTATGTAATCTCTTATGCAACTCACCTAACTATGCTATATTCAAATGCATCATCCTTCAACATGCTACCTTGTGGATGTGTTTCATTGCATCTTCCATCAGCCAGCATAGGATGCAAAACTGTTGGCAGGAAAAAAAATCATATTTGGAGTAGAGAGCAATAGGTTTTCCATTACAGTGCATTCTTTTACTTAAGTGGGTATGTCAAAATCTTGTGTAAACTATATTTGTAGCTAACAAGTTTTATGTTCTATAGCAGGGGTAGGCAACCTTTCCCCTTTAAGGGCCAAGGGACTTCAGCTCCCAGAAGCCTCAGCCATATTGGCCAATAGTCCCATGTTGGCCAATAGCTCCTGGGATTCTGGGAGCTGAAGTCCCTCGGCCCTTAAAGGGGAAAGGTTGCCTACCCCTGTTCTATAGGTTTGGGCATATTTCCCTACATTTTTAAAAACTTGCATGTTTGCTTCTGACTACTCTGTAATCCTTTTAGATATTCCTTTACATTTTGACACATTAAGGGCCTAAGCAGACTGTCAGAAATAGTGCACATTAAATTGAGGCACTGCCCTGGCTCTGTGCTAGGGAATCATGGGAACTGTAATTTATTGTGGCACCAGAGCTCTCTCACAGAGAAGGCTCAATGTCCCAGAAAAAAATACAGTTCCCATGATTCCCTAGCACTGAGCCAGGGCAGTGCCTCAATTTAATGTGCACTATTTCTGGCAGTCTGCTTAGGCCCTAAGTCAGGACTACCTCACCTTCTGCCCTCTTGTAGCTGGTGAGTATAACCCAATACATCTGGACAGCATCAGGTTGCCTACCACTGTATTGCATGAAAGAAGAAAATACTCTTTGTTAGTCTCTTCTGTTGCTAAGGTTTCACTGGCACTTGTGGCTGAATGCTTTTCTGTTGTTTCCCTTGATTCTGATACACTACTAGTCTGGCTATTGTTAATTTCTCAGTACTGTCATGTACCGGGGCCTGCTTTTGTAGGAATACAGCTTGGAAGTCCCATACTAGAGCCAGTGGCCCTGCCATCTGGGGGATTTCTGTAGAGGAGGGGACTTTTACAAGCTCTGATAGGGTACCAGTAACTGACTATCTTGTCAGAAGTGCAAGCTTTTGCAAACTGCTTGACAGAGAAGTCATCCTCAAGTCATCCTAATTATGTTGTGCCTGTCTGGGTGATACTTGAAGGTTTCCATTTGGTCCTGTTGTCACAGATGGGGTAGCTTGTCTGAATGGGACAGGCTGGCCATGTAAAATCAGATGTGTGTGGTCTGCGCACTTGAAATTTGAAATGCATAGACTTATTTTGAAAGGGCAGTTTCTGTATGAATGGCAGAGATGAGGGAGGTATGCTTGGTTTCATATATATTGTCTGGCAAGTTTGGCAAAAGTCCTCATTACATGAGAGCATAGTCTGAATTCAAAATTGTGTAGTTCACGAAGTTCCATTCTGGTTGCTCATATTTATTACTTTATATACATTATGCATTAATAAGTAAATAACTCTGTAAGTCAGGAGTTGGAATCATGGTGGAAAAATTAGAATTGGTTCTTATGGAAGCCTCCTGGAGCATAAAATCTCCTTAGAACTGTGCCTTGTTTTTCTCCCTTCAGAGGTCTTGGGGAAGTAGACACCTGGACACTTTTGAATCTGTTTTGGAGGATTCTTGTCACTTGCAATAGGTCTTAGAGTCCAAATATTAGCCCCCTGCTCTAAGTATTAAGTGACAAGGTAGCCCTGACCAGGACACCAAGATTTTAACTAGTATGATACCTGTTTACAATGGAAGTCTTCCATTAGTTTATTCCAAAATCCAATTTTAACTATAGTGGAGTCCCTCAAATGTGGGTAGTCTAATCCCATCTTGGCATTTCCCAGAAGGTACAATAATATTGTTATGAATAACAAACAGATGCAATTTGGAATATTTTTACATTTTATAATTGCTGTGCTTCATAAGGCAAATGCAGTAAAAACCAAAAATCACCACCATAATAAAAATGTTAGGATTCTGCTAGAGCTAGTGTCTGAAAAGTCAATAGATATTCCTCATAAGTAATGCAACACCTAATAATTCCTATGTTGGGGGGTTGCAGACTGCCAGAAATAGTGGAAATTGAGTCCACTTTTAGGGTTAGGATTAGGGTTAGGGTTAGGGAATCATGGGAACTGTATTTTATTGTGGCACCAGAGCTCTCTGACAGAGAAGGCTCAATGTCTCAGAAAAAAAATTCCCATGATTCCCTAGCACTAACCCGAACCCTAAAAGTGGACTCAATTTCCACTATTTCTGGCAGTCTGCAACCCCCCTTATTTTCTGGCCATCTGCCTGATAGTTTTCCTCAGTGTGAAACACGAAAATATGTTTCATATTTTTAAACCAGTCCCCACCAAAAAAGAACCCCAAACCAACTGGCAGTCTTTTGTAGCTGTTTTGAAGATCAGGGACGAGCCAATTGAACAGCATATTGTCTGTGATTAACTCATTTGTATCATATGCCATATCCCTCATATGATAGCGGGTTTGGGGGTTATTTTGTTAGGGAAAATGGTATGCTGAGAAAGGGTTAAACATCCCAGCACCACTTCCTTGATCTTCAAAGCAAGCTCCTTAAGCCTCCTAAATTAAACACACAGAGAAACCTAGAGGAAGTCCTTATCTCTTTACATCATTTGTTGTTTGGCCCCGAAGATAATTTGTGTTAGGCTGCTCAACAGGAATCAAACAAATCCATATGATGACAAACATTTGTGCTGCTTTCTGGCTTTCCTTACTTACGGCAAATCTGTGTCTAGGGCTATACCTATACCTGTATAATGAAAACTTAGCATTTACAGAAATACTAAGTCCTTTCTCTTTTGACAAATTTCCTATTTGTGAGATTTTTAAAAAAAATTGGAATGCCAGTGTTAAATCATCCAGACCCCAGCTGCAGTCTGAAACTGCACATCCCAGACACACATTTACCATCTGAGTTAGAACTAGGCTTCAGTCAGGGTCAAATTTCTCACCTTTGAAAGGCAGTGAAGATGTGCTCACTATAATTTGCTTTAAAAAAAAAATCCCAAATCACACTATGGAAGCATTTCCCAATCTGGGGCCCTCCAGATGTGGCAGATTACAACTCTCACCCTCCTCATACAGCAATGGCCATACTGATTAGGGATCATAGGAGTTGCAGTATGACACATCTATTGGACCATCAGATTAGGAAGGGGTATTACATGGTAATCCCTTTATAAATTGAGGCTAATTTACTTGAGGATCACATTTAGTGGGGACTACATTTGCATGCTGACCCAAAACTACTAAAAAGCAGGTCTCAGTCTCTGTGAAAAATATTTGATTTGTCACTAGCCCAACTTGAAAGATTCCATTTGCTGCAAATTATAGGCTACTATATAAATACAAATCAAAGGAGGCATTGTCATCCCTCTCAGTACAGAGTTAGTCCTTGTTAAGTTTTGCAAGATGAGAAGTGAAAGCTACTCTTCTGAGTTGAATGTTCCCCTTCATTAAAATTATGGAGTCTAAAAAACTGCATTTCTGTATTGTAATAGTTGTAGTACAGTACTGTTCTTGTGTGTTATGATGCTTTTTAAACATATTCTGTCTAGGTTCTTTTCCTAGCAATTGCAATCTTTTTTTAAAAAATTCAAGGTGTTTGTCTTTTTCACTTTGTAGAAAATGTACCAGAGGAGCTTCGAGAACCATTTTATACAGATCAATATGACCAGGAACATATTAAACCTCCTGTTGTTAATTTGCTGCTATCTGCTGAACTCTACTGTCGTGCTGGGAGTCTTATTCTGAAGAGTGATGCTGCCAAACCACTCCTTGGCCATGATGCTGTTATCCAGGCTCTGGCACAAAAAGGCCTCTATGTCACTGACCAAGAGAAACTGGTAACGGAGAGAGACTTGCACAAGAAACCCATTCAGATGGTGAGTGTTGGCATTAGATCTTGGTTCCTGAAATGAGATACATAATTCTAAGCAATGTTAACACAATTTCTAAGCTTAAGCTTAACGTTTATGGTTATGTCTACCTTAAAAATTAGCCCTGTTGAGAAGCATCAAAGCCTCTTGACTGATCTTTAGTTGATAAAACAAATTTCTCGATTTCTGTAACACTGGTTTTTTTACTGAAGTAGGAAACTGCAGAAGTTGGAAACAGTTTGTTCTAGAGCTCTTATTCCCCAAAACAATTTGTCTGCTATTACCATTTTTCCCTGAGATGTGCAGCCATAGAAGAATCTAGGGAGCAATTCTGTTTCTACAGGGTCACAGCTATAACAGGCATGCCTGATTTAAAACCCAGAATGAACTGAGTGGGCATTGCCAGAATTCTTTGCAGTGCACAGCAATTCTGTTACTCATCATGGCAGATGCCCAACACTGACAGATGAATAGCTGAGGAAAAGGTTCCCTGAGGGTGGGAAGTTCTGAAAAAACAACTGGCTTATGTTGTGTTTCTTTTTATTATTATTATTACTCTTTGGCTAATGACAAGGATTTCACGTTTTTAAAGAGAAGGATAGAAAAATATGAATAATACAAATGTGTATTTCATTTTCTTTTTTCTTCTTCTTTTTTTGAGATTTGTTATAATAATTGCAAAGAACTACCAAAAAAGAATAGGTGTGCATGTAAGCAATCAAGAGCCATTACAAAGAGTTGTTAATTATGCAGGAATATAAAATAAGGGCAGCTCTGGAGACAGTAAAGTGACAGTTCATGAATTTAACTTCTGAGAGCATTCTTTATGAAAACAAGTTGGGACACAGGTGGTCTGGGAGAAGGGGGAATGGTAGATATATTAGAATATGAGGAACGGATATTTCCCCTGCTTTTATTTCTCTGTCGTTCTCTGTACTTAAATACTTACATTTCACTGTACTTAAATTTCTTTCTCTATTTTTCCCTTACTGGTTCTCTGGGGCATTTGGTTTGGTTTAAGGTCCCTGGCAGCATGAATGAAATACCTGCTTGATTCTGTAACTCATGAACACCACCACTGCTGCCACAGTGATTTAGCTATTACAGGTTAAGTCTCCCTTACCTGAAATGCTTGGGACCAGAAGTGCTTTGGATTTCAGATTTTTTTCCAGATTTTGAAATATTTCCATATACAGTGGTACCTCAGTATCCATGGGGGGGGGGGGGGTTCCGTTACGGATCCCCTCATGAATACCAAAATCCACAGGACCTCAAATCCTGTTGTCCCCAATGGTGGTGTGTGCATGCAGCCACTCTGCCATTAGAGACAAATGAGACTTCAGGTGAAGGAGGTGGAGGTGGAGGTAGCACTGAGAGCAGCGAAGTGGGCTTTTTGAGGCCAGAATGGTGCTGACTCAGCCAGCTGGGCTGAAGAGAGGGAGGGAAGAAAGATGGCACTCACCCCCAGAGAAGCAGCCGGGCCCACCCAATAGGACCCCACACCCAGCCCCAGAGGAAGACAAGGAGGAGGCAGTTCGACAAGTGGGTGCAGCTGGCTGGCTCGGGGGCAGCATTCTTACCCCACTGACCTCGGCCTGCCATTCAGGTGAAGTCGCATTCTCCCTAATGGTGGTGCAGCAGTCTCCCTAATGGTGGTGGGACCACATGCACACACCAGCAGTGGGGACAGCGGGTGGCTTGCCATCCGCAGATGCTTAAATCTGAGGATGGCAAGTCCACGGATACCAAGTTCCCACTATACATAATGAGATAACTTGAAGATGGGATCCAAGTCTAAACACAAAATTCATTTATGTTTTGTATACACCTTATAACTGAAGGTATTTTTATACATTATATTTTTTGAATTTTGTGCATTAAACAATGTGTATATAGAACCATCAGAAAGCAAGATAAGTGTTACTATCTCAGCAGCCCATGTGGACGATTTTGGATTTTGGAGTATTTTGGATTTTGGAAACCTGCTGCCTTATATTGGCAGGCTATAGTGAAAACAGCATTGGTCTTAAGTAAAGATATAAAATGCTTTATTTGTAACTTAGTGTGGAAAGTAGTACAATTGGACATATTTATGAAATGTGAAAATATAAAACCCTATATTCACAACGCTGTTGTCAATTTACCCTATACTAAATGGAGAGCTAGAGTGCTTTACTCTGTGGTAACAAAGCATGTATTGCTTCGTTTTTGCCATCTGAGAAGGAGAAGAAAAGGAAATAGAAGCCACAAATTTTGTAATAAACAGTATGAAATTTATTATTTTGATATCGCAGTCAAAAAGTCTAGGCTAGCTGCATAAATGGATATAAAATTTAACACAATGTTCAGCTCCATAATAGTGTACCATCATGATCAAAAGAGACCCTCTACACACAAGTACCATCTTTTCAATGTATTTAAAGAAATGATCATTCTCTATTTGTGTAGAGCAGGGTGAAAAATCATGAGACCCATAGGCAGTTTTGAGACTTCATCAATCACCTGCAAGGTATCTGCTACCCAGCATCAAAAAACTGAACTAAAAACTCATTTATTATCTGAAAAAAAATATTGTTAAAAAAGCATTTTTAACACCTCCCCACCCTGAAGCAGACTGCAACCCCATCCCAGAATGCCTGAAATATGACTGGAAGTGACAAACTGTCTGTCACGTTTAGCGGACCCAGACCTCAGAAACCAAGACAGCATGATAGTATAGATTAGCTAAAGCTTTATTTGGATTTCTGGACAAAAGTTCACCAGAGACTTGGTAGTGTCAAATCTGATTTTCCCTAAAAACCATCCAGCCTGTAAGGGTTCTCTCCCAACCCCTCCTCTCCCCAGCCTGTGGTCCTCACACTTTCAAAAGTCAAAAGTCTCTTTAAACTTGCCGCTTTTCCTCCATCTTCCCCATCTACCACATCAATCCATCTATCACAGGAAAGAAGGTGTTGTCTTGCTGGGCATCAAAGTCTTTCCTTAGGAAGTAAACAAAACCACAAACTGCCAGTCTCTCTGGCCATTGCCCATCTGGTCCCCATTTGCATTCCATTCAGATTACCACCCCCCTCAATTTCTCTTCATTCCCCCATAGCGCTATTTCACCATATAATTTATCCCATTCCCTCATATCCCTTATAATGACAGATCCATAAACCTCTGGATGTGACACTGTCACACTGGTGCATTGTTACTTCTGGTTAGCCAGAATGCACTGCAGCCCTCTAGAGTTCCAGATAAGCCAAAAATGGGGTGATGCAGCCCTCCAGGTTCTGACGTTTGTCCACCCCGATGCAGACTATCTTATATGTAGACCTCCATATTTTGCCATTCTTGCCATTTTGAGTAATTAGAGCAGGGGTAGGCAAACTGTCCCCTTTAAGGGCCGAGGAATTTCAGCTCCCAGAATCCCAGACTATTGGCCAACATCCCAGACTATTCCCAGAGAGCTGAAGTCCCTTGGCCCTTAAAGGGGATAGTTTGCCTACCCCTGAATTAGAGCCTTCTCTCAAGATGAATTTCACTTACCATATATACTCCACTATAAATTGATCTCACGTATAAGCCAAGGGCAGATTTTTGTGACCAAAATGATGGATTTTGATGTGACCCATGGATAGAGCGACGATAAAACTTAGGTGCATGTAAGAAACAATCTAAATTATTAAGGAAAGGAGAAAAATGCCAGAAAAAACTTAGAAAATTCCAGCAGGCATAACTGTGGTCAGGCTACAGGTTGGCTGGAATAGAAGACGGACTGTGCTTCCAGGACAGATTACACTCCTGGCTTTCACCAGGAAGTGGTTTATTTTCTAAAATACAATTAAAAGTACAGTACCTACATTGACCAAAGGATAAGTCGACTCAGGTTTTTGGGTCAATTTTTTGACTAAAATTTCTAGACTTATACATGAGTATACGCAGTATTCCAAAAGAAAATATTTTTCACTGGAAATCCCCACCCCAATGTTTCCCAAAGAATCCCATTTTCTCCCTGGAAAAGAAATAAAACTTTTTTTCTGGTTTTTTTTTTCCTGGGCCTTCTCATCTGCAGTCCTAAATTGTACTCTTGTGGTTTCATCCAAGCAGCTGCTGATCGAGTTATCTCCTTAGTTGAAGCATATGTTTACTAATCCTGTGACCTGGGTTTTTAGCTTTATGAACAACAGTGGCTCTCTTCAATATGATAAACAGCACTGTACACAGATGTCTCCAACTAACATTATTTATTAAAACCTTCTGGAACACAAAGGGGGGGACATCTGACATTCAGAACTCACACAGAGCAACTTAACATAATAGGTCCCAGACTGTCCTGGTCTTTGAGGGAGGTGATGCAGACTCCCAACTAGTTTCTGCACCCAAACATAAAGCATTCTCTTCTGTTTCTCCTGGACCTGTATCCTTGAGGCTTTCTGGGGTTGTATCTTGAAAGAGGCAATAAATAACAAATTCAATATGAGATATATAGGGAGCATATTACCTGTAATATCTACCCTTTTGTTGTACATATTGTGGATTCCATGGTGAGTGTGATTTATTTACTATGTATGAGGGGGTATCTTAAAGTTTTAATCATTACCTTTTAAAAATTTTGACAGAAAGTTTGTTTTGATTTGTAGTTGATAACTTTTCTCTACATAGTCACCTTTCCCCAGTGTTTCTTGACCCTCCAAATACCGTTATTGTAGAAGTCTGCAGATTGTGCCTTAAACCACTCTTCCACTTCATGAATGATGTCATCTGTGTTGTCAAATCAGTGACCCCACAACAGATTTTTCATTTTTGGGAAAAGAGAAAGTCACTTGGTGATGATGATACTGACAAAATTTCATAAATATATCTTAATAACTTCTGGGTGATCATTATTACTTTACGATACCCCCTCGTACCTTATTGATGCTGCTCTGTCCCATGGGATTTCCTAACAGGTTGGAGGAAAATCAGTGTGGGTTGCAAGTTTCATCCTTTGGTGCATTTGAGGCAAAATAAGGAGTGCTGAATACCTGTATTGTGGGAATTGCCTGAGGCCTGTCTCTTAACTAATTTCTTTCCCACAAGTGAGAGCAGACTTTTTAAATAACAAGGCAAGACACAGACAAAAAAAAAATGAGTTCCGGGGTGGAGAAAAGAATGCATAAATAAGGCATGGATGTACACTGCTGACCTTTGACTTTTACTATACTGTCATAATAACGAGGTTTGCAGAATTGTTTCAAAAATTTTGCATTTGGGAATTGTAGCCTGTGAATTCTGATCCTTTAATTCAAGAATCTTGTTGAGACAACTGGATACAAGCTGCTGTCAGGCCTATATGTACTTATGTTCTCTCTTTCACAAAATTGACATTTCAGGTTCTGTTCCCAGAATAAATTATGCATATTAATGGTGTTCAAATGAAACTTGTCAGTACCTATTTTTTTAAAGTAAGAGCTGGCAGAAGTCCAGCAAAAGGGTTAAAGAACAGATGCCTTACCAGCAGGGCATAGGTAGGAGTGGGAATACGCTTTGGAATAGCAACAGAGAAGCAGTTCCTCCTAATATGGGAACTGTTGCTGAAGTTAACTTAAGAGGTATAGGACTATAATGTAAATATTTTGACTGTTGGCACATGCACCTGTAAAGCAGTGTGTAAGGGAACTATATTAAATGCTCCAGGGCTACTATCTTTACCAGCCATAGTTTATTTTAGTTGCTACTATTTTAAAAAATAATGCTAATCTGGGTCTGGCTTACCAGTACACACAAATTTGACTGGTGCTTTCTCATCCTCTTGGGATTGTGTAGGAATGTGTGGTCTGCCTGAGATGTTGTTCAATTGCAACTCCCTCAACCCTAGCTAGCATAGATAAGGAAGGGAGAAGTTGCATTCCACCAACATTGAGAGAGTTAGTGGCATTGGTGTATGTGGCATACACGATACTGATGTATGTGGCACAGGTTATGTGGTCACTTTGCCTAGTTGGTGCTCTCCACAAGTATTGGGCTATATCTCTCATAATCACCCTGCCAACTATGCTGTTGGGGGGGGGCGTTTAGGAGGAGCTCTGGCACAACGCAGATGGAAGGCTCCAGGGTGGGGAGAACTGGATTAAGAACCCTCTTTGAATCTTAAAAGGCTTTACCTTTGAAAGACAGCCAACAGTGTAGGTTTCCTCACTTCCTCTGAGTGGACCATAGAAAATACAAGGACACTTTGGATACTGCTGTCTATGTCTCTTTGAGATGTCTGCACATAAGCTATGCTGCACAAACTTCATTTGCCACTTCAGATTCTATTATACAGTCATATGACTGGCTCAGGTAATCCTCACAATATGGCATCCATGCAAACATTTCCTATGTAGCAAGTCACCTGTTTCAGCTGCTAGTGCACCATTATATCCTTTACCACTAGAAAAGCATCCCTCTCATCCATTTGCAAAATCTTAAAGGAAAATTGCATGGCTGATATTGCTCAGTCAGTGGGCCTTTTACTGAATGGTTTTGTGTTATAGACTAAGTGAACATATTGATTTGCCCAATCCAGTGAGTTTTGTGAGTGAGCAGAGATCTTGATGGGTAATCCACGTGACCATTAAAAAACAACCCATATCAATCAGATACCACCATAGTACCTTCCCCTCCCCTTCCCTCCCCTCCTTATTTTCCTGTATTAGGTGTGTGTTGAAATTAGGTTGTGGACTGCTAGCTGGTTCTCACAGATCACCTAACACACACTGTGTGCTGAAATCCTTGCTAAACTACTGAACTAAGCAGATCTGATCCATCAAAGCAGTTACATTCTTTAGTACAAGCATATCCAGTTGTTTGACATAGATGAATTTTGGCTTAGCTATTAAAAGCTCTTGGACAGAATCCTGTTGAGGCAGTATGCTAGCAACACTGTCTGTCACACTGTTGGCTGGGCATGTGTAAGAAGGTCTCTGTGATGTCCTTGTGTAAGTACTTCTACACCAATGCAGCAGTCCTCAGAACTCCCTGAGTGGAACCACTGCCCCACTGACATGGCAGGCCCCAGCTCCCACCTTGACCAAGCCAGTCAACTCTGTTCTCTGCACAGCCCTGTGAAGTTTTGCTTCACCAAAGTGCAAAAGGATTGTGATCCCTGCGTATGTACCTTGCTTTGTTAGCTTTAAGACACTTCAGTAGACCATTGGGAAGGGAGTAACTATTTAAAAAAAACCAGATACATATATACAAGATTGATAAGCTTCCCACCTACTCAGTCTATGTGTATGACATCACCAGACCTGATAATTGTTTCCCTGGGAATGCCTCTGGAGTCTGGACTTGGCTCCTAAATAAC